>CM076578.1:1509691612-1510049531 GCA_034641835.2 Pinus albicaulis | reverse complement strand
TTATATGAAGTAAAACCGTCCATGAAAGTGAAGATATTATATGAAGTAAAACAGTCCATGAAAGTGAAATAGCAGTATGTAGAATAGTAAAGCAACAGATAGAGTACCGACATCCATTGTTCCAAATACAAATTAAAGTACCCAAGACCCTACAACAGTGAAGTAAAACAGTCCATGAAAGTGAAATAGCAGTATGTAGAATAGTAAAGCAACAGATAGAGTACCGACATCCATTGTTCCAAATACAAATTAAAGTACCCAAGACCCTACAACAGTGAAGTAAAACAGTCCATGAAAGTGAAGATATTATATGAAGTAAAA
Source organism: Pinus albicaulis (assembly GCA_034641835.2). Lineage (NCBI taxonomy): Eukaryota > Viridiplantae > Streptophyta > Pinopsida > Pinales > Pinaceae > Pinus > Pinus albicaulis. The sequence continues at coordinate 1,510,049,210 of CM076578.1, read as the reverse complement.
CAGTCCATGAAAGTGAAATAGCAATATGTAGAATAGTAAAGCAACAGATAGAGTACCGACGTCCATTGTTCCAAATAAAAATTAAAGTACCCAAAACCTTGCAACAGAGAAAAACACTAATCATAATCATGTGAGGAGTGTGATATGTCCAAAATATAAAAAGACCATCAGACCATATCAATAAACCAGCAACATAGACCAGCATCGCTAGTTTTGAAGGCAGAGTGATAAACATTAATCATATTTTTTTCACAAGAGAAAAAACGTTGTTTTGAATATATTATATGAAGTAAAACAGTCCATGAAGTCATTACATTTTCACATCTGAAGATTGGAACCCAAATATCCATCCAGAAAAGTGGAAGTCCCACCCCAGGCAGTGATAGAAAAATACCCCATGTCACATACAGGGACTTGATATAAAACCCAGTAACGGTCCACATGGAGATTATCGACAATCTGAGAAAGCATCGAAATATGCCCGAGGCATCTATAAGAAAGTGAAATAGCAGTATGTAGAATAGTAAAGCAACAGATAGAGTACCGACGTCCATTGTTCCAAATACAAATTAAAGTACCCAAAATCCTGCAACAGAGAAAAACGCTAATCATGTGAGGAGTGTGATATGTCCAAAATATAAAATGACCATCAGACCATATCAATAAACCAGCAACATAGACCAGCATCGCTAGTTTTGAAGGCAGAGTGATAAACATTAATCATTTTTTTTTTCACAAGAGAAAAAACGATGTTTTCAATATATTGTATGAAGTAAAACAGTCCATGAAGTCATTACATTTTCACATCTGAAGATTGGAACCCAAATATCCATCCAGAAAAGTGGAAGTCCCACCCCAGACAGTGATAGAAAAATACCCCATGTCACATACAGGGACTTGATATAAAACCCGGTAACGGTCCACATGGAGATTATCGAAAATCTGAGAAAGCATCCAAATATGCCCGAGGCATCTATAAGAAAGTGAAATAGCAGTATGTAGAATAGTAAAGCAACAGATAGAGTACCGACGTCCATTGTTCCAAATACAAATTAAAGTACCCAAAATCCTTGAATAGAGAAAAACGGTAATCATGTGAGGAGTGTGATATGTCCAAAATATAAAAAGACCATCAGACCATATCAATAAACAAACAACATAGACCAACATAGCTAGTTTTGAAGGCAGAGTGATAAACATTAATCATTTTTTTTTCACAAGAGAAAAAATGTTGTTTTGAATATATTATATGAAGTAAAACAGTCCATGAAGTCATTACAATTTCACATCTGAAGATTGGAACCCAAATATCCATCCAGAAAAGTGGAAGTCCCACCCCAGACAATGATAGAAAAATACCCCATGTCACATACAGGGACATGATATAAAACCCAGTAACGGTCCACATGGATATTATCGACAATCTGAGAAAGCATCCAAATATGCCCGAGGCATCTATAAGAAAGTGAAATAGCAGTATGTAGAACAGTAAAGCAACAGATAGAGTATCGACGTCCATTGTTCCAAATACAAATTAAAGTACCCAAAATCCTTGAACAGATCAAGAAAAACGCTAATCATGTGAAAATTCTAAGTAAAGTTAATCTATTAACATTGCGAATAAAATTACACCGAAGTCAAAAACATTGCCTGGCCATACTCATGGCAAATTTGTCATCAAAAAATCAAAAAATTAAGAAGACTGCCCTGATACGGGGAAACCAGTCTTGAACGTTTAATTTACAGAATTCAAAAATATTACTTAAAGGTCCAGTACAGTAAAATAAACTAAAAGCAGCCCAATTAACTGGGCCTGCTAAGCAAGAAAAACAAATCAACCAAACTAATCCTCCGCTGGTTCCTCCACGATTCGGCACCATCCTTCGAAAGGTCCAGGATCGCTAGGTGTTACCTCCACATGCATGCCACGGCTCCCCTCCTGAAGGCCCGAATGCTGGCCGGCTTTTTCCGAGCTCAGACCCGCCGGACGGGTGCATTCTTCCTCCGTTTGGGCCTCCTCGCGGAAGACCACAGTGACTACAGCTGTGATTCGCGGGCGGTTGAGAGTGCAATCAAACGAAAATTGCACAGTGCGCGTCGTGGGAGAAGGTGAACTAGCGGTGGGGAAGCCAGGAGCAGTGGAATCCATTTGGTGGCCAGATGCTACAAGCCGACCCCGCCCACTCCTAGTATTTGGATATCGACCTAAGTAATAGTCACTGGACTGGCCGGAAGTCATCTCTGTTGAGGTGCTGGAGGGAGCGCGCCGGGATTGACCTCTAGTGCTCCCCCTCTGGCAACGCATCCTATGACGCACCCGAGGCATGGGTGCAATCTCAGGCGCAGGCGCAGTGGGAACAAGAGACGAAGAAGCAGAATTCCAATTAACAGAGGAAGACAGACAGAGACAGAACCGAGAGAAATGGAAATATGCAGCAAAGTCTAGGCAGAAGTTCCTTTGGCCACTTCTCTTTATAGTCACAGTTACCAGACAGTGTAATCCAGCAACCGGCTTGTCTGAAAAACCATGGCTAAACGCCATTTTTTATGTCGACCCATCTGCAATGCAATCAAAGGACAGCCGTCATAATGAATCTCTGATCATTAATAATGAGAGCCGAAGGCCGGATCAAATTGGAGCGTGCGGAATCGCTCAGAGGAGTGGAGATCCGATCTTGAACAGTGTTAAAAATTAATTAATGTAGATTTGATGTGAAAACTTAATTGAACAGCGTTAAATGTTAATACGAATGATATGAAATCGCCATATCCATGTCCCATCACCTTAAACGCCATCGAATGCACCCGCAGCCGGGAGCAGGGCAAGTTTTTATTGAGGACACGTGGCAAAAATTGACTGGAGCGGATATTTGTTTGGGCCGCTCGCGCAGTGGAAATCCGGACCCGTAAAATATTAGAGCGAATTTGATAAGAAATTCGCGTCACAAAATTGGCCGACGTCAGCAGGCCATTTTGGAACGCGAATTTGGTTTGAATTATGGTTTATCGCCGTTTGAAGTCCGGCGGGCTCGACTTTTGAACAATTTTCTTATAAAATTTGCGTTGGTTTTCTTTGATAATACACATATTAAAATCCCGCTTAATAAAGAGACAAAATTGTTGTGCTTTCGGAACCTGTGGTCAAGCCCTCTACCAAAACCACTAGCGGAATCACAAAAGCGGGTTGCCCATATCGCACCGCTTTTGCGGAGTAGGCGGTATTTCCTATTCGCGAGCGATTCCATAGGGAATGCGACACGTGGCGAAGTGACCCCGGAAAACAACCGTTTAACCCACGCCATCGCACGTTAAAGCCCGACGTTGGAAGCCGAGCGAAATTGCCAAGAGTCGTTGATTTGGAGAAGAGCCATCGGACGGTGGTCGCACGTTGAACTTGCCCGGAGGTTAACTAAGGTGTGCGGAGGATAGCCAGGTACGATACGAGTGTTTGATTGGTTATTGATATATATAGGTGGGGCCGGAGTATAATGAAATTTTTTAATTAAACAATTGGCGGATAATTAGCATAAGTCTGGAGGGTGATTGTTGTAAGGCTGGGTGGTGAAATATAGAGCCGAAAGTTCACTACAAGTTATTTATTTAAAAAGAAACGTGGAGTATAAATACAAAGTGTTGAAAGTTAAACATTGGTTATAAGGATTGGAGATAATATAAAGTAGGGAATATAAATTAAAGTCCAACCATTGTGGATAGTATTTATTTATCAAATTCTACGAATTTGATAAATAAACCCGAAGAAAGAAGAAGTCAATTAAGACTCAGGCTGGAGGAAAAGAACGGGGTACACCAAGGGAAAATGCTGACAGAGTGATTGTAGACACACCAGCTCTCCTTGGGGGTCCAATTTCAGTTTGTTGCGTCACACGATGATCTCTCTTCTCTGGCATTTACTTGTATTGAAGATCACTATTCTAGGAATAAGGAGTTATTTTCTCCAAAAATAACCCTAGCCAAACATTGACAATGCATCAAGGATATCTTTCTATGCTTCATAAGCACATTTGTTCTACTTCTAAATCATGTCTTGGAAGTGGTTGTTGTGCTGGAAATTATTCACCAGTTGATTTCATACCAAAGTCTTTTTCACATTTTCAACATCCAATACATGAAAAAGATAATGGTTTAAAACAACCTAAATATTTGAAATTTTGCAAGAATTGTCTGGCACACTTTGAATATAAATTTTGAAGTCAAGTGCATGATCCTGTATAGGATCAAGTGTCATTTTGAATACCAAATGTTTCACAAAAAACTTCTCAACATGCTACCCTGCAGTAAGGATTAAATGACAATATTGCATCAACTATTTCCATAATAAAGGTGCACCTCGGCCATAAGACTAAACAACTACAAATGTTGTAGATCTAACAAGACCACACAATCAAATGTATTCCACAAGGCCAATACTGTATGAAAAATGAAAAGGAGTTTGCAACCAAAAATACCTTTGGCAACTAATTCAATTAGATACACCAAACCATCAGCAAAAAGGAAAACCAGCCTACTCAAAAGGCAAGCGTTTACCTCCTTTGACAAAATTTTGAGTTCCGAAACAAGGGCCTTTATTGTCTTGTCAATTCCCCTAGTAATTTGAACGGGGTTTGCACCTGCTGCAGCAACCTAAACAAAAAGGTTTCATTTCAAATTATTTTCCACAAATTTAAGATACAACCATTGTCAGTTTTGTATTTCCTAACAAGCTCATAAATTTTGACAAAAGAACCAAAATTTTTTAATACCTGATAGCAATTTTTTCACTCAAAAACTATCTTAGACTCAATAAACCCAACCCAAAACTAAAAACCAAACACCATAAGACCCTACAAAAATGAATAGATGATCTTAATCCAGTACCATCGACAAAAAGTTACCTTTACACCCTCACTTATTAAACCCTGTGCTGTTGAATTTTAACTTCAACTGCTGCAGCAGAAGGACGGATGCAGCAGCAACATATTTTTTTGGAGGTTGCTTGCATGCCATCCAGAAATTTAATTCAGCATTTAAAATTCCTGCAAGTTTTTTTTGTAGACGGCCACAGCCATATTTCTGTACAGGATTGTATTTAAACACAACAGCCAGCATTAACGCAATTCACCAACCAGAAATTAAACAAAAAGAAATTTACCCGACAGTTTTGTAAATTCAAAAGGAGGACACGTGGAGCATTAATATTGGATCGCATGAAATTGAAGGGAATCTGAAAACCTGAAAACCGGACCCGAATTTTTATAGGGCACATTGGATTGAGAATTCGAGTTAAAATTAGGCAGACGTCAGCATCCCATTTTGGAACGCGAATTTGGTTTGAAATTCAATCTATTCAGACTTTTGAAGTCCGACGGAAAGGGTTATTTAATGTTTTGATAGTTTAATATATACATATGTTTTAAACATATGTTATATATATATCATATGCGAAATGAAAGGTGGGCCATAGAATTTAGTTTTAATTTTATTTTTTTAAAAGGAGGGTTTATTATAATATGTTTTATATGTTACGACATATAAAAATAAAAAGGTCAAAAAAGCTTGGTATTTTTTTTATAGACAGTACGTAAATTTTTTATTACACAGCAGTGTGTAAAAAGTGAAAGACTGAGTGTAACTTTTTAAGTGTGTATGCACAGCAGTGCGAAAGGGAAAAACACAGCAGAGTGTTTTAGAGACAGAGTATGTTTGTTTTGAACAGACAGTGAGTTGGTTTTATGCACTGCGTTTTGTAGCAGTCATAATTTTGTAATCCCTCTCGGTGAGGAAGTAGTGTAATAGTTTTTTTTTGAGTTATTGAAGGGAATAGAAGTTTGTTTTCAAAGTATTGAAACTCTGTCTCCTGTCAAAGAAATTTTTATTTTCTCTGTGTTAGAGGAAGGGAGATTTATGGGTGGTTCTTATGAATCAACCAACCATTCGAAACATGCTCATCAATCCAAACCATAAGTATTATGTGACAATATTCAAGCAGGCACTGAATCGGATTTCTGAAGCTATGTTAGAGAAACCCTAAACTCTCACTGAAAATAGGTGAAATGTGGCACCACTCAGAGATTGACATGTGCCAATTGGTACAAGTGGTAGAAAATTGGCATGCTCAAACAACGAGGTGATGCGAGAATGACATGAGGGAGAAAATATCAGAAAAGCCCCAAATCTGGAGAACTAAAGCTCATCACCAACCTGAGATTGACAACTTTACATGATGTAACCTATGAAATAGTAAATGGAGAAATCATAGTAACAATAAAGTAACCTATGTAACAATAAAGTCGGATTCATCCTGGGAGTGGTAATGGGAGAAATCATAGTGAACAACAGGAAACATGCATAGTTGCTTACAATCAAATAGATGAAAAAACACATACCAAAAACCTAGATAATAATCGTGAACAAGCTTAATATTGAATTATGAACTGTAAAGGAACTTACAAAATGTGACATTACAAACCTGGTCAAGCGCACAAGCAAAAATATCCTGGACATGACCCTGGTTGACAAGTTGTATTGCTCATGATGCAAGAGGATTTGTACTTGCACTGCCAAGTCAATCAAAATCCATCATTATCTATACAATAAATACAAGTAATTGATGTAGTATTTTTTACTCTAATATGCATTCTTATGATAATGTTAGAACATATGTTGAAAATGTCAAAACATACCTGAATAAGCTCCTCTTCATTTCAAGAACAATTTATTAGAGTCGCATGAACTTGGAACAAGCCTCCCACGATCTGAAAGAGTAGCAACTAAGTCAACAGTGACTTTTTTGTTGCTACGCTGGATCAAGGGAGGTTTGCTCCAAGATTAAATCGCTCCAATAAATTATTATCTACTAAACAGGGCCAACCACATGAAGGTGGAAGCTCTTATGGCCCCTCCGCCCCCCTCACATCACTCTCAATTCCCCAATACCCAATCTATATTTCAATTTTTACTTTCATGAGCATAAAAAAAAATATTCAATAACTAGTAAAAAAAACAATTCAACAAAAAGTACGCAAGGAAACATTGCAATTAATGCTTGACATAAAAATAGTATGATAAATGAGTTTTTTATATAACGCAAAAAAAAATGTTCCAAGTATGGTAACGTTTGTCTTATAATAATACAATATTTTACATTGTCAATTTTTCTTTTTCTTCTTCCTATTTTTAAAGCTCCTAATTACATCATCAATATCATCGTGCTCTGCTCCTGTTTCGTGCCTTTCAACCCGCACTGCTGACCTAGTTGCGTATTCACGATGTCTGGGCTCATCCCGTGACGGGGCATCGCCTACAAAAACAGATAATATTAAATTTTAATTGTCAGTTTTTAAATATCATTGAACTAGTTCGGTAATATTAATAAAAAAAATTGCAATGAGATTATTTACCTGGTGCACCAGTTGTCGCCGCTGACCTAGTTGCATTGTCACGATGTATGGTCTCATCCAGTGACGGGGCATCGCCTCCAAAAACAGATAATAATTAAATTTTAATTATCAGTTTTTAAATATCATTGAACTAGTTCGGTAATATTAATAAAAAAAATTGCAATGAGATTATTTACCTGGTGCACCAGTTGTCGTCGTTGGGACTGTTTCCCTGTCTTCCTCTCTGGTGGTAAGATCCTCAAGGGAAACATTCTTTGTCATTTAAACAAAAAACGTTATAAGGACAACCATCAAGGTATAATTAGAAAAAATTATAAGTGGAAATTAATTACCGTCACGGCCCTCACTGATAGCAGCATTGTCGGCCTGGTCCCCACTACAATGATCAGGTTGCACGAGAGGATCATCTACATCTGGCTCTAAAGCTGGGTTATTTACCTCGTCGGTAGTGTTGCTCCCCTGATTTAAACAAAGTTGTTAGACATTAAATTTATGGACGAAAACAAAAATATTGAAAGGTTAATGTTTTACCTTATCAGGCATTGTAGATCTTGGGACTTGCCCCAAGCTTCTGCGACGTTCAACTACAGCTTGATAGCCAAAACGGAAAGCAATATTTTTATCTTCCTCTGTAGTTATTGTTCCAAAGTCATCACCCTACATTATATATGATTGTGTATTTTTAATCATATCTGATAGGATTACAAAAACGTTGGGAGGCGATACAATTAATTATAAGATGTTTAGCTACTTAATTACAATTCTTGCAGCTAATTTCAAGTAGCCACCCTGGCCGAGCTTGTGATGGCCCTTTTTCTCTATCCTAGCTTTGGTTGCCTTTGAGGTGTCAGGCAACCTAGCATCAAAAGATTGAAGCCAGATATGGCGTAGCACACTTTTATTTTAGACATAAAGAAAATTAAAGCTATTGAATTAAAGTTGTAATTTACCTTGCGGGTCCAGTTGGCATTTTTCCTTCTTTCTTTGCCCTTTTCTCTTTTCCGTCATGGATGAGTGCTCTCCACTCACTCTCTGAAACTGCGAGAGGACGCTCATGTCTAGGGTTAAATTGCAATTGCGTCCTATAGGTGTCCCTGGTATATTTCAAATATTTGCCGGCTACCTGAGCCACCGCTTTTCTGTCAAATGTGCCGACCCCAAAAAGGGCTTCTAGATAATCTAGAAGTTCTTTTTTCGGGTTGGAATTCTGGGAATTCCACCCTGTACGTATGGTTGGGCCAAAAATTACCAACGCATGGCTCTCCAGAATCCTGTAGAACTCATTGTTTCCTACACAGAATAAAACCATAAGAAAAAGAAGATATTATCATTAATTTAAAAATAAAAATCATGATAAATATGTTTTAGATAAAGTACATGAAATAGTTAAAATATTAAAATTTACCTGGGAGTTGTACATGCTTTATAGGGACACCCTCATCGTTCACCAACAACGTGCCATTAATGGTCCCTGTGGAGATGACACGTGTAGCTCCAGGAAACGCAATAATGTAGTTGGCCATATCAGCCTCATCATTGCCAACACGTTCAGTAGTTGGCTGGGTGTCAGCTTGGGCAGGGTGTGTTTCTTGGCTAGCACCTAAAGGAGTAGAAGGTGTACGAGAGGTTTGTTGGGAAATCTCTTGCCCTTGTGTCCCACTACCACCAACACCGGGTTCAGCAAATGCCAGAAGACGCTACATACAAAAGAACTTTTTGTTAGTTTAGTCAATGTAAAAATTAAAAATCAAACTATCACAATTCATCTCATGCAGAACAAAAAAATATCCTTTTGACTTTTTATTATTACCTGATATCTATTTAGCTGCCTCATAAGATGTTGTATCCTCTCTTCTGTTTCAGGTGTTTGAGACGCATCTATCAAAGCATTAAATTCCGACGTTGCATCTCGTGCCTTTTTTTGCAACAACAACACTGGAGATAGGGATGAAAAAAGCTCTTCCTCAAAGAGGGAATCATCGGGCGTACCATGGCTAGGTGTCTGCATATTTGAACAAAATTAATATTATTTCAATTATGTAAATAACTAAAATACCTAAAGATAGAGCAATGCTGGCACTTTACATGTTCTTCCGCTGGCCTCTTTCCGCGATCATCCCGTCTCGGGGTTGTTCCTGCACTGCTCTGATCAGTCTGACACATTGCAATAAAATTATAAATGTAAAAACTTGAAAACAATATCTAACTTGAAAACACAAAATGAAAACTGAAATAATTTCTAATAAGACCCCGGAAGACAGAGTTAGAGTTTCAAATATGCCTTGCATTGAATTCAGTCCTGGAAACATGTCATTGCACATTAAGGCACCCAAACATTCAATCCACAAATGATATATTTAAGTAGGCTTCTCCTATTCTGGGAAAACACCATACCTATAATGCATTCACTTGCATGTATAAAGGAAAAGGAAAACATGTTTTCATACAACGGTGACAAAGGCATCTTGGGGAAAGGTATCTTCACTTTTTATTTATGTTGTTCACCCACACCACTCTCGTGTTTTCACTAATCCTGTTTTGTCATTTTTGGATTCAAATTAAGTTAAGGCCTTAAGTATTTTTTTGACCTTTCGGTGTAGTTTTTATAAGTGGCATGTATGGATTTTCCATTAATTCTGCACTTTTTCTCTTCATGCGCATGTTTCCCTAGAAATCAAATGCATGATTTAGTCCCATACATTTAACAAGTTGTTGTATCAACTCCATAGGAAATATCATGTTTCCTATTCAATCAAAATTTATCTCAGTTAGGGTAGGTTGGAAGGTTTTCCCTTTGTATTAATAGGGCACTTCTAGCTTGCATTTTTATTATATCTTTCAAATTTAGTGTCGTTTCAATTAGGGAATGATTTTTTGCAACTTTCAAGGTGAGAATGAACAAAGACAAATTTTTGTGATGGATGACTGTATATGACTCCATGGCTAGAGGAAAAGGCACTAATATACTTCTTCAAATATCTATAGTTCTCATTCACCTCATACGAATATGGTCCCTGATTTTGAGCCAAATGTTGCAGCAAAAAGTTCCCCCCCTCCATAATTTGATAGTCAATGGAAATTTCTTAAATTGATGATGGGGCAAGATTATGGAACATTGGCACATACATATGTAATGGATTCCAAGATCATGATATATGTTTGCATATGTTTATGGCAATGTTCCACCAATTCCCCTGGAGGTGGGAGCGAGGGGACGAGGGAGCGCGAGAGCGGCCTATGCAAAAGCTCCCTACCAATTTTCAGGAAACGTGGGGGGACGTCGGGGTCATAAAAATTATAAAATTTAATATTTAAAATGTAACTATATTTTTGCAAGGAATGTATATACGGTCATCATACTCTTGCATCATGAAAGATAAATCATAAATGATAAAATTACAAATCGATGAATGATGAATCATATAATTGAAACAAATTTAAAAGTTAAAAGTTAAAACATAAATCATACAATCATGCATGTAAGTTTGTAAGTTTGTAACTATATAATCATTAATGTAACTACTAACAATGTACAATGAAAATAAAGTTTAAGATATCATATGACATATTATATCAAGATTCAAAATAGAGTTTAAGCTGAAGTTTACAACTCAAGTCTGAAACATAAAACTTAAACGCAAATAAGTTATGTCTGAAACATAAAACATAAAACATAACATATGAATATAAAATGATATCATCATACTGATAAATGAGCATAAATGCTCAAGTTAATGCCCCACTAGTCTCTGCATCCAACTTCTGCACGAATATATCAAGATCAACCATGTCACCATCTGAATCAGAATCACTTGGATTCTCAAATATGCTAAGTGGCACATCAAATTTTAACACGAAACCATAAACTAAAAGGGGCGGTGAGGGGGCGTGAGGGGGCGTGAGGGAAACATCCCCTAGAAGTCCCCAAGACCCCGGAGCGCGAGGGGGTGAGGAATCTAGACCCCTAGGTGGGGGGGCGAGACCCCGTGTAACACTGGTTTATGGAGGTGGTGGAGCAAAAAAGAGCTCAAATAGAGATGAAATTTTTCACATAAAAAGGACTATGGGCTTGACTAATGGTTCCATTTAAAAAATGATATCTAGACAGAGAATAAGTGTAGCATGCAAACATGCATTGAAAATCCATCTGAGTTTGCATTGTATTACTTATGATGGATTCAAATTTGGGTTTTAAAATGCCAGGTTATGGCATGATTTTGTCGAGAAACCCTTAGTTGGATTCTCATGTTGGTTTAATTTATATTTTAAGTTTGTTTTGCAGTCTTTGGGTGATAGTAACTCATGAACTAGGTTACCAATGTGTAACAATCATATTTCAAGAATAAAGTTGTGATTTTTTTATATTATTATTATTATCTGTTAGCTACGAGTATTGACACCTAATGCCTGGAATTTTGACATCTTGATAGCATGGATAATTTCAAAAATGTTTCTAGTAATGTTAACATAATAACTATCATTACATGTCTTCACTTTTTTCACCATAATAGACCTGTGATATGGACTCATCACACAACTTCATATGCTATGTCCCAACAAGTTCAAACTGGTTGAACCTACCTCATAGTGTAGTTATTAAGGACAAGTTGCTTGATATATAACTCGATAGCATAGACCACGTTGCAGTTCTAAAAAGAATCCTCAAGTGTCAAAAAAACTTCACAATATGTTCTACTATAAAGCCTTTTGGGATACCTGAAATAATATATGTATCATTGATGACTTTTAAAGTATGACAAGATCCCGAGGGAAAGGAAATCAATGGAAGAGTGATCCACCAATGAGAACCTAGAATTTAGCATCAGATGAGTTAGAGTCTAGGAAATTGAAAGCCTATAATTTTAATTAGTGATGAAGGACATCACATAGGTAATTATATTTTCATGTAGAATAATATGTTAATTCAAATTTAAACTACATAATATGAAAGGCATACCATAAATTTTTCCACGTAAGTCCAAACAACCTATAAAAAGGGAAAACCTTCTTTTTCCATGGGAAATAATTTACCTTTCCTTTTTCAAGACAATCTAAATCACAAAAATATGAACTATACTGCACACATTCTTGGATAATGTGAAAGTGGAAAAGGAATACCCTACACAAGTGATGCACACATGTACATTTGAACACTAATAGATTTTTGTAGTTGAAATGCAATGCTTGTTTTCATTTAAATGTAGGGTTTTTAAAGCGAGGAGAAATAATGGCTGCCAATTTAATAAGCGTTTATTTGGGAAAATTTTAAATCTTGTATTGGGTGATGAAGATAATAGAGGGTATTGAATCTTGATTCTTGACATACAGAGAGAACCCTTAAACCATACATTCTTTCGTCATTAGAATTGACCAAAAAAACCCAAATAGAGTCAACCCTACTATAGGAGGAAGGGCTGCGACTCGGGCTGCCATTTGCAAGAGGCGAGAGCGAATGTTGTTAAGAGCGAGGCGAGACGGCGAGGCGAATATTCTGCCAGGCGAGAGGCGACGGCGAGAGCGAATGCGAGGGCAAAGGTGATACCTTAAGAGGCGAGGGCGAATGCGGGCGAATGCTGTTACGCAGAAAAGGGGCGGGGGGAATCCGGGAGTGAATGCGTTAAGAGAGCTTCGGGAGAATGCGAGGGCGAATCTTTGTTACGCAGGCTTCGGGCCGTCTTGTGCCAGGCTCGGGCGAATCTTTGGGCGAATGCTGTGCAGAGGCGAGGGCGAATGCGAGGGCGAATAGTGCAGAGCGGAGGGCGAATGCGCGTGTGATATCAGACGTTAATGTAGCACACATGTACATTTGAACACTAATAGATTTTTGTAGTTGAAATGCAATGCTTGTTTTCATTTAAATGTAGGGTTTTTAAAGCAGGGAGAAATAATGGTTGCCAAATTAATAAGCGTTTCTTCGGGAAAAATTTAAATCTTGTATTGGGTGATGAAGATAATAGAGGGTATTGAATCTTGACTCTTGACATCTACAGAGAACCCTACAGCCTAACAAAATCCAATGGAATTGACCAAAAAACCCAAATAGAGTCAACCCTACTATAGGAGGAAGGGCCTGCAGTAAGAACTTACCATTTTGCAAGAGCTGAGGGCGAATGCTGTTCTGCAAGAGCTGAGGGCGAACGCTGAGGGCGAATGCTGTTCTGCAAGAGCTGAGGATGAACGCTGAGGGCGAATGCTGAGGGCAAATGCTGTTCTGCAAGAGTTGAGCGTGAATGCTGACAGCAAATGCTGTTCTGCAAGACCAGAGAGCGAATGCGCGCGTGATATCAAACGTAGCTATTGCGACAAATACCAAACATTTTTATGTAGCGCGCATATAAGTTTCGAATTTTTATGTAGCGCCCATATAAGTTTGGTATTTTTATGTAGCGCGAAAATAACTGTCGCTATACCGACGGCGGAAAAGGCGTCGCTCTTAGGATGGTGCCTCCAAACGTCGCAATGGCAACACCTAGACATTGTGTCGCCGTTGCGACGTTTAGAGTCGTCACAATAGCGACGCTTTGGGCCATGGTGTCGCAATTGCGACGTCTTCCTTTAAACGTCGTAATTGCGACACTAGTTTAAGTGTCGGTATTACGACACTTTTCTATAGACGTCGGTATAGCGACGATTTCGGGCGGGATGGAAAAAATTTGGGAAAATTTCCGACATTTGGTCAAAAGCGTCGGAAACAGGTGTCGGAATTTCCGCGAAATGTAGTAGAGAGTTCATTGAAGAAAATAATGGAGTAAGGAGAGGAAGCATTCCATATCATGAAATTAATTTACTGTGAAGGTAGACTTATTATAGTCTATGGATACCATTTCGGGTTATTAAGTGAACTAATATTTCAAGGATAACTCCCTCTAGAACAAATATTTAGCATCCCTCATTTCCTTTTGAACGCAATAACATACAGGAGAAAAAAGGTGAGGGAAAGGAAATACCAGCATTTGCCTCATCACAACCTTATCAAACTGATAGTGAGTGATGCTATGAGAAGATTAAACCTCCTTGTGTTTTAGCCCTCATTCATAGACATGGATAGGGAATCCTTCATATCCACCTAAACAAGACAAACCTCTCCATCTAGTCTTAGAGATAGGGAGGTAGAAGAAGAAGAGGAGGAGGTTGAAGATGAGGAGGAAGAAGAAGAGATGGAGGTTGAAATAGAAAACATAGAGATATTAGAACCAAAGAAAAAAAAGAAAATGAGGTAAATGAAACATATAAGGAAGATACTGAGGGGAAGAAAGAAGAGAAGACATAGGAGACAAAAATATTGGACCCTATGCTAGGCACTCATACCTCTCCTCAACACACCAACATATCACCATAGATAACAAATCAGGAAGTGGTTGCTACCCTAGCCACTTTGAGCACACCAGTGAAAGAAAATAGGAAGAGACAAACACCCATGCATTTCAAGACTAGGAGGAGCCAAAGGGTAAGGCAATGGAAACCATAGACTCCTACTAAAAGCCCTATTACCATTGAGCAGTCACCCAAGAAGGATGATGAAATACAGATAGAAGAAAGAAAGGTTCAAGAGGTCACCTCACCTGTGAGGACCCCTATGAACTACATAAGAAGACATTTTATCAGTTTGGCATCCCCTACACATCTACCAACCCCCACAGACCCTCAAAAGACATAAAAAGGGGAAAACAAGCAAGAGAGGGTCTAACACAGGAAAAACATAGTTTTCTACAGGAAACTCTTTCTTTTCTACAAGAAACTCCAACAGGCCCATAATCAGATAAATAACCCTTGGATGATTGATAAAATGCACCCATGGGTGGGAAAGAGGCCCAATAAATTGAGGAAAAATTCATAAGATGAAGGGCAGGATGCCAAAAGGGAGGAAGAGAAAGATGAAAAGGAGGAGCCTAACTCAAAAAAACCTGTCCCCAAAGGTGTATCAATAGTGTCACACCATGGCCCTCAGAAAAATATTAGCTCCTACTATACATTTATTTAAGGGGGAACATTGATTCCTCAGAAGTTTGCAATACCTTTATTATATCTGTTGGAAGAGGAGAGGGCACACACTCATCATTGGATGAAGATTGATATAACCAAAGGTGTTCATGACATAGGGGTCATGGAGGAAAAAGTGATTGAGTTGGGAAGGGACTTGTCTGATGTTAGGCTCAAAGAATACATATTAAAAGAGAAACTTCAGGAAGCCCAAGTAGAGAATGCAATATTGCAAGATCATATTCAGCAAAAATAAAAACCAATGGCCACCATGGCATATTTGTGCATGAAGGCCATTCAACATAGATATCCATCAGAATCCTATGCAGTCTACCTCAAAGAAAAATGGCTCCTATTTCAAATCAGGACACTAGCCTCTCATGGATCCTTACCTTTTCAGAACTGCAAAAAATTCATTGAATTTTGCAACCTGTAAAGTATGGCAGACAAGGAAAATATGGAAAATTTGTACATGCACGATCTTGTGTTGACAGAATTTAACATTTGGGACCCTAATCCTAGAATGGGAGACATGCAGTTAATGGCATTAGCCTCTTGGATGGTTAATGAGGAAGCTAGAGCCCAAGAACTAAGGAGGGCCATGAGGAGAGAAAAAATGGAGCCTCTACACATTAAGGCCGAACTATTCAGCCCTAGGAGAGCCATCAACAACCATCTCAAGATATAAAAGGATGATGCACTTGTAGAAAAGTACCTCAGCACACAAGCACAATCCATGGCCCATTTTGATGATGTTTCTAGGTTGTTGGGAGATGAATGCATAATGGCTAGTCAAAGGTTATAGAATAGCCTCCCTCACCGTCTCTGAAACATCGAGTACCACACACTACAGAGATTGAGAAGTGCTCTAGAAAGGACACCACTATACAAGAGGGCCATGCAGGCCAGGAATATTAAGTGTCTTGTTTTGAAACTCATTCCACCCTTGTTGTTGGGACTGAGTTATGGGAAAAACCAATATGAATATAATAGAGAATGGGAGGAAGTAGAAAAGAATGATTTTTTTTACCCTCCTAAAGGGACTCCCACACTTATTCCTTGGGAAGTCAGAGGGTCCATTAAAGCTTTAAAAGAGATGCAGAAGGAGGACTAAGTTGCTCAGAGGATGAGCAACCATTTGGCAGGGGCGGTGATGATGAGATCCATAATTAGATATAATTGGAAGGGTTAATTGTCACATTTTTAGCCTTATTCTCTCTTTCTCACATTTAAATTATATTATGGTCTTATGTTTCTAGTGTAGATGGTGATTAAGGCTTGTCATACTTTGAATGCCTAACATGGGTTAAATTTAGGATAATCACAAAGATATTTCACTTCTGATGAATATTTTGAAATTAAAGCTCGGATTAGACAACAAATAGATATTCTAGGGGGATTTTCTACCTCCTTAACTCCCAAAGGTAGCCAAGGGATCCTTGAGATTCCCTCCAATAGCTAGAAATCAAAGGCAGCCAAGCAAGTGGGAGATCAAGTGCACCAAAGCTCCACTTATCTTTTTGTCAAAGAAGAAACATCACCTACTTTTTAGGGAGTTGTTCGCAGCTACCCTCTAGGTTAAATAGGGCTCAGTAAGAGCTCATTAGGATTCAAACTTTGAAGGAAGATAAGCGAATCTTAGCTCTTGTAATAGGTTTTTGAGACTTTTATGATTATGTAATGAGACTATTTTCTACAGTAAGATGAGTATTCAAATTTTCCTTCACTGATTTAGTTTCAGAGGGATAGGGTTGTGGGTTAGGGCCCAATCCATTGGCCTTAGTCTCTCTTGTGTATTCATGCTTATTTTTGTGTCATTGTAGCTAGTTTTCTTAAATTTCAATTCACTATTTTTTTAGTTTTCTTCCATTTTTCTTTGTTGTAGTTAAGCTTGCATAAATTTTGGTATAATAGATTATAAACTCAGAAAGTTGTGTTTCAAGCCTCCCTCTCTCACATCTTTCATTGGAGCTTGAGGAGGGAAGATCTTCACCACAGGCCAAATTTTCTATTTGGTTTATGATTTATTGGAAAGAATAGTTTGGTTGTTGTAGTTTCATGAATATGTCAACAATACTGAGTTATATTATTGTTTGATTTCTTAAATAGGTTTTCTTTCCAAATTCAACTCATATTTTCCATTTCCTTCATCATATATTTTCCAATGTTTATTCATGAATATGTAGTTTTCTTCCAGGTTCAAGTAGCACAACAAAGGATAACTTCACCAACACCTTTAGCTTCATTTATCACCCATCAAACAACCTTCTTTTCATAAAATCAACTTCAACCTTGTTTTTTAGATTTTCACCTCCACACCGTGAGAAAACCCAGAAGTGAAAAATGGGATTCTCAAGGGGTTGTGAGCTTGGAAAATGGTTTTTCCACCTTCCATTCATCCATGTACACCTTCACTCCACCTCCCCTATACTTTTCTCCATCATTTTTGGCCACAGATTTCCCTTAGACTGTTTCCTGTAGAAATTTAGGACTTTCCTGTAGCACTAAAGGAAACCAGTAGAAAAACTAGTAGCATCACTAGTGGGCCTCTCCTTAAGCCCATAGACCATCATCAACCTCATCTAGGCTTTCCAAAACCATCAAGACACCTTCAGCCCTACATCCATGAGTTCAAAACCTTCCTAATCCACGTTAGCGCCTTCTCCTCCTTGCTGCAAAACAATGCATTTACAAGAATAATTAGGTCATGATTAGATGCATGGTAGTGAAAGCATGAAGTAGAAAAAGTGTGTTTATCCCTTTCTCCGAGAAATGTGTTATTAGATTAGCCTTCTTTCTGCAATTTCAATTCAACCATTTATGTAATGTTCCCAAATTTAGCATGGGGATAATTGGAACATTAATTTTGCCTATATCAGCTAGGAGGTGAATAAATGGGTAAGGAGGACCATGAGTAGGAATAAAATCCCTCATAGTGTGAAAGGAATCATCAGAATAACCATATTTTTCACCCTCAAGTGTGAAAAGGGGCAAATGCATGAGGACAAGGTCAGGTTTGACCAAGTCAACAACGCAGCCATAGGAGGAGTGGATCACTTTGAAAGACAACACAGTGTGAATGAGGAAGAGGTCATTTGGTGGAGGAAACCCTAATGTGTGGGGGCCAAGGCAAGGATGCTTTCATTTGTATAAAAGGAGGACAATGCAGCCATAGAGGGACATGTTGATGAATATTGATTTTGGTCTGCATGACTATTTTCTATCTTCAGTTGTATAACTAATATTTTTTTGCTGCTTAGCACAAGGGATTTCCTATTTAGGAATCCTTCTCACTTATCAAAAGGACTCTTGAGGGATAGTACTTCATTCTCCACATTTCAGGCTCAAGGCCAAGCCACCTCCTTCAGCTACAATGTTATTCCTGTAGCAGGAAACATTGTGTTGCAAGGTGTTGCAGTGGAGGGTTCCACAACACCATTTCCTTGGCTCATCTTTCAGAGGAGGGAACTTCTATTCCTCTGGGAGGTTAGTGAGGAATATTTCTGAGCTGATTTCACATATTTGGCATCAGGCCAAGCACTTCCCATCACCAAAAGCACAGTCCCTTCTCTAGACTACGTTATTTCTGAGTACATTTGCAGTGGGGGTTTGAATTAATAGTTTGGAGGGTGAGATCTTCAAGGATTGGATCAACCTTTCACCTGAGAAATCCATTGGATGATATTCAGCCATATTATGCAGCATCTTTAGCTATCTTCATCCATTTCTAGTTTTTGAGTTGCAGTTGCTACCCTGCAACTCCGGCATTTTTTATTTTTGCATATTTCATCCAATCCTTCCAGGATTGTCTAGAAATTTCCTTTGGGAGTCTATATATTTTCTCCCCATATTGTATGAGCTGTAAATTTCTATATTTATGTATTGAAATCACTTTGCAGTATTTATTCTTCATATACTGCGTAGTCATAGCCATGGCTTCCTTCATGTAGTAGTATTTTTCATATTTTCATGTACATACTTCTTGAGGCTGGTATTTCCTAGCTTGAGTGATTTATTCCTCAATGATTTGTATATATTTTTGCTACTATGACATAATATGATGGCTATTTGGATCTTCTGGAATACTATGTGTTAATATATCACTGCTACTCCATTGGTCTATTTACATATTGCTGTAGCTCCACATTTGGAATATCTTAAAATATTCCTGATAGTGTAGATTTTCCCTATTTTGGGATATTGCAGTGGTATCAAAGCATGATATTTGGCTCAGCCTGTTAGTTTCAGCCATAAGAATATAGGAGAGATCAAGATGATGAAGAATATGAGCTTGCTCTCATCAGTTTTCAGAACCAAAAAGGACCTCTCCAAGGAGGTTAAGAAGATGGAAGAAGGAGAAGAGGAAGGACCATGCACTTCCTACTCTCAAAGAGAAGAAGACAAAGGGCATGAAAGACACTTGTAATCTGAAATTATAAGTGAATATATTGTTGAATACCTAGCTAAACCTAGAGCCTTCCAAGAGACTCTATCTTTACCACAATTTATTCAGCTGGAAGAAGAAAGAAGACCCCATAGCTATGGGATGATGAAAGGCAATAGATTTCTATTGTCCACTTTTGATGGATCACTCATATGTGTAGCAGAGGTTTGGGTGAAGAAGTTAGAGGCTTTCTTCCTGCTACATCCTATAGTAGATAGAAAGGCTGTAGAAATTCTAGAGCTGCACCTTGAAGGTGAAGCAAATACTTGGTGGTTCAACCATTGGAGCCATGCAAGGGTATCTACTCTTACTGAATTTTCCCAAAGGATGATCAGAAGATTTGGCCAAAGGAGGGAATATCCCTCACCACCAATTGAAGAGGCATGTACCAGCACTATTGAGACTGTTAGTCATATATAATTTTGATCCTATCCAAATATGACTAAGTTGACAATCCCAGATTTCTAGAAAAAATATTTGCAGAAACATTGTGAGTTCTAGAAATCTCACAACCTTCATTATCCTAAGTCTATCAGTTCACCAAAAACTTCATCTATGCCTTCTAAAAATATCACCCCTCTGTTTCAAAAAGAAGCCTGTTTTAGCCTATTTTCCCTCATGTTTGCTTCATCCATTTTTCCACATTTCACCCTTTACTTCCTCAAAATCCCTTTTTTAAACCATGAAAATCCTCTTTATTCGGTTTTAAAAACACCCTTTTCACCCTACCGAAACCTCAAAAAGGCTTAAAAACCCTTCTTTAGGCCCATTCCGCTCCTTTTTGAAAATAAGGCCTTAAGCACTTTTTGGCTTAGGCCCTAACCCATTTTCCTCCATACTACCCACTCCGCGACCAAGCGCTAAGCCCATTGGCAATCGGCACATCGCAATTTCTAAACTCTGCTTCCCTTTTCCCTTTTTTCCAATGGTCGATTTGCTGATGAAATCTAGACTGTCGATCTTCCTTAGATCCGATGGCTATCACTCCATCACATCGGTGCATTCCCTTTCCCTTTCACTTTTCTTTCTCCGCCAATGGTCCCCTATGGATGACATCTAGACCATCAATCTTCCTCAAATCTGACGGTCTGTGCTGCATCGCACTTCGGCGTTTTCCTCGGCAACCCTTTTTGTTCTCCACCGATGGTCCCCTGCCGATAAGATCCCCGTCATCGATCCTCTAGATCGAATGACCCGCGCTTAATCGACACATCGCAAATCTAAAATTTGCCTTCCTGGACCACCTATATGCGATGCTCCGATCACATATCTGCCGTCGATCTCGATCCTGATCGAACAACCCTCCATCCATTGCACTTCGTCCCCCCATTGGCCATCAACCAGCGCAAATTCAAAATTTCTTTGTTCTCGAACCCTCTTCTCCTCCAATGGCTAATCCGTCGAGTTAATCTCAGCCATCCATTTCCCGAGATCGGATGGATCATGCTCTTTCGCATCACCATCCTCCCTCCCGTCTGCCCCCTACCAAGTCATTTCCGTGATTAAATCTGGACCGTCCATTCCTCCCAGATCAATGGCTTTGGTTTACTGCAGAGGCACCCCACAGACGAGATCCTCCATCCCCCCTAGTCCCCCTGTAATTAATCTTCACCATTGATTTCATCATGATCCAATGTCCAACACTTCATCTCTCTTTCGCATCTCCGCCATCCTCTCACACCTTCATTCTTTTTTCACATCTACGAGAAGATCTGGACCATTGATCCTCATGATCTAACTTCTCCCATTGATTCCCTCTTTTCAACTCCGCTCACTAGCTTTCCGCTACCCAACAAAACTGCTGACGTCATTAGCCGGGTCCCACCTTTCTTCCTCCCTTCCTTTCTCCCCTTTGCGTTTGATTTCAGCTGTCGATCTCCTAGATCGAACAGTCTAGATTTGTTTTCATGCTCCATCTACAAAAATTATTTAACGCTCCGTATCAATGCGAAATGGGTGGTTTTGATAGGACACGTGTCGACCTATAACACGTATCGCATTCGATCAGCCCATTACTGCTTACCACCTTTTGGCCACATGAAAACCACCTCCTGTTTTTTGCAAAACTGCCTTTCTACTCTCGCGCCATTAACCAAGTTTAAACCTTGTTTTTCATGGTTTCCTCCATGGAATGCTCTCCGCTGCATCCATCTTCTTCTGCACTGCTCCTCCGCCATCGCCAAGCCTCTGTTAGCATTTTTTAGCCCAAAGTGTAGGTTTTATTTAATTATTTCTTTTTTGTGTAGGTTTAATGGAGGTCAAATATAGAAGGCCATCTCACAGCCAAATTTCAAATGACAAAGGGTCGAGGATGACGATCCAGAGGCCAGAACGATGAAGAAATGTGAGAATCGGGGTTTTAAATTCAATGTTTAAACCAATGCCTCATGAACATTGGATAATTAATGAAACCCCCCAGCGCGCTGAAGACCTGTACAATACATCAAACAGTGAGGATCAAATATTAGAGATCAAGGGATAAAGGTTAAGCATAAAGCAAGAAAATCAAAGGCTTAACTTGAAGATCAAGCCTTAACATAGTTAAATGGATAAATAAGCGTAAAGACAAGTAATTAAATTTAAATTGGTTGGCAAGGACATATCAAGAAGGCTAAAATGCCTCGAATACATCAACATGAGGTAGTTATTTCTCCAAAAGATCTAGTTGTGTAATATTCCTTTTTGGTTATTCTCAAGATTCTATGTCAGATATGGAATATAGAGGAATTTACTGGTTATGTCACCTCTGAAAAGAGAGTGAGAACCAGAGGCTTCCTAGCCAACTGTAGACTCTGCCTATAGAACTTGGAATAATCCCTTTTGAGGAATCTCAACAAGGTCTCCAATGAAAACGTTGTATAAGAAAATATGAGCAAGAATAACATAGATCAGGGTTGGGATCCCCTCATTTAGGCTGTATGTGACTTATATACATAATTTTATCTGAAAAAAATGAGTTTAAGCACATTAAACAGACCTCCCAAAATGAAGACTAGTTAGAAATCATCCAAGGAGAGAGAGACTACTGAAACAAAAAACCCCAGCAACTATAATTCTGTGGTCTTGAATGGAACTAAAAGGAGGAAAGACAAAGATCTGATATTTCATAGATATAACAGTAAATCAGACTTATATTTGAGCTTATAGCTTCTACAGAATATTACAAAAGAAACTAGGGAAAAATCCCTTCAGAAATTAGAGCTACAACTAGGAATAAACTGTAGAAATAAATAGACAACGTTATTTTTTAGATGGTTCAGCTGCTATACATTAAATTTCAGATCTCTAACATATACATGGATGAAACATAATATCTAATACAGATATGTAAACTAGAAGAATTGAAGAACAAGATCCAATTGGAATAACATCAAAATATTGCATAATAAGTTGTAGATCTGAATTACAATTTACAGTGCTGCAGAAAACCCAGAAATTTCTGAAGATAAATTTTACTACTGAAATAGATAAGATTTATAGAGACATGCATCAGAAATCCAATCCATGGATCACCAATGGAAGGCAAGCCTAACACCAAGAGATCTTCCTCCAAACTGATAGCAAACTGAAATAAGCAAGCCCTCTCGCAAAATAACGCAGTATTGAGCAGAAACAATGCAAAGGGTGAAGGAGATTGAATAACAGGAATGAAATTACAGATATGATACAAAATATGGATCAGCTATCTCTTTGGAGGCTGAGTAACACACTCCAACAGAGAAATCCTCTCAAAACAAGCTAGATCTAGGTAGATCTAGAACACCACTTGCTACAAAAGATAGCAGCTGCAAAACCCTCAATGGGCCAGCGCTGCTCATGAAAGATAGAGCTTGGTCTCAAACCAGATAGTGGCCAACTTCAGCAAAGAACTCCTCCAATGATCCTAAATGGAAGAGATGAAACTCCTAAACAGGAATTCCAATCACAATCCTCCACTAAGCAGCAGAGAATGGTATTTGTCTAAGCAGACAAATACATCAGAAATATGATCTATCATCAACCTCTTCATGTTTCTCTCCTCCTTCTTTTATAAAATGAGAAGGCCCTTGCAAACCCTAAAAAAATTTGATGAGTTACCCCTCTTTACATTAGAGGCTCCCTTCTAGAACTGTGCAGTTCCTCTTGGAGATGCATTGAACCTAGACAACGCAGTTTATTTGGTCAAGGTGGACCCAGTCTTTGGCTCAAACATCTTTTACACCTGCAAGTGATTATTTACATAGCCCAAATTTTTCTTTGTTCACATGGGCATGGATTTATTAGGATTTTTAGATGTCCTCCTTTATTTATTTATTCATAAAATATAAGTTAAATCAAAATTGAATGTCTCCTCTTAGCTAAGGCTAAGTAGGAACATTACAGTCCTCCCCCTCAAAATGTTGCTTGTCCTCAAGCAACTGGTAGGGTAAGAGCTGTATTTTTTCTCTTTCTTCATTGATGAAACCATCAAGAATCAAGCTTTCATCATGGAGTAGGTGTTCACCAAGGAAATACATCAAAAACTGATCCTCCAATGTTGACATGATAGGTACATAGTCTGCCCCTTCATGAGTGTAAAACTCAATAGAAATAAACATGGGTGAGCCAATGTCACATCTGAAACATGTATCATGAAGTACAGGATAAAGCTTCATCCCATGTGGTACATGTACATTACTTACTCTTTTCCCATACATACCCATAAACAAAACCAATATGTCATCTATGTATGGCAGCAAAATCACATAAAGGCAAACTGAAATTTGCACATGAGGAGGTGGGTCACAATCCCACATAAGGTACCAGCGTAGTACACTCCTTGTTTTGAGTAGATATGAATGTGATAGGTGGTACTACCACCACATATTTGTTGCATGGGTCACTTTAACATGGTTGAAAGTGAAACCCTCATTAGGTGCCTTTAGGAAGCACCCATCACGATGAACGATCTCCCTTTGCACCTCAAGGGAGTGGCCAGCTTTGGAATTTTTATTGGCCCCATATTTTCAATGAGATCTGTACGTAATATTACTCCTTGTAGGAGTCATGGCCTGCATACATATGGTAAGATAATGTTCCACATCAGAAAAATAGACTTTCTCCACAAGATCAGATTTCTTACCATACAAGTCTCCCACACACATAGAGTTATGCATGGGCTTTTCTCCTCTTTTGAGAGAATAAGGAGATGGATGAAATGTCTCCTGCATAGGATCCCTTGGCTTGCCCATATCCAAATCACTATTGCACTCTTGTAAGTGCTGATATAGTTCCTCCCAATCATAATGTTGATGTATTTCTTCCTCCATACCCTCCCAATCAAAACTCTTCAAGATGAGGGAGTAGATTTTTACTGACTGCATGTAAATGGAAAGGAACTCCTTGTGTGCTCTTAGTAGTATTTCTTGCTTAAGCTTGGAGGCTTGAGACAAGAATACCTTACCAAGATGATAGATGACCCCTTCATGGACCAAATATCCTCCTCCTTGCTTTATGCCATCTAAGATCATCTCGGTGTGCAGATCTTTGGAGTACTCCACAAGGAGTTGAGATCTCCAATATGGATCTACACTTCTCAACAAGGACAACGCTATTGATGCATCTATGGTGGTGCTTGCCTTGTTGCTGTTTATTTCTTTGGCATCATGCATGCCAAAATTGTTTGTGGGAAGGCTGATCCTCCCCCTTGCTTCCTCCCACAGCGCTGTGACTCTCCCTTCCATTGTTTCAGCACATGGTGAAGCTTTCCCCACAGAATTTAATGGCAACCCAAGTGGCTTGCCATGATGTAGGAATGTCCCTTGCAGTAATCTCATGAACATGAGAGAAGTAACTGTGAGATCCTTGCCCTCACTGAGCAATTCCATCTTTGTTTTGTGGGTAGAGACATCAAGTTAAGGGTAGGTGTGCATGCCTTGAATGACTTGTTGTTTCCCACTCTTCAAATCCACCCATTCCATCTTCAAGGCCTTAAAGCTAACTTATTATACAAACAATCTAGCAATCCACATGACTACTTTCAGAAGGGATGAAAACAGATAAGAAAAAAAAGTACAGCTTGAGATCAAGCAAGATACATTAAAATCTAAGCCTGCTTCAGCATACTCTTAGGGTAACCTTCAAAACAACCTTTGGAGAAAGAAACTAGAAGATAGGGCAAACCATAAAAAATTCCAGTCTAACTCTACTCAACATATGATGAAAATATCTTTCAAAAACTTCCTTTCAAGTTTTTCACATGAAGACAAGGACAAACCAAAATTCCTTGATAATGTTTATACTTAACTTAAGTCATTCTTAAACACACAATTGGAGGAAAACATAAAGATAAAGCTTTTCAGTGAGAGTAGGGTACTTTTAACAGTAAATCCTAGCTCTATATTTGTTGTTCTTTATCAGAGAAAAGTGAACAAAATGGCATACATGAAAGGAAAACAATAACACAGTAATAAGTACTTCACCAATGATATAGACCAGGATCCCAAAAATCAGCTTGTATATTGATGTGAATCCAGTTACATACTTCAAGTCCAATGTTTTAGTACAACAATCATCTTCTCTTCTCAGCCTAACTTCTTTGATCACAAACAGAGCATCAAGAGCCTCTGAAAACTATTTACATGTAGAAATTTTCGAGCAACAAGTATTACATCAAAATCCAGCAACCAACCCTTTACAATGTGCTCCTCAATGAGATTTTATAAGAAAATGAGGAGGTGGAAGAGTCTCTAGGGTTAAAGTATCATTAATTCCACAATTAATTCAATCCCTAGCCTTGAAATCCATGCAAGGTATAATGCAGGAATGCATTCTATCTATATCTATGTTTCATAACTCAGTTCTGCTTTATGAGGCTTAATGGATGAGAAAATTGACTTCGGGGCTGTTTCTTATCTTTATAATAACTTTGTTGACAATTAGTAAAAAGTTCCTTTGATTTGAAATAACTGTTCAGTTGTCTTTAGGCTAATATCTTCTATTTTGGCAATAACTAGGCCTTGTTTAATTTCTGTGAGGCTGCAGGTGGCTTTTGGTAGCTGGAGAGGATTCAATTCACCTCTGATGTGGTAGTGGAGGCTTTTCAGACTGATAGATTTCTTTGTTTTATCTTAAAACACTGTTAATTTGTCTTGATCCTGTGTTTTAGGCTTAATTAGGCCTAATTTCTGTCTTCTGGTCTTCATACTGTATTTAACTATGTGGATTAGGCTTTTGATAGTTGAATTCATGCCTTAATCCCTAAAAAATGTGTAAAAAAGATTAATTTTTCATCTCTACTTCGATCCCACCCTTTGACACGGATACTCTCTGTCTAATTAAGGTTCATTGTGTTTTTTTTGTTCTTACAGGTGCGCAGAGGGCTTTATAATGTTATCAGTACTCATGAGGCATGGATAAATCATGATGTGGACCCTGCAGATTGATCTTCTTCATGAATAGAAGCCTGAGCGATCGTCATCCCTAACCCTTGATTTCATTTTAAAAACTGTGGAAAAGCTTTAAAACCTGCAAAAATAAAACAAAATTAAGAAAACCTGGTGAAAATAGGTCAGAGGTTGTTTTGGAGGCGAGGTTTAATTGTGGCCGTTGATCTAGACCAATGGAAGATCTAGATTTCTCAATAGGTTTGATGGGGAGAAGGTTGAATGAGTGAAGGTCAGATTAAGTCCGGGCCGTTGATCTAGATTGATCAACGGCTAGGATTAATTGGGGAGTTTATAATTCAGAGGGGAAAAGTTATAGCGAAATGGAAGAAAATGTAATAAAAAATGGAAAAAGTCTTTGGCGGATGCAAGAAGGGGCTAAAATGAAGTTTGGACGCAGGATGAATAAGAGTCGTTGATTTGAAACGATGGACGACTACAATTAAAAGGAGGAAAATCAATGTAATGGGGAAAAGGTGGTTTCAGTGGAAAAAACTGCCGGTTTCGTGCTGCTCTGAAATGGTTTCAAAAATCTTTAAAAAAAACTCAAAATGGCTCGCTGTCTGACACACGACCCTTAGAAAACCACTTTTTTCATGTTTTTTTCTGGGCGTTAAACCCCGTATGCAGAAAAAACGCAAAAATGATTGTGAGCAGTCAGATGGAAGGTTGGAGATCCCACAGTGCAGATCGCATGCGACGGAGGGCAAGATGTACAGATGGAAAGGTAGGTGGGGTCAAATGGTGGTTTAAATGTGAACCATTGGATCAAGGGAAAGAATGGAAAAGATCTATCGATGGGGAAGAAATGAAAAGGGCTGGGTTTGAAAGAGGGAGCAATGTGGACCGTTGGATTAGAGGAAATCAACGGCGGGGATTTAATTGGAGGTTGGGATGGTGGAGGGATATGCGACGGGCGAGTGCGATGCGATTAAGCATTGGGCGTCAGATCTGGGAGTAAGATCGATGGTTAATATTCAATCGGAGGGGTAAAGGAGGAAAGTTATGGGCAGAGTGCGAAGAAATCTTAGCCGTCAGTTCTTTTGGATTCGACAGCTAAGATTCAATAGGGGTGATGGGCATCAAAGAAGGAAAAAGGGAAAAGTGTTATGGGAAACTACAATTGTTGATTTGCAATGGAGCGAGACCCGTTGATCTAAAAACTAGATCGATGGTGGAGATTTAATCATGAAGGCAAAAGGAGGAACAACGGGTTTTGGAGAATGGAGGGATAGGGACCGTTGGATCTGGGCATGATGGATCAGATCAATGGTGGAGAAACGATTGTGGGATCGCATCGTAGAAAAGGAAAGAACCAAGAGAAAAGGGTTATATGAATATTTGCGATGCGATGAGCCGATGACTGTTGAGAAAAGGGTTATTCGAACTATTGGGTTTTATCAAAACACAATGAAAAGTCAATTTTTTATGAAATACAAAGGAGAAAAAGGTTTTGACCGGGTTTGGAGAAGAGTTTAGGCCCTTTAAGTGCCTAGTTGTAGGGCTTAAGGTCCTATGAGGAAGGGGCCTACCAGAGTTAAGCCTTCGGGGGCTGAAGAAAATATTATATGAAAAAAGGGTATTTTGGCCTAAAAACAGAGTTTCTTAAGGCAATTTAGTGGTTCCAATAGGGGAAAAGAAAGCATTTTAAAACCAAAGAAGGAAGAGCATAAGGTTTTAAAAGGGTTTTTAAGTGATTTTGAAGGTTGAAAGAGGCTTATGGAGGAATTCTATGAAGGAAATAAGGGACAAAAAACGAATTTCTATGAATGAAAGGAGGGGTAAAAATGAAGGGAAAAATGGGTTTTTGAGCAGTATTCTTCTTCAGGAAAACAACATATTTTTCAGGTTTATGAAGGAAACAGCAGTGAAGATTAACTAAAGGATTAGTTATCTTCATAAAACTTTAAGAACTAATAATTTGGTCATGAATTGTTTCTTAAAGGCTAAAAAGGATTTTAGCCACCATTTGATATGACAAATTTTATAGGTGGCTAACAACGGCTCCAACTTGGGATGGAACCTTCTTGAAGGTGTCAAGAACTTCAGACCTGTCTTCTCTAGAATTTGATCAATGCCTCATCCATTGGGCTGCAACTTTCTTTCCTTTGCTGATCTTCTTTTTTCTCTGACAGTGTTAGCAGCCATTAAAAACAATGGAATTCTATCAAAACAAGCTTTCTACCTACCCAATCCTAATGATATAAAAATTTTTCTTCTTTCAGAGTGCATTTGGATTGGAACACTCTTTTTACAAACATTTTATTCTTTTGAAAAACTAGTCTATTTCTACCCTTATTTCTCCATGAACTTAGATTAAGCAGTTGAGTTCATAAGCTTCTCTACCTAAGTACTATCTGTCAGGATTAGACTGTCTGACAGATTTTTATTCACTAAATTCTAAAACAAAAAATTAAAACCAATCAAGACAAGATTAAGCAGTTTGACTTTATGCATATCTATGGCATAAAAACAAGCTGCACATAGACTAAAATTTGCAGAAAATTAAAGCAAAATGGTGAAGGCCTAAGATATGAAAACTTGAGAACATCATTCTCTTTTCTTTAGCTCTGTTTTTAGGCTTGTTTGAGATGTTTTTCTCTTTGTTCTCTGTTTCAAGTTTTGGGCATATTAGAACCAGTTTGATTCTATCCTTGGCTCAGGTTTAAATAGATTAGAGCCTTTCTTCTTTTTGAAACTCAAAGGTTCAGATTTTGAGCTTGTTTGAACCTTTAATTTCTTATCCTAATGTACCTTATTGATAAGCCAAGATTGAGTTGTTTGGAAAATCTGATTCACTAACCTATCAACAGTAAATTGAAAGCTAATTAGTCATGATCAGGCTGTATGACTAACTAGGAGTGTGTTTTTTTTAGAAGTGGCATTTAAGCTTGCACACTTTCAGACTTTGTTTCTCTTTTTTGGTATGGGGTTGTACCTTTCTTGTTTTCACTTCCGCCCTCTTTTCTATATTCTATTGTTTTTGTATTTTTCTTTTTTCTTCAAGACAAAAATCAACAACTAACTAAATGCTCAAAGCTGAGCTTTTATTGACATTCCTATCTAACCTATTCTAACTCTTGAAATATTTTCATTTTTATATGATACAAAAGTGCCAATGTAGCCAGTTGAGTAGTGACAAAAGGGAATAGGGAAACTGGCTACTAATGAGAGGTAACCATAGTAAATTTTGAATACTAATCTTCAAAACCAAGGCTATCACAAAAGGTGACAAATTTTCATGCATTTGGCTCTTGCAAAGAATCCATGCTTGATAATTTGAGCCAGTTGGGGCATCCACGCACTCTTCCAAAGGATCAACAAAGAAAAGATGAAGATTATCTTATTTTTGGCCCTCCATGGTTGGTAGATAATTTGCTTCTAAGACATTAGATTTGAAGACTATATCTTCAGTATGTTGCTTGGAAGCATCATCATCCTTAACCTACAAAATAGCAAGCAATGCAATTTCTTCTTTCTCTAAATCTATGCTTGCTTCTGATATAAATTAAGGTTCTTTGAATGACAGATTGATATCAGTGATGGGAGAATTTTCTTCTTGAAAAGATGGTATATCCTCAGTAGGACAGTCTTCTATTTGTTTTTATCCCTCAAAGGCTTGTGAGTATCTTTTATTGTTTGGGATAGCTGGTCTGAATTTTTCTTGAATTTTATATTGTTTGCTCTCCCAAGGTCTCAGACATGTACTAGCAACAAGGGCTAATCCACTAGAAAAACTGTTTTGGTCTTTAGGAACAAGGATAAGTTGGAATTCTTTGAAATATTTTAGCAAATCAATGGCATAATTCTTATAAGCTCTAAGTCTGGGATGTTTAACCATGCATTCTTCTTTTAATTTCCTAATTACCAATTCTGCATTTACATGAACTGTTATCTTCTGGGCTCCTAATTTCTTCAATAAGTGCAGTCCTAAGAGGAGTGTCTCATACTCTACCATGTCAGTTGTGCATTGAAAACTCAACTTATATGAATGGGCTTCAGAATGATTGTTTTCTGTATTGTAAAGCCATATTCCTGCACCTGCACTAGTTTTAGTACATGATCCATCAAAATTCATACTCCAAAGAGGACTAGTTCCAATATTATCATTAATTTCTTTAGTATCCTCTTTGTTTTGAGTGCCATTGAATTTTTCTATGGAATAGACACTATGTTCATGATTGTCTTGTTTGGATGATGGTTTGGAGGGTAGCTGTCTTTTTAGTATTTGATCAATTTGTTATTCTGTCAAAGGAGAGATTCCTCTTTCAGTATAAACAGAAATACAACTATCCTCTTTCTCCTGGTGTACAAAACAAATTTCTAAATCTATACAAAAAAGTTCTTCATGTGAATAGGCAAGAGTACTTTTTTTGGAAAACGTTTCAGAGACTGGATGTTTATTAATAGTCTAATCTATTTCCTTTTCTGTCAAAGGGAAAGATGTTTCTATGTTCCTTTGAACAAGAGTACAGTAATTCTTTGTCTCTTGTGAAGACTAATTTTGAGGCAGGATGTCTTCTTGAGCCTCAGCTATAAGGGATGATGAATCACTATTTGGGTTTTGAAGAATATCTTGAGGAGTGTTCTTTATTTCTTGGATTTTTTCTTCCTCAACTAATTCATCTATGTTCTTGTAATTTTTCAATAGGATATTAAACTCATGAATGGCTACTAAAATATCTTCAGGATATATTTGTTCCAAATCTTCATCATTGTCTATAATGTATTGGGTGATGTTTTGTGATGTATCATAATGTAATTCACCCCAAGATAATGTAGTGTTTCCTTTGTATTTCTCATAAAACACATGTTCAAGGTCCTTTAAAGACAACAACATACCAGACCTCAACCATTCATACCAATCCCTAGATTTACCTTCTAATGTTAACATGAACATTTTCATTAGGAAATCTTCATGCCATTCAACTTTCAACCTCCATACATGTATATGAAATTTGATGAGATGTAATAGAGGGTCATCAAACTTTTCACCTTGAAAAATAGGCAGGCTTTCATCCCAATTCACCTGGGGCATCTTGTGTGGAAACCCAGGGATATGATCTATGCTCATTGGGGCATATATTCATTGTATCCTTTTAATAATGTTTCTAAATCAAGAAAGAGGTCATTGTGTCTGTTAAATTAGTTCAAGGTATTCTACCAGTGGAGTCATTTGGTCTTTTGGGAGTTATAGAGTGTGGAGTCGCCAGGTGGAAAATTTTTAGCTCTTAAGGAGGTAAAATGTTTTATGGTTCTTCCACCATGTTTATTATGAATACCAATCTAAATATATTATGGGTCTTTCAATTTTTTTCAGTCCTATGGGTTCTAAGAGTGTCCTAAATATGTTTCAACACTTAGCTAGGGTGATGAGACAAAAAGAGTTTACTCTTATGGCTTAGCTAGCTGATTTCTTCAAGGTTTGATAAGGTCTATGAGAATCCTAAGGGTTACTTAGTTTGTCACTGATTCAAATAATTGCTATCATGATTACCATTTTCTTTGGTAGTGCTTGAAGAGAGCTGCTTATACTGCACTAAATACTGAGTGTTGTGTTTCAAGGATTTAATCAGAAGCCCCCAGTCGAGTCACCAGAAATGTTAGGCCTCTGCACTTTTAGTAGATTGGTAAGACTAAAGCTGCAGAGACAAAATTATGAACCACTTTGGGATTCTAGGATCTAGCCCTCCCAAATCCAGAGAGGGATCTCTCTTATAAGTGCAAAGATTGATTTATCTTTAAGGCTTTTAGTATGATATTATTCTAGTTATTAAGAACAAGGGTTTTTTGTCTTTTGGATGGTTGAGCATGATTTTTAATTGAGTGGAAAGCCCTAAAAATGAAATATTTTCAAAGGGGTGAAGGTGTGAACAATCATAACAAGATTTAGCTAATAGGATAGATATGAAACAACACTTAATCCATTGGGCTATGGAGTCATAAAATGGTTTAATTGTGCAACAATTTCAAGAGTTATCCAAGGGGAAATTCATCTATATCAAAATATCCTTTAGATTAAATGAGGAATGGAACATTAAAAGTGTTGAGAAGGTGGAAAAAGTCAATAATTTCAACAAGGATTTATCAACTTTCCAAACAAGAAAAGACTTTTAAGCAATTGTTTGAAACCAACCAAAGATAGGGCTAACCTTAAAATTCTTTGGACAAGCTTGTATTAAAGCTAACTTATCAGACAAACAATCCAAAAATCCACATAACTACTTTCAGAAGGGATGAAAACAAATAAGAAAACAAAGTGCAGCTTGAGATCAAGCAAGATACATTAAAATATAAGCCTGCTTCAGCATACTCTTAGGGAAACCTTCAAAACAACCTTTGGAGAAAGAAACTAGAAGACAGGGCAAACCATAAACTATTCCAGTCTAACTCTACTCAGCATATGATAAAAATATATTTCAAGAACTGCCTTTCAAGTTTTTCACATCAAGACAGGGATAGACCAACATTCCTTGATAATGTTTATACTTAACTTAAGTCATTCTTAAACACACAATTGGAGGAAAACATAAAGATAAATCTTGTCAGTGAGAGTAGGTTACTTTTAACAGTAAATCCTAGCTCTATATTTGTTGTTCTTTATCAGAGAAAAGTGAACAAAATGGCATACATGAAAGGAAAACAATAACACAGTAAGAAGTACTTCACCAATAATATAGACCAGGATCCCAAAAATTAGCTTGTATATTGATGTGAATCCAGTTACATACTTCAAGTCAAATGTTTCAGTACAACAATCATCTTCTCTTCTCAGCCTAACTTCTTTGATCACAAACAGAGCATCAAGAGCCTCTGAAACTATTTACATGTAGAAAGTTTCAAGCAACCAATATTACATCAAAATCTAGCAACCAACCCTTTACAATGTGCTCCTCAATGAGATTTATAAGAAAATGAGGAGGTGGAAGATTTTCTAGGGTTAAAGTATCATTAATTCCACAATTAATGCAATCCCTAGCCTTGAAAACCATGCAAGGTATAAGGCAGGAATGTGTTCTATCTATATCTCTGTTTCATAACTTTGTTTTGCTTTATGAGGCTTAATGGACGATAAAATTGACTTCAGGGTTGTTTCTTATCTTTATAATAACTTTGCTGACAATTTAGTAATAAGTTCTTTTGATTTCAAATAAATGTTCAGCTTTATTTAGGCTAATATCTTCTGTTCTGGCAATAACTAGGCCTTCTTTAATTTCTGTGAGGCTACAGGTGGCTTTTGGTAGCTGGAGAGGATTCAATTCGCCTCTGATGTGGCAGTGGAGGCTTTTTGGATGATATATTTCTTTGTTTTATCTTAAAACACTGTTAATTTATCTTGATCCTATGTTTTAGGCTTAATTGGGCCTAATTTCTGTCTTCTGGTCTCCATACTGTCTTCAACTGTGTGGATTAGGCCTTTGATAGTTGAATTCATGCCTTATTCCCTCAAAACTATGTAAAAACCTTTAATTCTTCATGTTTTCTTTGATCCCACCCTTTGACACTGATACTCTCTGTATAATTAAGGTTTGCTATGTTTTTGTTATCAGTTTTCATGAGGCACGGATAAATCATGATGTGGACCTTGCAGATTGATCTTCTTCATGAATAGTAGTCTGAGGGATTGTCATCCCCGGCCCTTGATTTCATTTAAAAAAATGTGGAAAAGCTTTAAAACCTGCAAAAAACAAACAAAATTAAGAAAACTCGGTGAAAATAGGTCAGAGGTTGTTTTGGAGGCGAGGTTTAATCGTGGCCGTTGATCCAGACCAATCGATGATCGAGATTGCTTGATAGGTTTGACAGGGAGGCGGTTGAATGAGTGAAGGTACGATTAAGTCTGGGCCGTTGATCTAGATTGATCAACGACTAGGATTAATTGGGGAGTTTATAATGTGGAGGGGAAAAGTTATAGCGAAATGGAGGAAAATGTAATAAAAAAGGGAAAAATTCTTTGGCAGAAACGAGAAGGGGCTAAAATGAAGTTTGCATGCAGGATGGATAAGAGCCGTTGATTTGAAATGATGGATGACTACAATTAAAAGGGGGAAAATCAATGTAATGGGGAAAAGGTGGTTTCAGTGGAAAAAAATGCTGGTTTGCGTTGCTCCGAAGTGGTTTCGAAAATATTAAAAAAAAATGCGATATGCCTCGCTGCCTGACACACATCCCTTAGAAAACCACTTTTTCGCGTTTTTTCTGTGCGTTAAACCCCGAGTGCAAAAAAAAACGTGAAAATGATTGTGAGCCGTCAGATGGAAGGTCAGAGATCCGACGGTGCGGATCGCACGCGACGGAGGGCAAGATGCATGGACAGAAAGGTAGGTGGGGTCAAATGGTGGTTTAAATGTGAACCATTGGATCAAGGGAAAGAACGACAAAGATCTATTGATGGGGAAGAAATGAAAAGGGCTGGGTTTGAAAACGGGAGCAACGTGGACCATTGGAATAGAGGAAATCAATGGCAGGGATTTAATTGGAGGTCGAGATGGTGGAACGATATGTGACGGGTGAGCGTGATGTGATTAAGCACTGGCCGTCAGATCTAGAAGTAAGATCGACGGTCAATATTCAATCGGAGGGGCAAAGGAGGAAAGTTATGGGCAGAGTGCGAAGAAATCTTAGCCATTGGTTCTTGTGGATTCGACAGCTAAGATTCAATTAGGGGGATCGTCATCGGAGAAGGCAAAAGGGAAAATTTTTAGGGGAAACTGCGATTGCCAATTTGTGATGGAGCGAGAGCCATTGATCTAAAAACTAGATCAACGGTGGAGATTTAATCATGAAGGCAAAAGGTGGAACAACGAGTTTTGGAGAATGGAGCAATAGGGACCATTGGATCTGGACATGATGGATCAGATCAACGGTGGAGAAACGATCGCGGGATCGCATCGAAGAAAAGGAAAGAACCAAGAGAAAAGGGTTATATGATTATTTTCGATGTGATGAGCCGATGACTGTTGATATTTGTTGCAAATTCGAACTGTCGGGTTTTATAAAACCACAATGAAAAGTTGGTTTTTTATGAAATACAAAGGAGAAAAAGGTTTTAACGGGGTTCAGAGAGGATTTTAGGCCCTTTAAGCACTTGGTTGTGGGGCTTAAGGTCCTATGAGGAAGGGGCCTACTAGAGTTAAGCCCTCGAGGGCTGAATAAAATATTATATGAAAAAAGGGTATTTTGGCCTAAAAACAGAGTTTTTTAAGGAAATTTATTGGTTCTGATACGGGAAAAGAAGGCATTTTAAAACCAAATAAGGAAGAGCATAAGGTTTCAAAAGGGTTTTTAAGTGATTTTGAAGGTTGAAAGAGGCTTATGGAGGAATTTTATGAAGGAAATAAGGGATAAAAAAGGAGTTTTTATGAATGAAAGGAGGGGTAAAAATGAAGGGAAAAATGGGTTTTTGAGCAGTCTTCTTCTTCAGGCAAACAACAGATTTTTTAGGTTTATGAAGGAAACAACAGTGAAGATTAACTAAAGGATTATTTATCTTCATAAGACTTTATGAACTAACAATTTGGTCATGAATTTTTTCTTAAAGGCTAAAAAGGATTTTAGCCACGATTTGATATGAAAATTTTTATAGGTGGCTAACAGCAGCTCCAACCTAGGATGGTACCTTCTTGAAGGTGTCAAGAACTTCAGACCTGTCTTCTATGGAAGTTGATCAATGCCTCATCCATTGGGTTGCAACTTTCTTTCCTTTGTTGATCTTCTTTTTCTCTGACAATGTTAGCAGCCATTAAAAACAATGGAATTCTATCAAAACAAGCTTTCTACCTACCCAATCCTAATGATCTAACATTTTTTCTTCTTTCAGAGTGCATTTGGATTGGAAAAATCCTTTTACAAACATTTTATTATTTTGAAAGGATAAAACTAGTCTATTTCTACCCTTATTCTCAATGAACTCAGATTAAGCAGTTGAGTTCATAAGCTTCTCTACCTAACTACTATCGGTCAGGATTAGATTGGATGGCAGATTTTTATTCACTAAATTCTAAAACAAAAAATTAAAAGCAGTAAATCCAAGATTAAGCAGTTTGACTTGATGCATATCTATGGCATAAAAACAAGTTGCCCATAGACTAAAATTTGCAGAAAATTAAAGCAAAATGGTAAAGGCTTAAGATCTGAAAACTTGAGAACATCCTTCTCTTTTCTTCAGCTCTGTTGTTAGGCTTGTTTGACCTGTTTTTCTGTTTGTTCTCTGGTTCAAGTTTTGGGCATATTAGAACCAATTTTCTTCTATCATAGGCTCAGGTTTAAATAGATTAGAGCCTTTCTTCTTTTTGAAACTCATAGGTTCATATTTTGAGCTTGTTTGAATGTTTAATTTCTTATCCTAATGTACCTTATTGATAAGACAAGATTGAGTTGTTTGGAAAATATGATTCACTAACCTATCAACAGTAAATTGAAAAATAATTAGTCATGATTAGGCTGTATGACTAACTAGGAGTGTGTTTTTTTTAGGAGTGGCATTTGAGCTTGCACACTTTCAGACTTTGTTTCTCTTTTTTGGTATGGGGTTGTACCTTTCTTGTTTTCACTTCTGCCCTCTTTTCTATCTTCTATTTTTTTTGTATTTTTCTTTTTTCTTCCAGACAAAAATCAACAACTAACTAAATGGTCAAAGTTGAGCTTTTATTGACATTCCGATCTAACCTATTCTATCTCTTGAAATATTTACATTTTTATATGATACAAAAGTGTCAATCTAGCCAGTTGAGTAGTGACAAAAAGGAATAGGGAAACTGGCTACTAGTGAGAAGTAACCATAGTAAATTTTGAAGATTAATATTCAAAACCAAGGCTATCACAGAAGGTGACAACTTTTCATGCATTTGGCTCTTGCAAAGGATCCATGCTTGATAATTTGAGCTAGTTGGGGCCTCCACATACTATTGCAAAGGATCAACAAAGAAAAGATGAATATTCTCTTATTTTTGGCCTTCCATGGTTGGTATATAATATACTTCTAAGACATTAGATTTGAAGACTATATATTTAGTATGTTTCTTGGAAGCATCATCATCCTTAACCTGCAAAATAGCAAGCAGTGAAATTTCATCTTTCTCTAAATCTATGCTTGCTTCTGATATAAATTCAGGTTCTTTGAATGACAAATTGATTTTACTGATGGGAGAAGTTTCTTCTTGAAAATATGGTATATCCTCAGTAGGACAGTCTTATTTTTTTTTTCTCCCTCAAAGGCTTGCAAGTATATTTTATTTTTTGGGACAGCTGGTCTGAATTTTTCTTGAATTGTATATTTTTTTCTCTCCCAAGGTCTCAGACATGTACTAGAAACAAGGGCTAATCCACTAGCAAAACTTTTTTGGTCTTTAGGAACAAAGATAAGTTGGAATTATTTGAAATATTTTAGCAAATCCATGGCATCATTCTTATAAGCTCTAAGTCTGGGATGTTTAACCATGCATTCTTCTTTTAATTGCCTAATTACCAATTCTGCATTTCCATGAACTGTTATCTTTTGGGCTCCTAATTTCTTCGATAAGTGCATCCCTAAGAGCAGTGCCTCATACTCTACCATGTCATTTGTGCATTAAAAAATCAAATTATATGAATGGGCTTTAGAATGATTGTTTTCTATATTGTAAAGCCATATTCCTGCACCTGCACTAGTTTTAGTACATGATCCATCAAAATTCATACTCCAAATAGGACTAGTTCCAATATTATTATTAATTTATTTATTATCCTCTTTGTTTTGAGTGTCATTGGATTGTTCTATGGAATAGACACTATGTTCATGATTGTCTTGTTTGGATGATGGTTTGGAGGGTAGCTATTTGTTTAGTATTTGATCAATTTGTTCTTTTGTCAAAGGAGAGATTCCTCTTTCAGTATAAACAGAAATACAACTATCCTCCTTCTCTTGGTCTACAAAATAACTTTCTAAATCTGTACAAAAAAGTTCTTGATGTGAATAGGCAAGAGTATTTATTTTGGAAAAAGTTTCAGAGACTAGCTATTTATCAATAGTCTGATCTATTTCCTTTTCTGTCAAAGGGGAAGATGTTTCTATGTTCCTTTGAACAGGAGTACAATAATTCTTTGTCTCTTGTGAAGACTGATTTTGAGGCAGGATGTCTTCTTGAACCTCAGCTATAAGGGATGATGAATCATTATTTGGGTTTTGAAGAATATATTGAGGAGTGTTCTTTATTTCTTGGATGTTTTCTTTGTCAACTGATTCATCTATGTTCTTGTAATTTTTCAATAGGGTATTAAACTCATGAATGGCTACTAAAAGATATTTAGGATGTATTTGTTCCAAATCTTCATCATTGTCTATAATGTATTGGGTGATGTTTTTTGATGGATCATAATGTAATTCGCCCCATGATAATGATGTAGTGTTTCCTTTGTAGCTCTCATAAAACACATGTTCAAGGTCCTTTAAAGACAACAAACTACCAGACCTCAACCATTCATACCAATCCCTAGCTTTACCTTCTAATGTTAACATGAACATTTTCATTAGGTAATCTTCATTCCATTCAATTTTCAACCTCCATACATGTATATGAAATTTGATGAGATTTAATAGAGGGTCATCAAACTTTTCACCTTGAAAAACAGGCAGGTTGTCATCCCAATTCACCTGGGGCATCTTGTGCGGAAACCCAGGGATATGATCTCTACTCATTAGGTCATATCTTCATTGTATCCTTGGAATCATGTTTGTAAATCAAGAAAGAGGTCACTGTTTATGTTAAATCAGTTCAAGGTCTTCTACCAGTGGAGTCATTTGGTCTTTTGGGAGTTATAGAGTGTGGAGTTGCCAAGTGGAAAGTTTTTAGCTCTTAAGGAGGTAAAAAATTTTATGGTTCCACCACCATGTTTATTATGAATACCAATCTAAAAATATTATGGGTCTTCTAATTTTTTTCAGTCCTATGGGTTCTAAGAGTGTCCTAAATCTATTTCAACACTTAGCTAAGTTGATGAGACAAAAAGAGTTTACTCTTATGGATTAGCTAGCTGATTTCTTCAAGGTTTGATAAGGTCTATGAGAATCCTAAGGGTTACTTAGTTTGTCACTGATTCAAATAATTTCTATCATGATTACCATTTTCTTTGGTAGTGCTTGAAGAGAGCTGCTTATACTACACTAAATACTGAGTGTTGTGTTTCAAGGATTTACTCAGAAGCCCCCAGTCGAGTCGCCAGATATGTTAGGCCTCTATAATTTTAGCAGATTGGTAAGACTAAAGTTGCAGAGACAACATTATGAACCACTTTGGGATTCTAGGATCTAACCCTCCGGAATCCAGAGAGGGATCTCTCTTATAAGTGCAAAGATTGATTTATCTTTAAGACTTTTAGTATGATATTAGGCTAGTTAAGAACAAGGGTTTTTTGTTTGTTTGGATGGTTGAGCATGATTTTTAATTAAGGGGAAAGTCCTAAAAATGAAAGAGTTTCAAATGGGTGAAGGTGTGAACTATCAGAACAAGATTTAGCTGATAGGATAGATATGAAACAACACTTAATCCATTGGGCTATGGAGTCATAAAATGGTTTAATTGTGCAACAATTTCAAGAGTGATCCAAGGGGAAAGTCATATATATCAAAATATCCTTTAGATTAAATGAGGAATGGGACATTAAAAGTGTTGAGAAGGTGGAAAAAGTCAATAATTTCAACAAGGATTTATCAACTTTCCAAACAAGAAAAGCCTTTTAAGCAACTGTTTGAAACCAACCAAAGAAAGGGCTAACCTTAAACTTCTTTGGACAAGCTTGTATTAAAGCTAACTTATGAGACAATAAATCCAACAATCCACATGACTACTTTCAAAAGGGATGAAAACAGATAAGAAAACAAAGTTCAGCTTGATATCAAGCAAGATACATTAAAATCTAAGCCTTCTTCAACATACTCTTAGGGAAACCTTCAAAACAACCTTTGGAGAAGATACTAGAAGACAGGGCAAACCATAAACTTTTCCAGTCTAACTCTACTCAGCATATGATGAAAATATCTTTCAATAACTTCCTTTCAATTTTTTCACATCAAGACAGGGACAAACCAACATTCCTTGATAGTTTTTATACTTAACTTAAGTCATTCTTAAACACATAATTGGAGGAAAACATAAAGATAAAGATTTTCAGTGAGAGTAGGGTAATTTTAACAGTAAATCCTAGCTCTATATTTGTTGTTCTTTATCAGAAAAAAGTGAACAAAATGGCATACATGAAAGGAAAACAATAACATAGTAAGAAGTACTTCACCAATGATATAGACCAGGATCCCAAAAATTAGCTTGTATATTGATGTCAATCCAGTTACATATTTCAAGTCCAATGTTTCAGTAAAGAATTCATCTTCTCTTCTCAGCCTAACTTCTTTGATCACAAACAGAACGTCAAGAACCTCTCAAAACTATTTACATGTATAAATTTTCTAGCAATAAGTATTACATCACAATCCAACAACCAATTCTTTACAATGTGCTCCTCAATGATATTTTATAAGAAAATGAGGAGGTGGAAGAGTTTCTAGGGTTAAAGTATCATTAATTCCACAATTAATGCAATCCCTAGACTTGAAAACCATGCAAGGTATAAGGCAGGAATGTGTTCTATCTATATCTCTGTTTCATAACTCTGTTCTGCTTTATGAGGCTTAATGGATGAGAAAATTAACTTTAGGGCTGTTTCTTATCTTTATAATAACTTTTCTGACAGCTAGTTATAAGTTCCTTTGATTTGAAATAACTGTTTAGCTGTCTTTAGGCTAATATCTTATGTTCTGGAAATAACTAGGCCTTCTTTAATTTCTGTGAGGTTGCAAGTGGATTTTGGTAGCTGGAGAGGATTCAATTCACCTCTGATGTGGCAATGGAGGCTTTCGGATTGATAGATTTCTTTGTTTTATCTTAAAACACTGTTAATTTGTCTTGATCCTATGTTTTAGGCTTAATTAGGCCTAATTTCTGTCTTCTGGTCTTCATACTTTTTTTAACTGTGTGGATTAGGCCTTTGATAGTTGAATTCATGCCTTACTCCCTCAAAACTATATAAAAACCTTTAATTCTTCATCTCTGCTTTGATCCCACCCTTTGACACTTATACTCTCTGTATAATTAACGTTCACTGTGTTTTTGTTGTTCTTGCAGGCGCGCAGAGGGATTTATAATGTTATCAGTGCTCATGAGGCACGGATAAATCATGATGTGGAACCTGCAGATTGATCTTCTTCATGAATAGTATCCTGAGGGATCGTCGTCCCCGGCCCTTGATTTCATTTAAAAAACTATGGAAAAGCTTTAAAACCTGCAAAAAACAAACAAAATTAAGAAAACCCGGCGAAAATAGGTCAAAGGTTGTTTTGGAGGCGAGGTTTAATGGTGGTCGTTGATCCAGACCAATCGACGATCGATATTGATCGATAGGTTTGATGGGGAGGCAGTTGAATGAGTGAAGCTTAGATTAAGTCCAGGTCGTTGATCTAGATTGATCAATGGCTAGGATTAATTAGGGAGTTTATAATGCGGAGGGGAAAAGTTATAGAGAAATGGAGGAAAATGTAATAAAAAAGGGAAAAAGTCTTTGGCGAAAGCGAGAAGGGGCTAAAATTAAGTTTGGACATAGGATGAATAAGAGCCATTGATTTGAAATGATGGATGGCTACGATTAAAAGGAGGAAAATCAATGTAATGGGGAAAAGTCGGTTTAAGTGGAAAAAACTGCTGGTTCACGCTGCTTCGAAAGCGGTTTCGAAAATCTTCAAAAAGAACATGATATGCCTTGCTACCTGACACGCATCCCTTAGAAAACCACTTTTTTCATGTTTTTTTTGGGCGTTAAACCCCAGATGAAAAAAAAACTTGAAAACGATTGTGAGTCGTCGGATGGAAGGTCGGAGATTTGACGATGCGGATCACACGTGATGGAGGGAAAGATGCATGGACGGAAAGGTAGGTGGGGTCAAACAACGGTTTAAATGTGAACCGTTGGATGAAGGGAAAGAAGGACGGAGATCTATCGATGGGGAAGAAATGAAAAGGGCTGGGTTTGAAAGCGGGAGCAACGTGGATTATTGGATTAGAGGAAATCAATGGCGAGGATTTAATCGGAGGTCGGGATGGTGGAGGGATATGCGACGGGTGAGCACGATGCGATTAAGCACTGACCATCAGATCTAGAGTAATATCGACGATCAATATTCAATTGGAGGGGTAAAGGAGGAAAGTTATGGGTGGAGTGCGAAGAAATATTAGCCGTCGGTTCTTGTGGATTCGAAGGCTAAGATTCAATCGAGGAGATCAGAATTGAAGAAGGAAAAAGGGCAAAGTGTTATGGGAAACTGTGATTTTTGATTTGCGATGGAGCAAGAGCCATCGATCTAAAAACTAGATCGACGATGGAGATTTAATCATGAAGGAAAAAGGCGGAACGAAGGGTTTTGGAGAATGGAGCGATAGGGACCGTTGGATCTGGGCATGATGGATCAGATCAACGGTGGAGAAACGATCGCGGGATCGCATCGGAGAAAAGGAAAGAAACAAGAGAAAAGGGTTATATGATTATTTTCGATGCGATCAGCCGATGACCGTTGATCGGTTTAGATCGATGGTCGATATTTGTTGCACATTCGAATTGTCAAGTTTTATCAAAACACAATGAAAAGTCGGTTTTTTTATGAAATAAAAAGGATAAAAAGGTTTTGATGGGGTTTGGAGAGGAAATTTAGGTCCTTTAAGATCCCGGTTGCAAGGCTTAAGGTCCTATGAGGAAGGGGCCTACCAGAGTTAAGCCCTCCAGGGCTGAAGAAAATATTATATGAAAAAAGGGTATTTTGGCCTAAAAACAGAGTTTTTTAAGGAAATTTAGTGGTTCCGATAGGGGAAAAGAAGGCATTTTAAAACCAAATAAGGAAGAGAATAAGGTTTTAAAAGGGTTTCTAAGTGATTTTGAAGGTTGAAAGAGGCTTATGGAGGAATTTTATGAAGGAAATAAGGGATAAAAAAGGAGTTTTTATGAATGAAAGGAGGGGCAAAAATTAAGGGAAAAATGGGTTTTTGAGCAGTCTTCTTCTTTAGGCAAACAATATATTTTTTAGGTCTATGAAGGAAACAACAGTGAAAATTAACTAAAGGATTAGTTATCTTCATAAGACTTTAAGAACTAATAATTTGGTCATGAATTGTTTCTTAAAGGCTAAAAAGGATTTTAGCCACCATTTGATATGAAATTTTTTATAGGTGGCTAACATCTTGCTTGGTTTTTAAGGCTAGGAGTGCATTTACTATGTCATTAACAACATTTTGAACCCCAGATAGTTCCACCTCCTCAATTAAAGTATAAATATTATTGTGGAACTCATTTGTAGTGGTTGGTTGCTGGCATTTGAACTCTTTGAAGTTGTACA
Source organism: Pinus albicaulis (assembly GCA_034641835.2). NCBI lineage: Eukaryota > Viridiplantae > Streptophyta > Pinopsida > Pinales > Pinaceae > Pinus > Pinus albicaulis. Next base: position 1,510,004,576 of record CM076578.1, on the reverse strand, counting down.
TATTCTGGCTGAAGATTAAGAAGAAATTGAAGTATTGGAAGAATGATGATGTTTTGCCATGTTTCGTCAATGAGAAGGCTCTATCATTGGATACCTAAGCATGGATGTTGGTGATGTATTCTAATATGTTAATTTTTATTTCCTATTTTATATTTTTTTCCATTATGCTTTGCTTGCAGTAGAGTAAAAAGCTTAGGCTAGGAAATGTCTTCTAGAAGCACCTTAGGCCAATTTACTCTTCACTGCCTTTATGTTTTCATTTTCTGAAGGTTTTATTGAGTAGTTTGACTATTTTTAAACCCTTAAGCTTGTTTTTTCAGAAATAGTTCAAACATTTGGTCTTAAGAATGATTTATGGTTTTCCCTGCTTGCTTGTTGCCACTTGAAAATTGTTTTTGAAGTCTCCCTTCAAAGTACCATTGTCCAAAGTCTGCCAAAGAGGTCTGTTTTGATCATACCCTTTGTACTTGCTCAAATAATTGTTTTGAAGGTCTTTATAGCTATAATCAAAGATTTCTAGGAGTTCCCTCTTCTATGAATGCAGTTATTTGTGAATCTTGAATGTTTTCTTATCCTTGAAAGTAAAATCTTCGGATGAAATAGAGCGTTCCTCGACTCCTAGATTTTATTTGAGAAGTTTGTCTTGGACTTATTATTAGCTGAAGTGTGGTTTCTATAATTTATGGTTAGCCTCGTCTATGGAATGCCTCTTCATGTTCTAATAATTTTTTAAGTCCCTCTATTGGGGAGTACATATAATTAAGGATTCTTAATTGCCCTTAGTTCTACTTCTCATTCTAAATATTTAATGTCCATTTCATTTCATCCACCAAACCCAAGATCCACTGGCCAATTTAGATTTTCCCTTTCATATCCCATATCCATTGATTGAGCTTGTTATAACTTCTTCTTGACTCCATTTCCCAATGGTTTTGATATTTCCCCTTTCTATCTATGCTTCCTAGATTATTCATGTCCAACCAACCAAACCCAAACAAACAAACTTGCACTTAATAAGTAGCCTAAAATCAACCCTTAAAAGCAATCAAGCTATATCCTTACAAACATATTGAGAGATCCCTCTCTGAGACTAGGAGGGCTAGATCCTAGAGCTCTAAAGACTAGTTTATATGTTGCCTTAACATTTGGTTTTCCAATCATCCAAATCACAGGACCCCAACATTCTGGCGATCACAGTGGGACTTCTGAGTTCATAGTTTCCTAGAAATATTTTAAAGACTCATTAGTCCTTCAAAAACCATAGAAACTCAAAAAATCCAAAAAAAAAATTCATATTGGCCTTCATAATAAACATTGGTGGTGTACCATAGAATATTTTAACTCCAAAAGAGCTAAAAATTTCCACCTGGCGACTCCACTGGCCCCCGGTAGGCCTATTACTTTACTAGTCCTTGTAAAATCCCCTGGGAATGCATTGAGAAATCCCAATCATGCTTATGCTGGACAAAAAAGTTCAAATCTTCCACCTGGAGACTCCACAACCTCCAAAAGACCTAATGACTCCACTAGTAGAAAACTCTGAACTAGTTGAAAAGATACATTGACCTCTTTATAACTGACAAACATGGATCCAAGTATAGACAGAGAAGCTAAACTAGATATATTATTGGACATAATGGAAAAAATTATGTACATACTTGATAAAAGATTGGATAGGCATGAGGCTGATACATATATTGATTATCCAGAATAACCCATGTTTTCTCCTAATCAAACACAAAATCAACCACTATAAGACATATACAACAAGCAAAACATGTATGATGAGCAAGATTACAAAGAGAAAAATGAGGAAGAATGTCAAGAAGGTATTTATTGCCTACCTATAACTTTTGTTTTACTGTTAAAATAACTTTATGAGCAAGCTGCAAAAATAAACAAGGAACAGTGCCCTGAGGAAACAGTCAACAATCTTAAACTCACAAAATTTGAAATAGGAGAAGAGACAACACAACTAGAGTCTCTGCCTTTATTTTATAAATCATTTCAGATTATTAAAGAATAATGGAATCTTGACAATCTATTAGAAATAACTCATGAATCCAATATTCAAATTGACCATCACAAAGATCAAGAAGAGTTTTTTGAGAGCGAGAAAGATCAGGAAAAAGAAGAAATCCCTCAATGTCTTCCTGCAGACACAAGTAAATATTCACTAGGAGAGGCTCAAGGAGACATCTAGCCTCACAATCAATCAACACAAGAGAAAGAGGACTGTTTTACTTCAGTCCAAAGCAAAATAAAAATTCCTCCTCTTTTGACAGAAGATGAGATTGATCAAATATTAAACAAACAGCCAGCCCTCAAAACTTCATTTGAAAAAAACACTTCTGCTCATCTACCTACTGAAACTTATTGTCTTGAACCATAAAATAAACTTGTAGAACAACTTAAAGAAAAAAAATTGATAACCCAATATGTTTGATTGCTGAGATTGTTTGTACTAATGATCTTCCAATTTTTGATCAATATGATGATGATGATGAGCTCCAAATAGAAACTAATCATGCAGGGAAACCAACAGTGGATTTGTGTCATGAATTTCATTATCATCAGCTTGAAAGAAATAATAATAAAAAAGCAACCCATCAGAAATAGATTTCACATAATTCAGAATCAGCAATCTATCAGTTGTGATGTTGAGGTTGAAAAGAAAGAGGAATTTATTGAGCAGGATGAAGATAAGGAGTCTTCTCCTAAAAGGGTTGAGGTAATAAAACATACCCCTACTCAAAAATATGATGATCTCTTCATAGAGTTCATTCCACTAGGTCAGAACATACCAGGACTATAAGAGGACAAAACTGTAATATATGATGAGTCCTCTAGTTCAGATGATAATGAAGATGAGGAAGAGTTTCTTTCTCAAAAGAATCTTAATCTTGATCTAGTGGAGAAAAAATTAATCCTAGTTGAAAACTACCTATCTAACACTCCCAACCGGGTATTTTTTCAAGATCCCTGTGCTGAGTTCTTGAAGACATTTGAAGAGGGAGTAAAGGTTGTTATGAGAAATTTATTGTCAAATGCAAGGAAAATTTTCAGCACTTCTGCTAAGAGACAAGTGAGATGGGAGTGGCCCTTTTATCTATCTAGCATGCTCAAAGATATGAGAAAAGACCAGTCATGGAACCATCTGATTGACTGGATGTATTGGAAAAGAGAATTGGTCAGCTAAATATATAAATTTTCCAAGTTAGATTAGGTTAGATAGGAATCCAATAAAGCTTAGCCTGTGAGAATTTAGTTAGTTTTTTGTTTTTTGCTTTTGAATTTGAAAAAAGGAAAATACAAAAACAATAGAAAAGAGAAAAGAGGGTATATGAAAAGAAGAAAGGTACAACCCCATACCCAAAAAATAGAATTTTCTGAAAGTGTGCAAGTCTAAATGCCACTGCTTGAAGAAGGAACTATTATTTAGTCATACAGCCTAATCATGACTAAGTAAATTTCAATTTTGTGCTGATAGGTTAGTAAAAATAGATTTTCCAAACAGTGTAATCCTAGCTTATCAGTAGAATAGATTAGGATAGACAAATAATGGTTCTAACAAGCTTAAAATATAAACCAAGAAAAAAGAAGAAGAAGAGAAATGGCTCCAAAAAGATCAAACTTGAGCCAAAGAAAGAAAGAAGGATGTTCTTAATTTTCAGATCTTAAGCCTTCACATTTTTGTTTTAAATTTCCTGCAAATAAAGTCTATGTGCAGCTTGTACATAAAACCATAGATACCATAGCAAATCAAACAGTCTAATCCTGATTTTACTGTGTTTAAATTTCTGTTTTAGAAAATAGAGAATAAGATTTGTCAGATAGCTTAATCTTGACAGATAGTAGCTTAGGTAGAGAATTTATGAGTTCAACTGTTTAATTTGAACTCATGGAAGAAATAAGGGTAGATTTACATTAGTTTCCTGCTTTCAATAAAAGAATAAATGTTGATGTCAAAAGTGTTTTCCAGTTCAAGTGCACTCAAAAAGAAGAAAAAATGCTAGGAAAAGTAAGATTGGGTAGGTAGAGGTGTTTTCTTAAAGAGTTTTTCATGCTACAAGTCATTGAAAAATTGTCAAAAAGAAAAGAAAATCAGCAAGAAAACAAAGAAATTCTGCCCAATGGATAAGGCACTAGTTTGCTAAAAATCAGGAGATTGATAATATGAGGTTCTAGACACCTAGAAAGACAGTTGTCCTCCCCAAGTGGAGCCACTGTTAGTCATCTATAATTTTGATCCTATCCAAAGATGACTAAGTTGAAAATCCCAGATTTCTAGAAACAATATTTACAGAAAAATTGTGAGTTTTAGAAATCTCACAGCCTTCATTATCCTAACTCTATCAGTTCACTAAAAACTTCATCTATGCCTTCTAAAAATATCACTCCTCTGTTTCAAAAAGAAGGCTGTTTTAGCCTATTTTCCCTCATGTTAATTTCATCCATTTTTCCTCATTTCACCCTTTACTTACTCAAAATCCCCTTTTTAAACCATGAAAATCCCCTTTATTTGGTTTCAAAAACACCCTTTTCACCCTACCGAAACATAAAAAAGGCTTAAAAACCCTTCTTTAGGCCTATTATGCTCCATTTTGAAAATAAGGCCTTAAGCACTTTTAGGCTTAGGCCCTAACAACTTTTCCTCCATACGACCCGCCCCGCGACCGAGCGCTAAGCCCATCGGCGATCGATGCATCACAATTTCTAAATTCCACTTCCCTTTTCCCCTTTTTCCGATGGCCGATCCACTGATGAAATATGGACCGTCGATCTTCCTCAAATCCGATGGCTATCGCTCCATTGCATTGACACGTTCCCCTTTCCATTTCACTTTTCGTTCTCCGCCGATGGTCCCCTGCTGATGAAATTTGGACCATCAATCTTCCTCAGATCTGACGGTCTGCGCTGCATCGCACTTTGGCGTTTTCCTCGTCAACCCTTTTCGTTCTCTGCCGATGGTCCCCTGCCGATAAGATCTCCACCATCGATCCTCTAGATCAGACGCTCCGCACTCAATCGGTACATCGAAAATCTAAAATCCACCTACCTGGACCACCGATATGCGATGCTCCAATCACATCTTTGTCGTCGATCTCAATCCTGATCAGACGACCCTCCATCCATCGCACTTCGTCCCCCCATCGGCCATCGTCAATCGAAAATTAAACATTTCTTTGTTCCTGGACCCTCTTCTCCTCTGATGGCCGACCCATCGAGTTAATCTCAGCCATCCATTTTCCCATATCGGACGGCTTGTGTTATTTCACATCACCATCCTCGCTCCCATTTTCCCCCTACCAAGTCATTTCCACTATTAAATCTGGACCGTCCATTCCTCCCAGATCAATGGCTTAGGTTTACTGTGGAGGCACCCCACTGACGAGATCCTCCATACCTAGCCCCCCCGCAGTTAATCTCCACCATTGATTTCATCGCGATCCAACAACCAACGCTTCATCGCTCTTTTGCATCTCCGCCATCCTCTCACCCCTTCGTTCTTTTTGCACATTTGCGAGAAGATCTGGACTGTTGATCCTCACGATCCAATGGCTCCCATTGATCCCCTATTTTTAACTCCGCCCACTAGCTTTCCGCTACCCAAAAAAATTGTTGACATCATCAGCTGGGTCCCACCTTTCTTCCTCCCTTCCTTTCTCCCCTTTGCGTTTTATCTCAGCCTTTGATCTCCCAGATCGAACGGTCTAGATTTTTTTTCACGCTCGGTCCATGAAAATGATTTAATGCTCTGTATCAACATGAAATGGGCGGTTTTGATAGGAAAGGTGTCGACCTATAACCCGTATCCCGTTCGATTAGCCCATTACCGCTTACCACCTTCTAGCCACGTGAAAACCGCCTTCAGTTTTCTGCAAAACCACCTTTCTACCTTTCTACACTCGTGCCATTAACCAAGTTTAAACCTTGTTTTTCATGGTTTCCTCCATGGAATTCTCTCCACTGCATCCACCTTCTTCCGCACTGTTCCTTCGCCATCGCCAAGCCTCTGTTAGTAGTTCTTAGCCCAAAGCGCAGGTTTTATTTAATTATTACTTTATTGTGCAGGTTTAATGGAGGTCAAATACAGAAGGCTATCTCACAGCCAAATTTCAAATGAAAAAGGGCCGAGGATGACGATCCAAAGACCAGAACGATGAAGAAATGTGAGAATCGAGGTTTTAAATTCAATGTTTAAACCAATGCCTCATGAACATTGGATAATTAGTGAAACCCCCTAGTGTGTCGAAGACCTGTACAATACAACAAATAGTGAGGATTAGAGATTAGAGATAAAGGGATAAATGTTAAGCATAAAGCAAGAAAATCAAAGGCTTAACTTGCAGATCAAGCCTTAACATAGTTAAATGGATAAAAAAGCGTAAAGATAAGTAATTAAAGTTAAAACAGTTGGCAAGGACAGATCAACAAGTCTAAAAGGCCCCGAATACATCAATAGGAGGCAGTTATTTCTCCAAAAGATCTAGTTGCCACCTATAGCATATTTCCTGTACACAAAGGCATTTGGGCAGTTATTACACAAAAGAAGATATTTTAAACTAATAGAACAGTTAATGTAAAGATAAGGAAAAGGCCTCAAAGTCAATCTTTTCACCTATTTCATCCTCAGGAAGTAAAGACATATTTATTACACAGAAAATTAGTTGAGAGACATTGTTGCCTTATGCCTTACATGGTTTTTAAGGCTAGAAGTGCATTTACTATGTCATTAATAACATTTTGAACCCAAAATAGTTCCACCTCTTCAATTACAGTATAAATAATGTTGTGGAACACATTTGTAGTGGTTGGTTACTGGAATTCAAACTCTTTGAAGTTGTACATATTCTAGCTGAAGATTAAGAAGAAATTGAAGTATTGGAAGAATGATGATGTTTTGACATGTTTCATTAATCAGAAGACTCTATCACTGGATCCCTGAGCATGGTTGTTGGTGATGTATTCTAATATATTAATTTTTATTTCTTGTTTTCCATTTTGTTCCATTATGCTTTGCTTGTAGTAGAGTAAAAAGCTTGGGCTAAGAAATGTCTCCTAGAATTACCTTAGGCCTGTTTACTCTTCACTGCCTTTTTGTTTTCATCTGCTGAAGGTTTTATTGAGTAGTTTGACTGATTTTCAACCCTTAAGCTTGTTTATTTCAGAAATAGTTCAAACATTTGGTCTCAAGAATGATTTATGGTTTTCCTTGCTTGCTTGCTGCCACTTGAAAACTGTTTCTGAAGTCTCCCTTCAAAGTACCATTGTCCAAATTATGCCAAAGAGGTCTTTTTTGATCATACCCTTTGTACTTGCTCAAATAATTTATTTGAGGGTCTTTATAGCTATAATCAAAGATGTCTAGGAGTTCCCTCTTCTATGAATGCAGTTATTTGTGAATATTTAATGTTTTATTATCCTTGAAAGTAAAATCTTTGGATGAAATAGAGCGTTCCTCGACTCCTAGATTTTATTTCAGAAGTTTGTCTTGGAATTATTATTAGCTGAAGTGTGGTTTCTAGAATTTATGGTTAGCCCTGTCTATGGAATGCCTCTTCATGTTCTGATAATGTTTTAAGTCCCTTTTTTGAGGAGTACATATAATTAAGGATTCTTAATTGCCCTTAGTTCTACTTCTCATTCTAAATCTTTAATGTCCATTTCGTTTCATCCACCAAACCCAAGATCCACTGGCCAAGTTAGATTTTCCCTTTGATATCCCATATCCATTGATTGAGATTGTTATAGCTTCTTCTTGACTCCATTTCCCAATGATTCTAATATTTCCCCTTTCTATCTATGTTTCCTAGATTATTGATGTCCAACCAACCAAACCCAAACAAACAAACTTGCACTTAATAACTAGCCTAAAATCAACCCTTAAAATAAATCAAGCTATATCCTTAGAAGCATATTGAGAGATCCCTCTCTGAGACTATGAAGGCTAGATCCTAGAGCTCTAAAGACTGGTTTATATATTGCCTTGTCATTTGGTTTGTCAATCAACCAAATCACAGGACCCCAGCAGAGACCATGGAGGAGCAGCCTTCATCTTCAACAGTTTGGGAAGCCAACAAATATGAGGAAGAAACTCTTGAAGCCCTGTAAGGAGTTTCCAAATTTCACCAAGGTATGCTTAAATGTCCATCTCTTATCATTTCAGCTAACATTATGGATGGGTCCACATCATTGCATATTTTTAAATTAGAGCAGTAGGACTACACTGCGCTATACAAGAGTAGTGATGTAGAGAAGATAAAACATTCCTCATGGGAGAATTCAAATGGCAGCTTCATTTAGGAAGCCATGAAGGGAGAAGTAAGAAGAAGTAGACATCTGGAGATAGAAACTCTTTCTCCTCTCTAGATGAAACTCTCTCAATGGGCATGCCACAGCTCAAAGAGAGACTTCTACTTGCAGTAGATCTAAGACCTCTTTGGTTTTGGAAGACCATGCATGAGGAGGAGATCTCATGGAGAGATTTCATTGGAGGTGCACTTCAACACATCATGGAGTGCAAGGTTTTTCAACAGTTTGAGGAGGTTCTTCCCTTCTCACACTTGGATCATCATGGATTCAAGGAGGAGCAGATAGAAGATGGAGGAAATCTTCGGATGGATAACATATCTCATGATTATGTTGGACACATCTAGAGCCATACACATCATGATGGGAGGTTTTTTCCTACCACCTATTTGGGTCCTTATGGGATCAAATTGATCCTTGAGAAGATTGCATTTCAAAATCCCATGAAGTGTATAAATATTATTTGGGATGATGGTAGCACTCATGGGAGGAGTACCAATATGGAGGATGGGAGGAGACATCCAAAATTGGTTGATTGGATGAGGATGGAAAGCAAGAATATGGTGAACTACTTCTAGATTTATGATACCAGGCAGCAGGAGGCTTGGTTGTGCTGGTTACTCTTGAAGGAGTTTGGCCATCACTTGGCATACACTCTTCCTAAGGGTATGGGGATGGAGGATATGTGGCAGTATGCTTGCATCATTGAGAATCAAAGATTATGGGTGCATGGTGTTGATGTGACATTCATATCATTCACCATGTCTTCATCACATGACTTCCATGACGAGAGAATGAGGAGGAAAAAAATACTTTTTTTGCTGGGATTGTACTTGAGAGAGCAAGGGCTGATTTGCTCTCACATATTGTATGATGTTGTAGGAGTAGGAGATGGCACTATCATTGTGAAAAGGGGATACTCCTTGGCCTTAGATGAACAGGAAGAACTTCCATTTTGGGAAGGATTTCCTAATTGCAGCAACATTGTCGAAGGATTCTTTGGCAAGGATCATGTCAAAGAGATGAGCTATGGGTTGGCAAGAGCCTATTTACATAGGCCAACAACGTTGTTATTTTGGAGCATGGACTTATTCTTGTATTCATGCATCACTTTAATTTCAGCACATGGTGAGAATGTTGTTTTTACATCTATTGATTATGTACCACAATATTTAAATATTCTTACCATTATCACAAAGTGCATTGTTCCACAAGAGGGCAAGTTTATTGTTGAGCCCCATAATTTTTTTTTTCCAACTATCATGATGGAGACAGCCATCCTATGTATAACCATGGGCAAGTGTTTGATTATTTCTTGTATGCTCAGTTGATACATTCACCCATTTACTATTCACTAGTAGATGTGATGTTTCACACAACTAGCCATTTCTCAAAACATCACTTGTCATGCTATTTTATGAAGATGCAGTGGGAGAGACTGCGCTGTGTCGACTTGAGACATTATTTGTATCATGCAGCATCATGTAAAACCTTCAACAAGCTTCTCATTTGGATATCCTATGAATATCATGTCCTATTCATCATGGATGAGATTTTTTGGGCCAGCTTGTTCTTCAATGTTGGAGAGGAGATCCTTGGAGGATTGTCCTTCATTTTTCCACTTAAGGGAAATAATTTTGCATCCCAGGATCAGCACATAATATACACTTATCATGAGTGGAGAGAAGGATAGCGTGGGGTGGACTACCCTGTCTACCATGATCAGATTTTTATCCCACCTACTTTTCATTAGCCAAAGGTGGAGGGAGACTTTCAGGAGTTGCCATGTTGTAGGGTATCTCATTTTGTATGGATGATTGCTTGGGGGATGGGAGATTCATATGGGGATGGCAGATCCAAATTCATTTCATCCCAAATGCCTCAATAAGGCCCTCAGTTCTATCTTTTCAGTTTCTTGAGGACAAGCAACATTTGGGAGGGGAGGACTGTAATGTTCCCAAATTTAGCATGGCGCTAATTGGAACATTAATTTTTCCTATATCAGCTAGGAGGTAAATAAATGCGTAAGGAAGCCCATGAGTAGGAATAAAACCCCTCATAGTGTGAAAGGGATCATCATAGTATCCATATTTTGCACCCTCAAGTGTGAAAAGGGGAAAATGCATGAGGACAAGGTCAGGTTTGACCAAGTCAACATCGCTACCATAGAAGGAGTGGATCACTTTGAAAGACCGCATAGTGTGAATGAGGAAGAGGTCATTTGGTGTAGGAAACCCTAATGTGTGCAACCAAGGCAAGGAGGCTTTCATTTGTATAAACGGATGACAAGGCAGCCATAGAGGGACATATTGATGAATATTGATTTTGGTCTGCATGACTATTTGCTATCTTTAGTTGTTTAACCAAGATTGTTGTGCTTCTTAGCACAAGGGATTTCCTGTTTATGAATCCTTCTCCATTCTTGAGAGGCCTCTTGAGGGATTATATTTCATTCTCCACATTTCAGGCTCAAGGCCAAGCCACCTCCTTCAGCTACAACATTATTCCTGTAGCAGGAAACGTTGTGTTGCAGGGTGTTGCAGTGGAGGGTTACACAACACCATTTCCTTGGCTCATCTTTCAGAGGAGGGAGCTTCTATTCCTTTGGGAGGTTAGTGAGGAAGATTTATGAGCTGATTTCACATCTTTGGCATCAAGCCAAGCACTTCCCATCACCAACAACGTAGTCCCTTCTCTAGACTGCATTATTTCTGAGTACATTTGCAGTGGGGGTTTCCATTGCTAGTTTGGAGGGTGAGATCTTTAGGGATTGGATCAACATTTCACCTGAGAGATCCATTGGATGAGATTCAGCAATATTATGTAGTATATTCGGCTATCTTCATCCATTTCCAGTTTATGAGTTGTAGCTGCGACCCTGCAACTCCAACATTTTGTATTTTTGCATATTTTAGCAAATCCTTCCAGGATTGTCTAGAAATTTCCTTTGGGAGTCTATATCTTTTCTCCCCATATTGTATGAGTTATACATTGCTATATTTATGTATTGACATCACTTTGCAACAATTATTATTCATAGATATGCATTCATAGCCATGGCTTCCTTCATGTAGCAGTATTTTTCATATTTTCATGTACATACTTCTTGAGGCTGGTATTTCCTAGCTTGAGTGATTGATTCCTCAAGGATTTGTATATATTTTTGCTGCTATGACATAATATGATGGCTATTTGGATCTTCTGGCATTCTATGTGTTAATATATCACTACTACTCCATTGGTGTGTTTACATATTGTTGTAGCTCCACATTTGGAATATCCTAAGATATTCCTGATAATGTAGATTTTCCCTATTTTGGGATATCACAATTTACTTCATGAAGATACCTAGTTTTCTTCTATTTCTAACCATAGTTTAAATTGCAAATTTCTTTCCTTGAAGAATAGCTAGATGTATTTTCTTGCTTTAGAATATTCATTTGATGGTTAATAGAGTAATGGTTTTGATTCACTTATAGTTCTAGGTCTATATTATAAGTGCGACAAACCTCACTCAGAAACCCTAGAAATAACACCCATTCATAGGACTCAGAAGAGGCTGACATGAGTAGAATTTATCTACTATGTATATAGCACTGTCACCTCCAAGTTTGTACGAACCCCGGGTTGATAAATTAAAGTAGAGTAGCATATCAGAGTTGCAACATTCTTGGTGCAATACCAGGGCTTACCAGATTTAGTGCTACAATTGTGGTGGGATCACAAGCCTTATGAAAATCTTAGCAAGTGTGACTTTTTCCAGTCACATATAAACTATTTTGGGAATGTTGTCTCCAAGGAAGGGATATCAGTTGATCCAAAGAAGATAAAGGTCATAATGGAGTGGAAAACCCTAAAGAATGTGAATTAGATCAGATGATTCATGGCGATGGTAGGTTATTACAGGAGATTTATCAAACATTTCTCCAATATAGGCAATCGTATCACATCCTTGCATAGAAAAGGAAATAAATTTGAGTGGAAAACTCAGTGTGCAACAAGTTTTGAAAAACTAAATAAATTTCTCACGAATGCACGAGTGTCGAGGATTTAAGATCCTAACAAGGATTTTATGGTATGCACAGATGCTTGCAAAGAATGGATCGATGGAGTCTTGATGAAGGTAAGACAGGTGGTCTATTATGATTCTAGAAAATTAAATGAACATGAAGTAAATTATGTGACTCATGATTGTTGGCGAAAAAGAAGGTCTCTAGGAAAGACCCAGGTTTAGAGTTGAGGCCAACAATGTTTCCACAATAGTCTAGCAGAATGCCAACATTTTCACCCTACTCCAGATAGCAGAGCATCTCACTCGAGGCATGTCAAGACCTTAGTAAGATTAGAAGATAGATCATGTAGAAGACAAATGAAACCATGAAGAACAACTATGGAAACTTGGAAGCAACAAGCATATCTCAATTCTCTGTATAAACTATCACTCATCAAAGCATGTTCAAAATGCCGACTTAAAAATTAAATTAGGCATACATTCATAGTAAGAAAATGACTATCAATCAACTCATAACATTACACAAAGAAACAACTAGATTTCATTACCAATAACAGAACATCATACATCTACTCCATAGAGTCTGTTAAAATTTGATTCAGTACAACAGAGTTCTCACAGAGCTCTCCTAAGGCTCTTCTCTCTCTCCCAACCTTCTGCTACACTAACTAACTAACTCTCCCCCGCTAGATGGCTGCCTATTCTTTCCTTCACCAGTGTGACTGTCAATCCTTCCTCTTTTCCTGCTCCACTGATTTTTGCTTCTTCTTGATTACTGGGAGTTCTGTTGATTGTTCTTGTCTCTCGTATCTTCCATCTACACTGTTATCTGCAACTTATATGCCACCTATCTTCTGGATTTTTGCAACCATGGAAACTACCTGTCTATCTTGATTGTGTTCTGCCAAATGTCTTCCAAACTTTTGCAACTCAAAATTGTTTATTTTTCAAAAAAAAGGCCCCAACAAGCCTCGACCACATGCTATTGACTCATCCCAAGTCAATCTTTTCCTACTGTTGCGGCTTCCAGTGGTTTTTCGGCTTTAGAGGCTGACTTTGTCTTTCCTGTTTCTTTTCTCTACCCAAACAAAGGCCCCAACTATGGAACCTTTCTCAATGCTTAGGACTTGAGTTCTGTGAACTCAGTGATTTACTGTTGCCACTATTTAATTAATTATTCTGTCCTTGTGGTGACTCTTTCCGCCTCAGTTTCACTCGCTACAGGCGGCAATTTGTTGAATATCTCCTATATCTTCGGCTCGGATTCAACTACCATCTATTTTATCACCTCTGCTTTTTTCTTGACTGGTTTTCTTAGCTCTCTAAGGACATGCGTTGTGGTAGTGGAGTGTCCTTCTATTTTTTGGATTTTGGTTTCCAACACCTCTACCTGGTTGTATAGCTGGCTTATGTCGACCAGATCAATGGATTATTTGATCTCTTCAGAAAGTTACGGAAGCTGTGCTGATATTAGGTGGCCTTTCATTGCTAATGAGTTAGAGCATTCATGCAAATGATTTAGTAGGCTATAGGCCTCTTTGACTGTTGTCCCCAGGGTTTCCTTCATGTCATTTACCTTCTTCTATTTCTCGGTGACCTTATCAGCATATATTGTGGCAGGGTCTGGTAATTCTGGTTTGGCAGCTAACATCTAAAGTAAAAGACCCTCCTTGAACTAATAGTTCTAGGAAAGTGCCCTGTCCCACCGAGGGTTGGTCAACCTTAGGTGCTCGAGCTCTACCCGAGTCAACTTCTGCCTCAGTGTCACCATTTGTCTTGTTGGCTAGTTTTAATGGATTTGGGATAGTTGCTGAGGTGGACAGAGTGTGAATGGAGTGGTATTTGGAATTGAATGAAGTATGTGGTGATGAGTTGTGAGTATGAGGTGGAGACACTGCCTGAATATTTAGAACCAAGGACAGATCAAATGCAGGCAACGCGAAGGTTACCTGGGTGGTAACCTATGGCACTTCTTGAACTGGTACTCCTGTATCCATAGGTTGGGCCTGATCTTCCCCAGTGAGATCAAATTTTTTCTTGTGCACCATAATTCGTGCTTTCTTGGGCTTCAGTGCAGCTATTGGTGTCTTGGATGCCTTGCTCTTGTAGATTGGAGTGACTGTGGTTGCTGGAGGGGAGTTGAACATGGTGGAAGGTAGGGCGGTAGCAATAGGGGTTGTTGTGGATGGTGATACAGAATTCAAAGACTGAAAATCAGAAAAATAAGGAAACACAATAGAGGCACTTGTGAGAGTTTTTATTACCAGATTGAAGTCCTTCACCCTCGTGTCGAGCTGGTCCAGTAAAGGTGATAGCTGCAGTTGGGAAATCCTCTTCGTTGCTTCCTCTGGTGACTCCCCTGTGAGTTCTTTCGGTAGCATCGCCTCGAACGAATAATGGGGTATTATGCTTCTAACCTCCATTTCATCTCCTAGCCACGGACATACTTTGGTGTGGAAGGATTCTTCTTCTACTTGAAACTTTAGTGGTCGCATTCAGAACGTGGTTTCGTCCACATAACTAGGTATGATATAGGTCTGCTTGTGGGTTACCCCAAACCATATCTGCAAAGAATAGTTTTCCAACAGGTCCCTTGAAACCCTTTGATGGCTCCCTGCCACATCTACCATATGTCTGTACCAGAATGAGAAAGCCTCCTCATTGACCTCCTTGGTGTTAGGATCTCTCAATACTCTCTAGGGCGTAAACCTTGATGCCATGGGCTGGTCATGAGTGATTTCTGCGAGCCGCCTTATCCCCAAGTGAGCCCATTTCCACATAAAAAATTCGATAATGAGATAGCCATAAATGATTCCTATGGCTCGCCTCTAATTATCCTCGCAGGCCTCAAAAAGTTCATTCATTAGGAAGGTACACCAGTTTAGTTGGGATCCATGGATGTAGTGTTCTGCGATTGATATGGTGTTGATGGTGCATTCTCCTTTGGTGTAATGCCTCATTATTTTACCCGCTATTAGATAGCAGGAAAATTTCACTGTTGGATTGTTGATGAGGTCTATTTTCACTCCCTTCCCTCCTCTTCTCGTCTCATACTTCTTGTAATAATCATAGTCCCCTCAATTCTTGGCTCTTTTGGACACATTTTGGAATGTCGTTGAGACATCATTCCCCTCTGCTGATAATCCAGTAAGTCTACTGATGTCCTCTGCATGGATAGGTATTTCTCTCCCTAGCCACAATGATCCATTCCGGACTCTTCTCATCAGGAATTTTTTACATTGCATTGCGGCTCCCGTTGTTCCAAACACTAGGAGATTCATGAGGTTCAGTATTGTCAATCTTTGAATACCTCCTAATTCTGGATTCATCCTTGCTACTTCCCCTCCTCCCTCAGTGGCATAATTTTCTATGTATAATTGTCGCTTCATAGCTGGGAATTGATAGGAGTCCTTGAAATATGTATAAATTAATGAAGCATTGTCATACTTGCCAATCAATGATTCTATCCTCTGAATTGTTTCATCGAGCTCGGGCTCGACGACTGATGTTGCTATCTTCATCATATTCGTTCTTCTGTTGTATACCTGAATTGTTGTTTCTGATCTATTGATGTGAATTCCAGCTGCTGGTCTGTTTCTTTGAACTTCCTTTGCTGAAATATTGCTTGTTTTTATAGCTGTTTCTGTTTGTTCAAACTTGGAATTTTCTGGCATTCTGGTGCTTCTCTTCTTTCATTCGGGTTAAGTAATGCTACCGGCATGAATGAGGTTTATATGACCCCATAACCAATTAATTTTTTGTTGTCTCTCCCATAACTATAATCGTGCGATTAGTTACCGCAGAGAGGTGTATCATGACATTGCTGACTATGGCTTCGGGATTTGGGTAGATGTGATGGGTAATAATTATGGCTTAATATGGTAAATTTATTACGGTATAGGGGTTACTAATTATGGTAGTTATTTTTCAAATTCGGGTGATCCTATAGAGTGAAAACGTGATCATGGGTTATTATGACTGAATGATATTTGAAACGCTTGGCTTTATGACATGAATGAGATGTTACACTCTCCCCCCCTCCCGCCCCCCTGACCACAATTGGTTTCGATGTGGTCTCTGCATCATAACATGTGAAATTTATTTTTTTGTTAATGTGATGTCATTTTATTGGGATTCCTATTCTATGTCTCATCTCGAGTGTGAGATATTTATTGACTCTATCTATTTCTATTCTACCCTACTGACTGCTCTCGGTTGCAAGAGTTATTTGAAAAAAATAAGTAGTGGAAATTACTCATGATAGGGCTTCAAGCATGCGCCATTCACCCATCCTTGTAGTATTTGGCCATCTAGTTGCATCAGTTGAAATGTGCCTGAATATTTAATTTATATGACATTGTATGGTCCCATCCAGTGCATTCTGAGTTTTCCCAGGAAATTTTAAAATTTGATGTCGTACAATAGGACTTTTCCTCTGATAATGAATGTTTTGTTCTTGATGTGATGGTCATGCTAGGCCTTCTGTCTTTCCTTTTGCATTGTCTGATGGAAATATGCCAGGAATCTCTTTTCTTGAAGCTCCTATAGCTCATGGAGGCATTCAGTGATTAAGTCTTCATCTGTCATATGTAATGTTGAAGCGATTAAGAGACTTGGTATGATAAATTCAGGTAGGTACCACCGCCTCTCTCCCGTACACCAACTGGAATGGAGTTTCATTTTGTAACCTTTTTATGGTTGTCCTGTATGCCCATAATGTTGCTCGTATCCTTTCATCCTAGTCATCCTGGTTGTCATTGCATATATTGGTTAGTCACTTTTCCAAGATCTTGTTGAATGATTCAATGGTTCCATTTGCTTGAGGGTGGTACGGGCTGCTTTTCTAATGTTGTACCATAAAATTATCTAATAGAGATTTAATTGTTGAATTAATGAAGTGTGTACCTTGATCACTTGTTAGACTTCTGGGGCAGCCAAATTTGCTAATGATATTCTCGAAAATAAACCTGGCTGTTGTGTATGATGCATAGCCAATTACTCATTTTTCCTCTTCCCATCTTGTGAGATAATCCATTTGGGTTATTATATACCTTGCCTGTGAATATCGTTCCATTGGTGCAAATAGCCCTATGAAGTCAACAACCCATTTTTCAAATGGCTGTAGTGCTCTTACAGGTTGTAGTGGTAACTCATCCCGGTGTGAAGGACTTCCTGTTCTTTGGCAGACATCACATTTTTTCACATATGCTTTACTATCTTTATGAACAGTGGGCCACCGTAACCCTACCTGTAGTATTTTCTTTCTAGTGGCTTTTGCATCGACGTGGCCTCCCGCAACTATACCTTCTCTTTCATGGTCCATGACACATCTTCACAAGATATGATCCAATCCCATTTTATATAATTGTCCTGCTATCGGTTGATATTCAATTGCTTTCACCACCAAATGTCTTCTTTGAGTTGTCGTGTTGTTGACAGGAAAAGATGTCCGAACAACAGTAATGGATCTCCTTGGGGAAAAGTCCCAATTAGACACTAAAACGTTTGTGATAGGGATCCCATCCGGGGTGTGGGTCCGGCTACCACTGAATATTCCTTCTCTCGGATACAAAAAAGCCCTGCAGACCTGTGAACACACAATTATCCGGATGGTACAAGGCAAATGGTTGATGAGTCTCAATGAACATAAAACACTATGAATATCATGATGAGTTAAAGCATGCAGCCAAAGGAAATGATGTTAGCAGCACATCAATAGGGCCATGCTTGTAAAAGTTTTTCAAACCACAAAAGAAACAGTTCTTTCTCGTTAGAGCACCCTTCACTTCCTTAAGCGGTCTCAAGAGATGAGATAAATGTTAGTAACAGAGGTGCTAAAATTTTCAAAATAAACAACCTAACATCATTAACACATTTAGTGAGATAAAATGTATAAATGATATAAGTAGAAAATGTATATGACTTAATCAGAAAGATATCAGATACATAAGACAAAATATTCACAGTGTTAACACATTAATTCTCATCGGATCCAAGAGTGGAATAAAAAAAAGTGCTTGTATTCATTTATAGAAAAGTGCATTCAATGCTATACAATTCTCTTGCTCCTTTGGAGTCCCAAAAAAAAGATCCATTTACAATTCCCCGAAGGGGGTATTTATAGGACAAAATTGACCCTTGGGTATCCCTGAATTTTTTTCTTCCTGACTGTTGAGATGCTCTACGACTTGATGGAATTAGCGACTTGCGACCTGCAACCCCTTAGTTGTTTCTACCTGCGACCTCTTCCGTTTGCTGCAATATGTGACTTGTTCATGGGAGTAATTTTGTGATTGCGAGGTCCGGGACATCTACCTGCTACTATTCTTTGAGATAACTCTGCCATGCATGATAATCTGCAACTACTGGGGAGACCTGAGGTGTATCCTCTCTCAACCTGTGAAGACATTTGAGAGCATTTGGAATCAAAGATTCCCTATTGATTGTGATATGATTTGCCAAGGAAGCTAGTTTGGTGTAGATCTGGACCGGTGTCACGATGAATTGAACCATGTTTTCTTGTGATGCGAGCAGGTCTTGAGAGGCATTTTCTTGCCTTATGGGCTGTAGAAATGCTTGGATATCTTTGGAGACTTCTTCCCACATTTTCTCTTCACCTAGTGCACCCAGAGACGGGATGTGGTGTACTTCAGCCATTGAGTCAATACCACTAATAAAATTTTCATATGCGGACATTACTTTCTCCAAATCCTTGATGAGTTTCTCCTTGGATTGTACCTTTATCGGGATTTGAACATTGTCATTCTAGGTGGAAATCCAATATTTTCTAGGCAAAGTGGTCAGAGCTTATGGATACCTGTTAGACCACTCCAGTATTCTATCCAAGATAGTAGAGGCTTCCCTTAGCTGTGTGTTCCTCCTCTTGGTTTTTGCCTGTGCTTTTAGTAGTGGCGCGACAGTTTGTTTTATGGTGAACAATTCTTCATATACCTGTTTCATGATGGCCTCCAAAGTGACCAGCTCTCCCTGAACAGTGAGTGATATTTCATTGGTAGGGGTATTCCTAAGCTGGAGCTATTGGACCTCTTCTTGTAGTGCCTTATTTTCCTGTTCTAATTTAGTTGTCTTGAGTTCAGAGGCCTATAGTCTATTCTACAGGGACAAAATTTCTCTGCTCATTCTGCTTACATTCTCCTTGGTAGCTACTGCAAAATTTGTACCAGCTAATGCGATCATAACTGGATTGGTCCTGGTGTCCAAGACTATATCCTTCTTTGTAGTGACTGTAAGGGGTGCAGTAGGGTCCTATGCCAAACATATTCTCTTTTCCTGCCTGATCTTATGTGTGAATTGATCGTAGGTGAGTCTTGTGAGATCAAGCACTCCCTCATCTAGATCCTGGGAGGTACCCAATTCCGAGAAGGCAAAGCGCACATTGGTTGCAAGAGTTGTTTAGGGTACCTCGACGTGTAGCAATTTTGTCTACTTCTCTGTCTCTAGAGGCAGTGTCTTACTTCCTTCGGTTCCTTTGGAGGAATCTTCCTTTGACTTCCTACTTTCTTCCTCTCTCCTATTTTGCTCTCTTTTTTCTCTATCTTATTCTTCTTTCAGCTGGCGCTCTGCTTCTTCTTTTTCCTGTTCTTCCTTTAGTCGGCACTCAGCTTCTACTTTAGCTTGATCTTCTTTTAGCTAGCACTCAGCTTCTACCTTATCCTATTTTATTTTTAACTGGCGCTCAACTTCTGCCTTTTCTTCCTCTTCTTTCTTCTGTTGTTCCTCTTATTTTTTCTTGCGGTTTTCCTCTGCCTGCTTATTCCTTTGCTCTTCTTTCAGTTGCTTCTTTTATTTTTCCTACTCTTCCTTTGCCCTTTCCTCGACTTCTTGTTGAGCTTTAGCCTCTTTTTCTTTTTGCTGGGTGGAAGAATTATGACCTGTACCAGTCCTTGGCTTCTTGGCTTTGGAGGATGATGCTCCTCCCAATGTATGGATTATTTCTTCTAAAGTCTGAATATCTTGATCTTCCTGATCAGTTGATTCCTCTAGAGCGGCCTCTCTGTCTTTGTTATACCAGTTCTTCACTCTGTCTTCAACTGGGCAATCAGTATGCTAGTAACTCCATTTTAATTTGGCCCACTTGCAGTGGGGGGGGATGATTGTCTAAGGATCATATGTTCAGTGTGCCAAGGGAGGTAGACAAAATCCTCTGACTTGTTTGGGCTCTGCCTCTACTTCCCTGAAATCCTTCACTTTGTACCATCAATAGTGAGTGGCAGAGTGGGCCATGGCTTCTTCTTGCCCTTAGTGAGAACTTTTGAAAACCCCCCTGACATCTGGTAACATGTTTCTTGGAGGAGAAGTCTGTCGGTTATGAACTCGAGCAGTGCATGAGGATCCTTGAGTGACCTGAAAACTTGGATGAAAGTACCGTCTGCGTCAGGGAACTAGTGGGCTACTCTGGTTATCGTCTCCATGAATCGCCTGGACATACATGGGGTGTCTTTTCCAAATAGCTTCCTATAGAGAGTAGGGATGAAGCTACGTGCGATTGAATCCATGTCATACTGATATCTAGAATCCCAAAAAACCATTAAATATTTGTGAATTGGACCATCGTGTTGCGGGTCCCTGTTGTGTGGCCACCCCTCAAAATGGCACCTTGCGCATATTGCATCTAAAAGGTATGATTCCATGTAAAATTCTGATGCTTACCCTTCATCAGGTGCTAGTGCCACAAATATGTTTGATCTGAGGGCCGCCACTATCAATTTGGCCCAGTTGAAGCAGGTACCGTACACTGTAACAACATACATAAGAGAAACCCAAGCGTCATTGAAATGGGTTGCATCTAGATGGCCATACATTCTACATAACATTGCAGCTACAAGATTGTAGATTTTCTTCAGACCTGCTGTCTAATATTCCTGATCCTTCTTGAGCCGGAACTTTTCTGGGTCTTCCCACCATCCATTTAAGGTCTCAAAAATGGGGACTACATGAGTGGTGGCCCACTCATCGTTGAAGTCCTATTCTCGGGTGGGAAGCACATAATAGAATTATGCATCTTTCCCCTTTAGGTTTGTGAATGTCTTCCCGGCATTGTCCCGAATGACCCAGATCTTGGGGTCGACCATACGTAATCGGCACCTACGTAATGGAGCTTGGATATTTTAACCTACACATATACCTGCCGGTCTGGGAGGTCTTCTGGGAATTCAAGCTTTGTAAATTCTTGGTATACCTGATACCAAGTCATGTTATCCCCTTTGCTGAAAGTGTAGGCTGTCTCCATAGATAGGGGGAAGAGAAACAGGTATTTCCTCCTTCGAGATTTATATCTCAGGGCTTTTGTTCCTTTTGCGAACTACTGGAGGTCCCATATCACTTGAGGCCAACGAGATGGATACACACTCTAGCTCGGCTTTGAGGTTCCCTGGCATGTTCATAAAATAATCCCACGATAAGATAGATGTCATATTTATAAATATTTGGGCTACTCCTACCTATGCTCAATTATTTTCAAGGAAATGGGTGAACCTACAACCTGGTGATATTGTGACTGGGTCGCTAGGTCATGTTAGTTTAAAATTTCACAAAAAGGTGACTTAGCGACTTCGTGACTTGCAACTAGATCGCGAGGTCATTGAGTCGCTGAGTCACGCTGGTTTAGATCGTCACAGAAGTATGAATTGGTGACTTAGCGACTTGGGACTAGGTCGCAAGGTCGGTGAGTCGCAAAGTCACGTCACTCTGAACTTTTCATAATATGCGACCTACCGACCCTGTGACTTAGCAACCTAGGTCGCGAGGTCACAGGGTTGCGGGGTCACTCTAGGGCTTGGCGGACGCGCGATGAAAAAAAAGCTTAAAAAACACACACGATGATCATAAGATCATTAAACCGGTCATAGAAGTATTCTTTGGTGAGTGAGGCAAGGTCCCTAAGGAAGGTAGGGGGCAGATAAGCTTGTAGAAAGAAATACAAGGATCTGAATGGGTAAAAATCCTAAAGGAGGTAGGCAAGCTTGTGGAATGATTGGCGAGGATCTTGATCAAAGGCATAATAGGGCTAAAATAGGCTAGGGGCAAGGTGAAGAAATAAAAATAATTAATCTAGGAAGGAAACAACAGGAGGATTAGGAAACTTACCCGGGAAAAATGCGCTCTAGCTGGCTTGTCAAAGGTGTTTTATTTCTCCATCATGCATGTTGAATGTGACCTATGCGAACCTTCTATATATAAAGGGGTCGCACATGTTGGCAATAAATAAGGGTCACAAGGTCGCAAATGAATTGAATTGATGCAATGTGTGACTCTGTGACCTTGCGACCTAGGGGGGGTCACAATGTTGCAATTGTTTGGTTTCGGGATGATGCGCAACCTCCCGAATTTGTGACCTTAGGGGTCGCAAGGTCATGTGGTCAAAAGTTACAAGAGTTAACCAATTTTACAACTTAGAAACTTGATATTTTGAAAGGGTGAATTTAGGCTTGAATCAATTTTTTAAAAAGGTTGGGAACTCAAAAATTTAAGATGGGAAAAATTTTGGAGGGTTCTGTAGCAGCTACAAAAAATGGCGATTCACTGGTAGGACCCAAGATCTCTTCTGGTGCTTCATCTGGTGGGGGGTGGGGGGCCTTAGCCTACTGATCCTTTCACTTCATGGGTCCCACTACTTTTTTCCTCAGCCCTTGCGTGTCTGCTCCACCTATCTGCATTTCCCAGGGTGTCGGTCCACCATATTTCATTCCTAGAGACCGAACGAAAAGGTTGGAGTAACCTCAGGTATTTCCATGGTCTGGAATAATTATTTTTTCCTCACCGTGTTGCTCTGCTGCTAGCGAACCTGGTGGTCCTGGCAGAGTCACTACCTAGGAGTCAGGGACGTTGCTCTGTTGCCAGTGAGCCTGGTCAGTACCCTGGCAGAGTTGTCGCATCACCTCTCTGCACAGGAAACCTTTCTCAATCCATTGCCCTTATTCATGTGCTAATTTTCACTTATTTTAAATGTGCTTGGGGCACTTATTTGACTATGATCAAGGCACTTATTTGATTGTGGCATTTATTTCTTGGGCGGATGAGGGATCCTGACTTATTTTTCTTGCAAGAGAGGTTGCTCCTAGTCTATATGAGGACTTTTCGGTTTTCCCGGATATCCTTTTATCTCTTGTGGTCAGCTCTGTCCCCTTTCTGTCTAGTGATCGATTACACCGAGACTTTCTTTTATACAACAGTCCCTTAGGCCAACATACTCGGTAGGCTACCTGCACTTGGTTCCTGGGACTTGGTTGTGTTTCTCCATTGAGTGCATATCATAGGCAAGCTCGTGCTACTTTTGTGTTTCAGGGGTGATTCTTCATCAGCATAGATTCTGGCACAACATGCCAATTGAGTAACTTCTACATCTCTCCTTCAACTTGGGATGCTACAGGGGAAGGGTCAATGGGAGCCTACTTGGAACAAGTGACTTATTGAAAAGAAAACAAAAATGAGAACAACAAAAAAACCAAAAAAGAAAAGCGAAAAAAAAAAATATGGTATAGGGTATGATGAGAGCCCCCCTAGTGATGTCAGCTAAAATAGTGTTTAAGTTCGTAACTTTTTAATGGGAGGACCTCAATTCTCCATTCAAGGGTCTGTAGCCTGTAAGCGTGGGAGCCAACTTTTTCTTTAATCTAGAAGGGCCCTGTCCATAGGGCCTGGAATTTGGAGTGTTTTCCTTTATCCTCGTGAGCTTTGTCCCATTTGATGACAAGTTCACGTACTTGAAAAGATTTTCTTCCAACATAATTCTTGTCAAACCATTGTTTTATTCGACTTTGGTGGAT
Source organism: Pinus albicaulis (assembly GCA_034641835.2). Taxonomy (NCBI): domain Eukaryota; kingdom Viridiplantae; phylum Streptophyta; class Pinopsida; order Pinales; family Pinaceae; genus Pinus; species Pinus albicaulis. The sequence continues at coordinate 1,509,980,465 of CM076578.1, read as the reverse complement.
GGCAAATTTTTCTCGGGTTTTTAGCCTTTCCTCCTCCAGCTTCAACAATGTGTCTATTCGGGCTTGTAAGGTAGGGAAAGGGGTGCCATGAGTTTCTTGAGATAGTTGAAGGGTTGGGAGAGACAAGTTGGGAGGAAGAATAGCCTCTTTTCCATACACAAGAAAAAAAGGGGAGGTTCCCAAAGATGACTTGGGTGCGACCCGATCAGCCCATAGGGCATTATGGAGTGCGTTATGCCAATTTCGTTGTTGGGAAAATAGAGAATTTTTGATGATGTGGATTAGGTTCTTATTAGTTGACTCAGCTAACCCATTTCCTTGGGGGTAATAATTGGCAGAGTGTTTCAACACTATACCATTTTCTAGAGAAAACTCATATAATTTAAAAGATGAAAAATATTTTGCATTATCAAAAAAAGGGAGGTTGGAATGCCAAACCTGATCATGATGTGTTGGGTGATGAAGGCTATTACCTCTTGATCATTGACTTGACGCAATGGTATTGCTTCAACCCACCTTGTGAAGTAGTCCATGGCTGTGAGGATGTATCTATGTTTCTTGGAAGAGTGTGGCAATATATCCCCAATCATGTCAAGCCCCCACTGCTGAAAAGGTTCTTCCATCGCGACAGAATGCAATGGGGAAGAAGGTCGTATTTCCCTATTGGAAAACTTTTGGCATTGTAGGCATTTCCATACATAAGCATGCACATATTTGCACAAAGTAGACCAATAGAAACTGGCACGCATGATCTTGTGAGCAGTGGTATCTCCCGCATAGTGTCCACCTGATGAACCATCATGGAGTTCCGTCAAAACCTTCTGTGCCTCATCATACTCCAAACAGCGTAGCAGGACATTGTTGTGGTGTTTGTGAAACAACTTACCCTGCATTAACTGGTAGGATACAACTTTCAATTTTAATGCATGCTTTTGTTGAGTGGTCAAATTTGGATCCCTAGTACCATGTTTCAGATATTGTTGTAGATCAATGTACCATGAGGTATCCTGTCAGGATATGCTATCAGTTTGATACATGTCAATTTCATGTTCCCAACTCTCTTCTTCACTACTTCACGAGTCTATTACTTCTGTAGCCATCCGGCATAGTCCTTGGCCCTTTATAGTGTGTGCTGGCTTGAATTCCAGGTCATATTCTTGAAGGAACGTCATCCAGTTGCCTCGTCTCTCACCTAGTTCTTGATGTACGAAAAGTGAGCGAACAGCTGGGTGAGGCATGAAGTCTGTGACGTGACTCTTCAAAATATATGGCCTGAAGTGTTTAACTCCCTTGTACACTGCATAAGCTTGCTTGTCAATATTTGGATAATTTAGCTTGGCACCTTGCAATCCAGCGCTCATGAATGATATGGGTTGCTCATCGTTGTTGTCACCTTTCTGAGTGAGGACGGCAACCAAAGATGAATCCAAGGCAAAGTTGTACAAGATAAAGCCTTTGCTGAAATCCAGATTATGAAGAGCAGGCACTTCCACGATGGCCCGTTTAATGTTATTGAATGCTTCTTTCTCAGGAGGATTCTATTTGAAGTTAGCGTTCTTCTTGATCATACTTTACAATGGTTTCACAATTTGGGCAAAATCTGATATAAATTTTTGCACGAATTTGATTTTGCCGAGGAAATATTGCATGGCTTTTTTACCACTTGGGGGCGGTATTTGAGCGATGAATTTTACAGATTCTGGATCCACTACTTTTTCATCCCGAGTTATTATGTGCCCCAACAAGTTTCCTTCAGAGACAGTGAAAATAATTTTCTTCGGGTTTAGTGAGATCCCGTATTTTCGACACCTTTCAAAGATTTTCCTGAGGTGATGTAGGTGGTCAGATTTGCGTTTTGAAAACATGGTGACGTCATCAAGGTATACTACCATGATTTTCCCAATGAGGCCTCTGAAGGCAATGTCCATGGATCTTTGGAAGGTTTCACCATCATTAATCAAGCCAAAGGGCATGTGTCTGAATGTGAATTTTCCCCATTTAGTTCTGAAGGTGGTTTTGAGCTGGTTAGGTTTAGCCACTAGTACTTGATTATAACCTGAAAACCCATCCAATAAAGAGAACATCTCTGATCACGATACAACTTGAAGGATTTGCTCCATAGGGGGCACCAGGTAGTTGTCCTTGTCCAAAAATCTGTTCAAATTCTAGAATTCTACGCACAAATGGATTTTTCCATATTTCTTGCGAACTACGACCAAGTTTGACACCTAGGCTGAATGTTGAAATTTTAAAATTATATGCGCATCCAAGAGTTCTTTAGTTCCTTTTGGATCATCGGATCTAAGGTGGGGTGTAATTTTCTCAGTTTCTGCTGGAATCATTTCACTCCTTCCTTCATGGGTATCACGTGCTGGATGATCCACATGTCATAAGTTCATAGCTCGTCATACATCCAGGCAAACACATCTCGGTATTTCTTAAATAACCCAGTGAACGATTACCTCTCCTAAGGAGTGCATTCATTACCGAGATTGACGAACTTGGGCTCCTTGTTCGTCCTGAGGTTTATTTTTCAGTGCACTAATGTGGAACTTTGCACCTTCGTGTTGGGAGGCCCTCGAAAATGGTTCTGTAAGTCAAACAAATTTTTGAGTGACACAATCCCTTTGGGTATGGAATTTTCTTTACGATCTCCTAGTTCCTTTTGCAAGGCATGATCATGATCCTCTTCTTCCATAACTGCGTCTTTGAACACGTCCATATTGAGCATGAAATCCAGTACTTTTTTGTCATCACTCAAGATGTGAAAATTAGTGACATTATCTGGTACGGATGGCTTGTAAATAATTTCAATAGAAAATCCATCTCTAAGTGGGGTGAACCTAGCAGTAGCATTGCCAAGTGTATCAGCTACTGCATTGTGCTTTCTAAGTACGGATTTAATACCAAAAGTGTCAAAAGAAGAAATTAAACGCCATACTCTTGCCAGTAACCTTTCATATGTGGAGACAATAAATGGATGGTATTACATACCTAACGAGTGATAATATCAGAGTCTCCAATTAACTTTAAACAACGAACTTTGAGATCTATGGCTTTTTTTAGTCTGAGAAGCAATGCTTCATACTCGGCTGTATTATTCGTGCACTGGAACTCTAGCCAATAGGAAATTAGAAACTTGTTCTTCTGAGGGTCTAGCAACATACAGCCCACGCCAGCCCCATCATGGGTTTTGGAACTGTCGTAGTACAAGGTCCACATTTCATCTTCTGATTTGACAAGGCTATCCAAGCACATAGGAGATGCACTCAAGGAAGCAGTTCCTAACGGGTCTTTCGTTGAGGTGGAGGGGTTGTCACTGACCAAAAATAGCTCAGACTAGACATCTTGAGTTATTGGAGATTGGGGAGTTTGGTAGCACCCAAAATGGATTCTAAGAAACACATATTGAGCTCTTCTTGTGCGAAACTGATAGGTTCGTTATTTGCATCCAGATCGGTCATAATGTAATTCATATAAGGCTCACTTTCAACCCATATTTGATTGTTCCTGCCCTTGTAAGCAAGCCACAGGTGGGACTAATCAGTGGAAAAGTATCCTTGCAGCTTTCTGGACCAATTTCTGCTCAAAAGAAGGCCATAAGCCTCGAGGATATCCACGATTACTATGTCAATGCACTGATGCACCCTAGAATGAGAGGATAGGTGGATAATGACATTATTTAATTCACCTACTATAGGAACTTGAGATCTATCGAGTTGAATGATCCTGGCATCATTTTTCTCACGGCAGATGTTCAACTTATTGGATACAGATAAGGGCATAACATTCGTGGATGCATCAGAATCGACGAGGCAATTATGGACATTGAAGTTAAATATCTCGAATGATAGGAGGAAAGGTGGTGTGGATCCCCTGGAGTTTGCGTTCACGACATTCACAATAGATTGGGGACTAGCAACAGTTTGGACAGATGTGGTGCTCACAGGTTTGGTCGTCGGTATATTAGCAAATGCTTTGAGGAGAAGATCTCGTTGCTTAGCAATGCGAGCGAGCTCGTAGAGAGAAATATTGGATCGAGTCTTCTTCATATCCTCGATAATGTTATACTAGCAATCTGTGTGTGAGATAAGTTTGGTGGTGGTTTTCAGAGAAAATGATGAAGATTTGGCCTTGGGGCCTTCTCCAAGATTAGTTCAACTAAATTTCTCTGGAGTCTTGTTTTGGTTTTCTGTGTTTGGTGGCAGGATTTTCCTTAAAAAATCTTTTCTTTTTTCTTCGAAGGACTGCTTAGGGACTGGTCCTTTGCTCCTAAAGCCATAGTTTCGAGGGGGTTTAGACATAAGGTCATCAACCAAGTTTATTCGAGTTGTGGAAGGGGGAATTTCCTGCTGATGACCTCAAAAACGAGGACAGTGGAACCCATATCTTCATCCGGGGGGGAGGCCTCCTTGTTGTCTGAAGTAGCCTCCTCTTCTAAATCTCCAGGGGTTTGGTCTTCTAGAAATTGATTCACCATGGTGGTCATGATATTGATCCACTGGGGGAAATTTTTCTCTAAGTGGGAGGTTTGATGGAAAGAACAAAAATTCTCCTTGCCGATTTCTTCAACATTGAGGCTAGCACTTGAGTTTGACAGGGGTCGGTTCACAACAGGGTTATTCTTTCTGATGAAAGGTTTCTGTGTTTTAGCACCTGACATAGAGTCATTCTTCTTCCTCTTCAGATCGGAGACTTCATTGGTTAGTAACTTGAGGGACTTCATGATACTTTCGAAGTCGAAAGGGTCCTTGTCTTTGTTTTCAGATTTATGGTTTGAGGATTGGACTCTCTTTGTGGTCAGCTTTTGATCATCCTAGCCATCATGGTGGATGGCTGATAGCATATCCCTTTCGATAGCGAGGGTTGTGGTGTAATTTTTCGCCAAGGTAGCTCTAGCTTCATGTTTCATGAATACAACAATATCCTAAGGGAGAGCCTGCGTGTAGTAGTCAATGGTGATGGAATCATCTAAGGCCATATTCGGCGGGAATTTTTTCAATATCGTAGCGAAGCATTGATTGAAATATTTGAATTTCTCCTTCTTTTAACATTTCAAAGTAGTAAGCTCTATGAGGAGCATGGAAGGAGTTTTGTCTTCCAAAAACGTTTGAAGGAAAATACTGTGAAATTGCTCCCAAGAAGAAATGGAAGCAACAGGGATGGATTGGTACTAGGTAGCAGCTTTATTCTTTAAAGTATGAGGAAAAATATGACATGCTACATCTTCGGATTGCACCCTCATCATTTTTAAGGCTAGGTAAAAGTTTCTTCTGTGATCTTTAGCCAGCGTACCCTTTTCGGGGTCGAACTTAGGGAGGTGCTTCTTAGGATGTCGGGGCATGTCATGGAGGGGGCCATGTAGAGCTAAAGGAGATTGTGCCATCCAATCCAATGGCTACACATGACTAGCCTATTGGTGGCATGGTATGTAAACATGCCCTATTTCACTTTTAGATTCGCTCCCTATGCCTGACCTGGATGCTTCGCCCTCATGATGGGACTGCATGTCTTGATTTCTCCCTCGGTTCCCTACATTCCTGATGTTTCTCCAGTTATAAAGTAATGGGAGTATTTTTTGGTTTCGGTGGTGGTGGTGGTGGCCAGTATTCCAGCCTTGTCCATGGCCTCTGTTTCCTTGGCCTCTGTTTCCCCGACCCCTCCCGACTCCTCCCTCAAGTGGCTTGTCTGCTTGAGTGTTATCATTCAAATTTTGGTTGGGTTGAGGGTCGGCATTGGGTCAGGGTTCAGTGATTTCAGGGCCTCATTCTTCATCCCATCAAGGAATATCTGGTGGCTCTTCAAAATAACACCCAGTAGCTGAGGTAGGGAATTGATAAGGGTTCCCTGGCGAGTGTGGTTAGCTGTGAGAATTATAGGATTAGGTAGGGAACTAGTGACTGGGAAAATTTTCAAGCCCCTGATGAGGTTGCAGGAAATAGGGTGCAGGGCCCTTAGCCGATCTAAGGTGACCTCATAGTAAGGGGCTTCCTCCTCCTGGGAATTTTCTAGGGGTGGAGGACCGGTGTTTTCATTCATGATCTCCCCTTAGGGAGTTTGTAACAGGATGTTACTTTTCTGCTGGGAGTCTGCCATTCAAGCCTACTATAGGGTAATATTCTTGGGTGGTGGTTACTAAATATCCCTCTCAGGGCTTTCCGATGCCTGAGGCAGACAATCAGATTAGCTGTAAAGTTCACAAAGAGGCTGCATACATGTTCATGCTAATGTACATAATCAACAAAGTAATATGGAGAGATTACCTCTTTATCAATAACAGATCCTATGGAGAAAAACAAGCAGCGAAGTAGAGATCCTTCTTCACCGGCTCCAAATCCAGATGCTACAATCAATCAAAGCACCCATGTAATCTCTACAATAGTATAGTTTGTTATTGATTAAACCAGCATATAAGAAACATAAAACAATATAGATCTAAGCCATTCATATCATGCTACACAGATGATTGAAAAACAATTGTGACACTGATGCATCGAATGGACAAAAAAAATAGAGGCTTACTCATTTATAAAAAGGAGGATTACAACCGTTGGTTTCACCAAGCCCTCCTCAGTCTCCAAATTCCTCTCCTTTCTGTATTTCTGAGTGTGATGATTCTCAAGGAAAAAATTTCTCAATGAACTTTGCGAATATTCAAACCTCACAATACAACAATGAAACTCTGCTCTACATATATTCAATCCTTCAACCTTAGACCAAGAGCCCACAGTTCCATTTTATAGAAGATGGAGATGGAAAACATTTCCAACCTATTCAACTAGTTTGTAATGGGAAAGATCAATATGTTTCCATGTTCTTCCATGCTTTTGCCTCCTTAGGAGTCCAGTTATATTTGGCAAGGCATAGTAAAATTTTTGTGCCTTTTACTTTCTATTTTTCACTGGTCCTTTATGAGAAAAATCTGGAAGTGACAATGACGTTTCTACAAGATCTTTTCCTTTTTCACACTCAAACACGGATAACACTGCCCCTTGGGCAAGACAGAGTGTTACCCTAGGTACTAACGCTCCCTTTACATGTATCAAGTGCGTTATAACGTTGTCTAGCTACTTCTGGGGTGTGTTACCTTGGTAGAAATGGGTCTTGTCAAGGTCATTTTATTCCTTCCATGTTATGTTCTCCTCTGAGTTGATGAGGAGGCCATTTGTCCTCTAACATATGTCCCCCAAAGTGTGAGGTCAGAGATGAAGACGATGGTTGAAATAATTTATAACAAGTGTAGCAGAATAAGAGGAATTAGAGGACTGAGGAAAACTTGAAACAACAGCATATGTCAGAAAATATTGTATCTGTCTTGAGTCGGGAATTCCCATGCTTAGTAGCTAATAAACATGATTTCTCTAGGACAGAGATATGAATAATATGTCCACTGATAAGCATAACATGAAAGTCTATATCATAACAGGATCAAACTAAAAAGCTATCTCTAGAAAAACAATATCGCAACTTGGGGGAGGAAACACAGCTGTAATGGTGTAACCCTTGACCCAAGGTATTGGTCGCCACTTCACTAAACTACATATTTCCATACATGTGAATGAATGAGTCATATTCGAACACACAAGAAATCCTCTGATTACCAGTAAATAACAAAAACTGTTAACAGACGCGAGGGTGGTCACCGATAATGATGATGGTCGCGAAGATGCACAATACAATATAGCGAATGTGAATAAAAGGATTTGATGTCGAACACTCGTAGAATCATTCGATCGGGAGCCAATAATGAGAACCCCCAACCAAACACAAGATGACCTACCATTGATGTCTGCAAGTATCCGGGTACTGACGTGTTTCTAGATCAACTTCCTAGATAAGATGTTGAAGTCGATAGGAAGAGAGCTGTCAAAGGGTAGGCACTTAGGCACCCTACATCAGCTGACACAAAATGGGAAAAGATAATTTTTTACTGATGGAAATAATCAAGAGAAAATGGGAATAACTGATGAGAAATAAGTTCTGGCATATGATGTCTTTGGTCGATACAAGGAGCAGTAGATAGTGGGATCCTCTTGATCAATAGAAGGCACTCTAACAAGGTACTAGGTAGCTTAGGCTTAATGAACACCAAAGAGTGTTAGGATTCACCAATGCAGGAACACTGGGAGACAAAGGCTAAACTCATAGATGGTATGGTTTAGCTAATTGTGAAATATTTTTCTAGGAAGTGCCATGTTCAAGATTTTGTGCTTCCAAATCGACCTTTAGAAAATGTAACAGAAGAAGTATCCATGATGTCCAAATTTTTTATTTTATCCCATATGATTAAGTTTAACGAATCCAGATGGGAAAACTCAGTGGTTTTTTCACATTTAGAGAGTCTAAAAAACACCGTAAAAGACAACTCCATGGGGTACCTTTGTCATGTTTGATAACTAGGCGCGACGAAGGGAGAATAGTAAGCCCGAAACAATTCATTTTCCATGAGTTGGTCCATTGAATCTGGAACAATGAGAAAGCTATGTTCGATGGACATCTACCTCAGTTTTTTATGAGTGCAAGGAGACGAAGTACACTTAATGTTGTTTGTGAAATGTTAACGAGTCCAACAAGGAAAAGCTCGATGCTTTCCGTGAAATTTTAATGAGTCACGCGGAAAAAATTCGGTTACTTTTTCTGTTTAAAGATCTTTGAAAAAAATGAAAAGAATAGCTCATATGTCTCTATCGTGGTAGTTTAATGAGCCTGAAAAAGGCAACTTGAGGTTTTGTCAGTTTTACGAGCTAGAAAATGTCCCTAAAAATAAAGCTCGAAATTGGGTCGAACATGGTCAAATCTGCATATAAACATTTAAAAACCATCAAAGCATCAGTAACATATAAAAACCAATAGTCGCGACAAAATGTAGCATGAATTTACCTCTTTTTATCAGACTAGCTAAGTGAGTCTGACCTCCAAAATGACTATAAGAAGGCCACAGGCCTTCATTTTCACTCTTTTGAGTGCTGTGATAGAGCTCTGGAGAGAAAAGTGGTGAAACTTCAACTATCAATTGTGGACGATCTGAGCGACAGTTTTTCATTCTGCGAGATCTAGGTAAAAGCTTGAACCTTTCTCTGTCATTTCATTATGTTTTTAAGTCTTTTCGCTGGTTCAAATTGTCAATTTTAGCAGGCCCTAAAAAATTTAAGCAGCTAACGCGGGTGATGAATGTTGTGCCCGCATTAAACACTCTTCCTATCAAGAAACAATGTGTTAGCATGCACTTTTGGGCACTATAGCCTGTGTTAACTGACAAAGACATTTTAGGAACTTATTTTTTACCATTCTAAAGTGTTCCAGACACAAACTAATCCAGTGAAATGGTTTCTTGTGCAGGTATAAAGCTATTTACCATGAGTATTTGGCATGAGAGGGAGAATGAGTAGGAAGAATGTGAAATGGTTACCAATACAGCTACCTTGCTAGTTCTCCGTAGATGCAGATTGCTAAAGTATGATTTTTTAGAGTTGATGAGGGGACAGGAGGACCTTCTAAGATGGATAATACAGCAGTGGGATGACCGCCAACATGTCTTTCATATCGGGGGTAATGAAATCTCGATTGAGAAAGATGATATCTATTTTTTTACTGGTATTTCATGCCAAGGGCCAAGGCCCTGACAAGATCCAAGACTAATCCCCGCACCACGGCCAATTTGATCCATATGTACTACATAAACAATACTGTGGAAGTGAGTAACCGGGTGCCTATTGCACGGGTGGCATCGAGACCGCTGAGGTCTCTACTATGGATGATATTTTGCTTGGATGGTGCTAAGAGTCAGCATGTGGCCACCATGGCTGAGGTGTTGTTAGAACTGGATTGTATGTAGCCCTAGGTATTTGATTGGTGTGAAGGGGTTGTCCGTCTAGTTCGTGCACAATTGACAACATGTAAGACTCGGACCCAAAGAGATTTTGGGTATGGTACACTGATCATCTCATTCATACTAGAGTCGGTGCGGGCCATGAGGCCAAGAATGGTCACGGGTGCATTGAGCCCGCAGGAGCCTAGACAGGCTCACTAGGCAGCTTTGATTCTGCGGACTAGAGAGGGTCCAATCCGTCACTATTTTGATGAGGGATTCTTTTAGTGGCTTGAAGACTAGATCATCATGATTGAAGATTATCCCTACAAAGGGATGAATGATACATGAGATCTAGAGTTCGTATTTCCCCCAGGCACTCAGTGGGGCCTAGATTGTAAGAAAGAGCATGATCAGCGCAGTTTTGAAATATTTTTTTAGTATCTTTTAAAATTTTATGAATTTTTTTTGTTTAACGGGTGAAAATGTATGTTGACATGAAGCTTTGTTTCTTGACATAGATGTGGCACCTGTCCGTCCTCCAGGAGCCCCTCGTTATGAAAGGCGAGGAATGCAGCTACCTGTGGCTGGTGCAACAGTGGAGGTTGCAGAAGCCGCTGAAGAGGGTGACGAAACACATATTTTGCAGGATCTTACTAGAAACCTATAGGGTTTAAGTATGGGTGTGCCGCCTCTTCCCATGAGAGAGATCCTGGTCCATCTACAACGACATACTGTGGGTGTGCCGAAGAGATACTTGATGCCTTTGAGGAGGATAGCCAGAGCGGTTGTCTGCTATTTTGAGTAGTAGGCTCAGTAGGAGGAGTATATAGATGTGTAAATGTCATAGCGACGATTTAGCAAAGCAATTTTTTTGTAAAACACTCGAGTTTTGGGAAGTTTTTTGATGTAATCTAAACTAGACACGACATATATATATATATATATATATATATATATATATATATATATATATATATATATATATATATATATATATATACATATTTTGGTGATTTTGATCTCATGTGTTTTTTAATGTTTATGTATTTTCTGAAGTAAAAAAATATATACTCATGTATGACTCTTTCTATAAAAAGTGTGACAAATGCCAGTCTAACAGATAATTTGCCAATGAATCAGCTAATGCATTAAATTTTCTAGGAATGTGCTCAAACACAATGGTTTGAAAGTGATGTTCTAAAAGTCGTACCCTTAAGAAATAATGTAACAAGACAGGATGACGGATGCGATAATGATTGTTTAATTACATAAATACGAGTTGGGAATCTAACCTAACCACTATATTGGATATGTCGCGATATGCAGCCTCCGTGAGTAGTTGGATCACAAACATATACTCAACAATGTTGTTGGTGGCATTGCCCAGGAAGATTCCTCCAGAACCAAAGAGTTCCGACTCAGGTGTGTAGAGGACCCAAGCAGTTGACGCAATGTGCCTAGTATGATGGCTAGCACCATTCACACATCTGACATATGATAAGGATGATGAAGGCATCTATGTAAAAATAAAAAGAGTGTGTATGAGAAAAACTCAAAAACCCAAAATATCTAGAGACATCAAAACAAAGGAAAAACTCATATACATAAAATTACAAAGCATATGCCTAGAGGAGAACTAGGAAAAATATTTCTTCATATAGGGCCCATTGCGGGGCTCCGTGAGTGGAATTCCATTATAGTCCTGAAGTTCATAATATCCTTTTGAGAGGGCTTTGGTGACTATGTAAGGACCAAGCCATAATGGTTGAAGTGTTCCTGCCCCCAGGAGGTCGTGTCTCTGATCATAGAGTAGAACGATATCACCCTCTTAGAAAGAACGAGGCTTGACAAATTTGTCATATTGAGCTTTAACTCGGTGCTGGTGAGCTTCAAGTGCTACTGTGGCATATTGAAGAGTTTCATCCAAGTGATCGAGCAATAGCAAGCGCTCTTCTATGGCAGTGGTGCCGGGTAGGAGTTCAGCAGCGAGCTTGAGTGATGGAATCTCACACTAGATTGGGAGTACTGCCTCCAGGCCGAATGTGAGTTGGAATGGTGTAAAGCCTGTGGAAGTTTTGAGAGACGTGCGGTATGCCCATAACGTGGAATATAAATTCTGATTCCATGTGGTTTTATGATTGCTCACTAACCAACGAATCATGTTTTTTAGGACACCATTTACAGCTTTGACTTGACCATTCGCTTGAGGATAGTAGGACGAAGACTAATCTTCTCGAAATCCTAGCATGGAAGTTAATTCCATCATCATATGTTTCTGAAAATGTGACCCATCATCTATGACAATCGAAAGGGGTACACCAAAATGATAGATGACTTGATTGAACAGGAATAGAGCGAAGGTTTCTCCATGGGCCCTAAAAGTGGGAATGGCTTCTGCCCATTTCGTAAAGTAGTCGACTACCACGATAATGTAGTTGTGTCCTTTGACCGAAGTGGGGTTGCATGTAATGAATTCTATTCCCCATTTAGCAAAAGGACCAATGGAGATAATTGGGTGGAGAGGGGCAGAGTGAGCACACGTTTTCTTTGTGAAAATTTGACATGGATGACACTTATGGATTGCTGTGATACAGTATTTAAAAAGGGTGGGCCAAAAATAGCCTGCACGCAAGATTTTCTGGGTAGTAGCTAAGCCAAAACGATTACTGTCGCACACCCCTGCGTGATAGTCATTTAAAACGTTTTCTGATTCATCAAAAGTGAGACAGTGTCGAAGAATAGTATCAACACCACGACGATATAGAGTATCGTTTAGTACGAGGTAGTGTTTCGCTCTGTGGAAAATAAGATGGAGTTCGTCGGACGTCAGAGTTGGGAAAAAGTGTTGAATTTAGATGTAGAAAAAAATGTCTCCATACCAAGGATCAGAAGAAACGACTAAGTAGACGATTTCATCAAGAAATAGATCATAAGCTACATGTCCTGGGTCGATTCTAGGAAGGTCCGATAGTAATTTGGTGAATAATAGAGATTTATTTGCTTTGGAAACAGTGAATACCAAGTCAAATTGTTGGAGGATCACTATCCATTTGGAATATTTTCCTCCAATAACTTGGCAAGACAAAATGTGTCGCATGGGATTCTCCAAAGCAATAACGGTAGTTTGATGTAGTAATATATAGTATCAGAGTCGAGTGACAACAAAGACCACCACGAGAGAGATTTTATCCACATGTGAATATCGTATTTCGGGTCCGATGAGACCTTTTAACAAGTAATATATCACATGTTCACTATCGTCATCATGAACTTGAACCAGAACCATGCCAAGTGAGGATGGTGAGGCTTCCAGGTAGAGGAGAAAGTCGCGTGAATAATTGGGGGCACTAAGAAGTGGGGTAGAAACGAGTGCTCATTTCAAGGTGTCAAATGACAGTTGATCTTGGTCATCCCACAAATATAGTGTTCCCTTCTTCAATAAGCGCATAATTCCTTTCGTCATCTCGCCATAGTTTACTATGAAATGACGTAAAAACTTTGCCTTCCCTTGCAAATGTTGGAGTTGTAGAATGGATTGAGGTGCGGGTAATTCAATGATTGCCTTAACCTTATCGGGATCAAACCTAATCCCATGCTTGGAGACAATAAAACCTAGAAGGCATCCAAACTGGACAAAAAATACGCACTTATGTGGATTTAGACGTATATTGTAGAACCTACACCGAGTGAAGATTTATTTCAGATGCGCGAGGTGATGGGATCGCTTCTTGGAATGAGCCGGAAGGTCATCCAAGTAAGCTTGTACAATATGCCTAATGTCATGAAAGGCGTAGCCCATAGCCCTTTGAAAATTTGCTCTTGAATTCATCAGACCGAATGGGAGTTTACGATACGCAAATGTGCCGTAAGGAGAGATGAAGGCGGTTTTATGCTGGTCATTTTTTTTAATCGCAATCTGGTTATATCCCGAGAAACCATCCATAAAGGAAAAAGACTCACATCCAGCGCAATCATCAAGGATCTAATCTATGAATGGAGTAGGATAATTTTCCTTTGGACAAGAAGCATTCAAATCGCAATATTCAACACAAACTTGGATGGTGCCTTATTTTTTGTTTACGGGGACTGGATTGGAAACCCACTTTGTTAGAGGAACGGGATAAATAAAACTAGCATTCAGAAGTTTTTTGACTTCAGTCTTAATGGCGGTCGCTTTGCGCGGGTGGACAGGTTGGAGTCTCTGTCTAATAGGTTTGGCATTGTCATAAACCTTGATTTCATGCTCGAAGATAGATGGATCTATGTGGGGCATTTCGTCATAAGACCAAGAAAAAACATCGCAGAATTCCTTAAAAAGGGAGGTGAAGCATGAATTTCCTCAGGATTTTAATCTGCTCCAATCTGAATATTTTCCATGATACCCATTTTGACCAAGATATCTATGAGAAAGGTTTTAGAAAGGTTACCCAAGTTCCCCTCCAAATTGATATTTTCAACATTCATGTAAACATAGGAGATGATCTCAGGTGGCTCAAAAGATGGGATTTGAGTAGTTATCTCATCTGAATCAAACATCGAAGCGTGATGGTGGAACTCTCCCCAAGGTCGTTCTTCTAGAGACATGATCTCTCTAATAGCTTCGTCCGTAGGCATGACTTCATTGAGGAGATCCTTAGAAAGAACCGTGATGGGGGGAGGTTTGTACCATTGGCCGAAACCATAGCTGTGGAGGGTTCAGATGTAATCTGGAGGTCTTGATAAGCCAACTCAGCTGGTAAGAGCGGCATCTGATATCCATGGGAATCAATTTCTGAAGGGGCTGGTAGGATCCATGGGTCGATAGAGCTATCCAAAGTGGTAGATATCATTGCAACCTTATGTGGAACCTAAGGTGATGGGAGAGGAAAGCAACCCATCAGGGAAGATGTCGTAAAAAGATCGGTACCAATACTAATGTACGAGTCAGGAATGCCTCCTATTAGGGGTACAGTGCCACTTGGTAACATGGCATAATTAGGGGTGCAAAAGGATAACTGATCCACTGTGACTATTTTCCCATCCAATGGAAAGAGGATGAGTCAGAAGACCAAAGAAACAATGGCAGTCATTGCGTATGACCAACTACGACCCAACAATAGATTATAGTCGAGATGACAATCTACAACTTCTATGTCCACCGTTATCGTTTTCCCACTAAGGGAAATGGGAAATCTAGCAAGGTAACCTTTTGGGAGGAAAGTGTGTCTATCGAAAGCTTCAAGGGAATTCCACGGTGGAGACAAAGTGGGAGAACACATAGCAAGCCAACAAATAGTTGACATAACGCAGGTCTCAGCACCTTCGTCTATGATAGTATGATGGATTGGTCTCCCTTTCAACACAACTTTCACTTAGAATGCAAGTTGGTGTGAGAGGTGAGGTTTAGATTTCCCCATGTCAAAGATAGCTAACATAGAATCCTAGGGGTTAATCCCACCAATGGCCGAAAGCAGGGCTTTCATTTGTGCTGGGAAAGTTTGCAATACTTTGAGAGCAGACATAGCAGACATAGTTTTCAGCGGCACGTGCAGAGGTGTTATGAGTCATGCATCGAAGTGTCCCTTTGGGGGGACGAATTGTGGGGTCAGCAGCAGGCTGTTCGATATGCAAATCATTGGGTGGCGGTGGGTTTGAACTGGTACCAGGTTCTTGAGTATCAATGATAGGATTTCCATAAATTTTGGCTCGTGTTTGGAGTTCAACACTTTCTATGCCATAAATGGCAGACGATCCTTCACCAGAAGGATATGTACCACCATTACCTCTTTGCGGGGGTTGTGGTGGATTTGCAATCATGTGTTGTTGTTGCTACTATGGATTAGGGGAGGGATTATGAAGGATGACAGGTGTCCTCCTAGAGTCCTTTTTTGTGATAAAATCTATGCATTCCTACAATCAAGGACATTTGTATGTCAAGTGGTCCTCCGCAGCGATTCTGTAAGGAAATTTCATGGGTTTCTCTTTCCTTTTTTCATTTTTAGCAGTGTTTTTCTGATTGGGATTATTCTGATGATTCGAATGCTCTTTTGAAGAAAACGATTTTTTCTTGTTATTCTTGTTTTTGCCACTAGGTTTTTGTGAAATTTTCACAAAATTTACCTCAACGGTAGGAAGAGTAGTCGATTCGTTAAGGGCAGTGGTAGCTGAAGATGGCTGGGAGGTTTTCCCACTAGGTTATTTTATGGCTATACTAGATATTTCACCAACGAGACTGTCAGTGTGTGCTCCAGGCTTTTGAGTATCGGGAGGTTTCGGATTACTAGGGGCATAAGGGAGTAAATCATATAGCGTGCCAGATTTTGAATAGATCAAATCTAAATGTTGTGCACGATGAATGGATTGATCTTCTGTGACTGCACCAGAAAGACAAATGTCCTTAGCTAGGTTTGGTAAGAGCGACTTACAAAACCAATTACATAAGAGATGATTTGGGATTGGTGCTTTGACTAATTGCCTCCTATGTCTCCATTCATGAATGTGATTGGAGATGTGGGTGGCGGTGTCTTGGCGCAACGAGGTTAAGAGTTCCATGTTGGTTTCGCATATAATAGGTAGTTGGAATTTTTTAAGAAATTCCATAGCTAAGGTGCCAAAAGTGTTGATGGCTCCATGTGGTAACTCAATGTACCATTTGGCAGCATTGCCTATGAGAGTGCAGGAGAAAAATCGAAGCTGGATACTATCATCCATCATGGAGTTAGAGACAGACCATAGTTGAAAGGTGGTGACGTGTGTAGCCAGATCATCCCCTTTTTTCCCATTCAATTTAGGGATGTCAGACCGAATCTTTTGCGGTACTGGAGGCTAGAGTGGGTTGTGATTGATGGGATCATTGGTTAGTTTGTAGACGTCAGGGATTTCTAGAGCTGCCAAAAATAGCAATTGCGTGTTTACCCCTGGGTCTAACCAAGGAAGAAGAGGTTGACTATTTGGACCATAGGGTCCTCCCATCAATGTGTTACCAATAGGATAAGTAGGAATTTTTTGATGAAAGTTCCCTGTGGGCGGGGGTGTAGGAATGTATGGCTGCTATCCGTATGGTATATTTTACTGAGAGGTTAACGGTTGGTTGCCCCTAGCATAAAAGTTTCCCCCTTGTCCAAATGGATTTTGGGGTTGATTTTCTTATATGGACACAATAGAGCTAACTGGAGGGATGCTGCTATTCGCATATTTAAGCAACGAAATAGATCCTATACCAAAATTTTGACCACTTAAGGGAACATTGTTAACAGTGGGATGTCCCATTTGTCCGGATAATTGCAGGGGTATCGAAGTGCCCCAACTTAGCTGTTTGTTGGTGAAACTTCCCCCTGGCATGATAGCCAAGGGGTTTGAACTCAGTAAAGGGTTCCAACCAAAAGGGTTGTTAAAAGGAACCTAAGTAGCCCCACTCGTGGGAGCGGGTACTGTGGGTCTTGGCATAGTCACCGTAGGAGTAGGTCCCGAAGGGTTCGGAAACCCACTAATAGTTGTGGTGACCATAGTGTTGGGACCAGGCATAGGCTGGCTACTAGGGCTACCGATTAGTGGCATAGAACTGACCACCGGCATGGAAGATGGTGGCGAACTTGGGTTGGTTGCCATTGGCATCGACCCCATGGGTGCCAGTTGTGAAATAGATGTTGGTGCAGCCGAAGACATATCTTGGCTTGGTGTAATATAAACTAACATTGGAACCAATAGATCAGTGAGTGGAGGATTGCAAGGTGGTACGACTCCTTCTGTAAAAGGATCCTCTGGAAATTCTGTGTGATATGGTGCTATGTGAAAATCGAGGGTTGTCATTGGAGATTTCTCTTCTGAAGAAGGCACGAGCTCACCAAGACTCGACTCCTCCTCCGATGTCAACAGAGGGATACCTCACTATCATCGAGACAGACGGCGAGGGTCAAAAGATTCCACAGTGACCTGTTTATTTTTATCAAATTTTTATTATTTGTGATGTATTATAAAGTCTCAGTGATAGTAACTGTTAAAATTGGAAAATCATACAGCAGAAGGTGACATCAATTAATGTCGAACCCAAGGACTTACAGGACAAGAATACATTATGGAATCAAGAAGTATTTAAAATCTCTAAGGTTTTGAGAAAATCAAATTTTAACTAGTCATAAATGCTCAAATGCACGCTTTTTCCTTCGAGAAGAGCACCTTCTGCGCACCCTTTTGCCCGAAAAGCATGCATTCCTGGAAATGGAAAAAATTTACTTTCTGGGACCACTGAAAGAAAAGGATAGTTACTCCTTATGTGAAAGCCACCTAAGGATAGCCACCAGTGCCTCCTTATACATTATGTGAGCACACAAAAAAATATTTGAGCACACAATGGAATCACACCTCTCCCTTGGGTCACCATCCATCATGTACCAAGGGAGGGAAGGAGAATTTGAAGCTCACCTATATAAACCCACCAAGAGATGAAAAAATGGTGATCATAAGGTTATGCTAGCCAAAGTTTCCCAAGCAACACCAGCATTGTGTGTGACCCAAGGAGCTGGATCTAAAGAGGACTCAATAGTTGGCCACCCAACATCTTAGTCCACCACAGCAGAGAGAGAGAGAGTTAGACTGTGTTAGAAGGTAGAACTTGAAATACAAACATCCTTACATCGAGACCTAGAGCCATTGCCTAAGGGCACTCTAGAAAGTGGGTAAGATTTTATTTTATTCCAAGAATTCAATAAGAAGAGGCCATCGAGCCATTTTTTTCATTATTATTGTTTGGAACTCTCTATATAGCTTATTTTGTGTTTTTAGTTTTATTTTTTTAACCAGACCATACCTCAGCATATTATTTCATTTAAGTTTTATGCTTTTGAGCTCCCCCCACATACTGTCTGTTACCAATAGTTTAGAGAGTAGACCACACTCTCTAAGCTCGTGTGATTTTGTACACCCGTGTGTCGAATCCACCACAACAGGATTAGCGACTCCACTGACGTGTTTCAAGTTAATGTGGTTGTGCCATCTTTTGTAGGAGACCCTTAGTCTATGCTAGAGTGGAGTTGACAGTCCTCTAACCCATCTTGCAGTCGCTAGATTCACTGAGGTGACAGACTGAAGAAGGCATCTCCTAATATTTTACTTGCAGGACTTTTGCACGTATTTTTTTCACACAGAAGCACATTGTGCACGTTCAGGAGTGACCTGCGCACAGGAAAGTGCACCTATCAGGGGTCTTTGCACGCAAATTGCAGAGAGATTTTTTCTCCCTATTTTCTGCATATTTTCTACTTGTAAGTGTGTTGGGCAGCTCCTAATGTATCTACTAACACCTGTGTTGATACCCAAAACTGATTTTTTGCTGCTTTTTGTAGGCATTTAATTAGTTTTCATTTAAGTTGGTTTTTGCAAAAAGTGTTCACATAGCTTAAGTAAGGGGCGAATTAACCATTGCTTTCCGAAAAATTTATGTCTTTTGCAAATTCTGGTATGCACACTTATTTTAACTAGTCCAAGTAAGTGGCTCATGACCACACATGCATAAGCTAGTGTAGAAATTGTTTAGTTTAAATTCAATTTTTGCATTTAGGAAATTGTGGGACTAGGATTGAATCACCAATTAGAGCAAGTAATCTCTGCTCTCTTTGCACCATTTGGTGACCCTAGACAAGCATATGAATACTCTGCATTTATGATTCACCATCTCCCTTTAGTCACTCACATAGACTAACTAGGAGGTTTTGGAAGCGACCCATTATCTGCAAATGCTTTCTATTTGAGCAAGGAACAACGTCACATATTTTAACTAGGGGAATTTTGTAAAGGATCACCGATATCCATATGTTAAAATTATGACATTTTTCACCATATACTCACACACGTTCACCCACTAAGGAAAGAAATCCACCTAAAAAAACTTAAATCAACTCACTAAATTCTCCCCACAGGGGCCACAAGAGAAATTATAGATTAAGTTAGGATCAAGGGGGTAGGCATCCAATAAGATTCCTTGATCACGCTTCACATTTGAAACATAGAAGTTTCATTTTTAGGGAGCTTTAAAATCCACCTATCATCCCACAGAAAAGAAAACCTGAGCACGAGAAAGACCCGATTCAGATGGGGTTAGGCTTAGGCGCAGTGCGTGCGGTATCAGTTGGGGCTACCTGAACTGACTGATACTCGGTACTGTTAGCTAGCTACCAAGAAGCCCAAGACTCGAATGCTCACGTGGGACAGTAGTTCTTAGTGGAAAAAACTAGGGTATCCTTTACCCTATAGGTGACGGTGCAGGCAAGCGTCAGACCCTCTACCCTTACCTTGGTTGATTCTCTTCGGCTGACTGGGGGCATTGCCAGCTCTTACGGGACGTTGTGCCAACACTCGCAAGAAATCCTATCAAGGCCTAGTTACTTTTGAGTGTGTGAGGATGTCTTAAGTCTTTTAGGATTTTGAGTATCACGCGCAAACAAAAAAAACCATTTTTTTCTTGATTGATCACATAGATTAAGTTTAAGGAAAATTAATTTCATTTTCACTTTGTTTTATGTATGTGGCCATAAATTTTTCGTGATAATGACTCAATCTCCTCAAAAAAAATTTCCAAAACCTAACCTGGTCAACACTCAAATGGTTCCAATGGAACCTCGTCGGTCCAGGCGTCTTTTGGACCTCCCCCCTTTAGCGGGAGGGGTTCCAGGTCTTTTGTCATTTAGGCATCAAAGATGGAATGTTTCCAGAGTGTTTGGGTCCTCATTTCTTGGAGAAGCCTTAGTTTGGAACCCTAGTCGGTCTCCCAACACCACACCGCACACCACTCCCCCCTCGTCCCCTGGGGGGCAGAAGAGTGAATCCCATATGGGAAGCCAGATGAATTCACAACAAGGTATGTCATAGAATCAACCTTGTTCTAACCAAAACTTTGTGTCTTCACATGTTTCCATGGCTTCAACTTCCCAGTCACCCTTCTTAGTAGCGTTAAATCTATTGGATTTAACCAAGCTCACCAACGACCCCATCGCACACGACCCCAATTGGCCTCCCATGCCCACGAAGCTCCCTTCAGACATACCAAAGTTTGAAGGCAAGCAAGAAGAATACCCAGGAAATCATATAATTACCTTTCACCTGTGGTGCTCATCGAATAGAATCATCGATGATACTATTCGGTTGAGACTATTTCAATGCACTCTCAAAGGAGTGGTCGTAAAATGGTACGTGGAACAACCTCCTGCTTCACATAGAACCTTTAGTGCCCTCGCTACCACGTTCCTCACATACTTTTAGTTACCCATTTACCACGATTCGGGAATGGAGTTACTGACTCATTTCATAGAATCCCCCTCTTCCCATATTTTAGAACATCTCCATGAGTGGAGACGACGTCGCAATTTATGCAAAGCACAACTTGACGATCGAGTCCTTTTAGATTTATTATTGAAAACTCTAACGATGGATATTTCAAAGGATGTGGCGCAACGTAACCCCACATCTGAAGAGGATGCAATTATAAAATCCCAACAACTTGAACTGATCTACACACAATCAGGATACATATACAATATCTTGCCCAAAGCCCCGTGCCTGCAATCTTACCAAGAATTTCCAAGCGCGTCAAACTCTACAGACAGACTTATTGGGTAAATGACCTAATGGTACCTAGGTAGCAACAGTCAGAATCTCAGTTACACACATGGGTCTACCCAGAACATGTCTCAACCCAGATTTCAAAGTCATCATATGCAACAACAAAATTTAACTAATAGGATGCCAGCATATAACCAAGGAGGACCTTACCCTCAGGGTGAGGGGACCCAGTACACAGGAAGAAAAACTAACGGAAGAACTCCCCCCCAATGGCTAGGTGCAAACAGGGGATAGCAGTATGCTCAGTCCCAAGCACATAACCCATTGACGCAAAACAATGCACAGGTGAACTTTGTGTAGCCATCCCAAAATCAACCACACTAGTATGATCAGGAGAATTACACTCCTAACGTGGTTAAAAGAAGAGTAAAAAACAAACCTAAAGGGAACCCTGGACAGGGGGGGCAACAACCAACAACACCCACTACGATCCCAGGCTGGAGGTAACTCCAACCGGAATCAGAACCAGGAGCCAAGAAATTCCCAAAAACAAGGCAAAAGGCCACCTCTACGAAAAAATCATTCGTGTTCAATATGTGGTGAGTGCGGGCACTATACTCACCACTATCCCAAACTCCCTGAACTTAAAAAGCTTCAGAGTAACCAATGACAAGGAGGATCTTCCCAAACAACTGCGGTTATGCAAGAACCCTTCCCCCATCAAGGAACGGTCAACACTCAGCAGCAAAACCCCAACAATTCTAGGAAAAAAAACCATGAAATTTACATGGTTGGGGAAGAAATTTTTTTCCAAACTCGGAATCATAGCTACGACACCCCACCAGACACCAGTACGTCAGGGGCTTGTACGAGCGCACCGATTGCACCTTTAACCATTCCAAAGATTCCTTTGAAACCATTGCCAAAAATGGTTAAAGGGCCTAATAGGCGAGCAGGTAACTACTCCATAGAAACCTTCAATTACAACATCGTAGATGATTTAGCCTAGTCACCTACTGCTATGTCCACTTTGGAGGTACTGCAGTCGTGCCTGAAGCAACGAAAAGCCCTAATTTCTGCATTAGGCACCGTCAACCCTGCCGACACACGCATGATGGCTTTTGACTTAGAAAAATCCACCCCTAGGCTTCCCTCCATGGTCGCCTTCCAGATACCAGTATCGGTACAGAATATCACCATTCAATGATGTGTTATTGATGAGGGTGCATCCACATGCATCATGTCAAAAAATGTATGGAAAAAGTTAGGATCCCCTTAACTCAAACCTTCCATCATCACACTTAGAGCATACGACGGTCGTCTCTTGACCCATGTCAGTCTCTTCCAAAATGTACCGATCTACTTAGCTGACAAAATGGTCCACATAGACATCGAAGTCTTGGACGCTCACTTGGATTACAATATACTCCTTGGGTAGAGTTACATGTACACCATGTCTGCCACATCATCCTCCGTTTTCCGCATTATGATGTTCCCCCATGAGGATCACATCATCACAGTAGACTAGCTAATGCACTTGTAAAAGCATCCCTTGACCAACACAGATATGGTTCTACCCTATGTATATACAGCCATAGATGGTCTTTTACGGTATCAAGAATATGGCCCTGGCCAATTCAAATCGTCGTTCGTCCTAGGGTCATTCCTAGGAGATCCTCCTATTATCCCTGACGTATCGCCCAATTCCATAGGGGCCCTGGTATGCATGATGTCCACATCAAGCACTGAGGCTAGTCAGGACATGGAATCGAGCAGTAAAAACACTAAGGCATCAGCTACTACAGCCTCCCTAGTCTATGCTGCCTCCCAAACTCCTTTCCTCTACCCACCTCCTAGCTTCACCTCCCGACAGGTCTTGGCAACACTGGTATTACCCAATATATCATTGGCGTTCCCAGTGTGGTATCTCATTCCCCCTCCAAGAACGCCAGCTACCAACGTTACTGCATTTGGTTTAAAGCCCCCCGGTCCCGAGGAGCCCCAACCTACCCAAGTAATAGTCGAAACCACCCCCGCAAGGGAAATTCCCACTGAAAAACTGATGACCACGATAAAGAAAATTTCCAAGAAAGGAAAGAAAGTGGTGACCCCCACCATGCAGAGGGAGTCATCAGCCTGCACTATATGTGATGTCACAGGACACCCTACTCACATATTCCCAGAGTTGGATAAGTTAAAACCACTCCTCGGCTGCGAGACAAGCACCTCAAAATGGTATTCCCATAAAAAGGAACTTGCCACCAAAAGTACAGGCAAACTGATACATACCAATCATGCATGCGCCCTCTGTGACACCTATGGGAATTATACCCACCATTTTCCAAAATTACCATGGTATAGAGACGCCTTACACGTGATTGAGCGATCCTATCAAGAAGATCCCTCCTCCCAGTCTATCAATGACGAGCTACGTACCATCCTATACATACAAGAGGAGCATTGATACATAGAGCGCCCCCCAGTAATGCCCATTATACATTGCACGCTATGCGATGAATGTGGCCACTACCTTGAAGAGTGTGACACATTGGAACTCATCCATAGATGGTATCCAATCGAAATGGGGCTACGGGCAGCCCAGCTCACATGCCTGTTATGCACCGACAATCACTTATTGGAGGATTTTCACTACATACCTCACTTCCGGCTAGCCCTTGCTAGCCTTCGCTCAGCCATAGTTCGTCTTTCCCAAGAAGACGATATGGATGCCGAATCCATCGACAACTCCATGATCCAAGAAGAGAAGATGAGTGGGTGTATCATGTTCTTGTCAACCGAAGAACAGCCTAGCAGGGAACCCATAGTTACCCCTATAGGCACTTCACGAAACACAACCGCATGCACATTATGTAAGCAAACAGACCATATAGTAGTCCACTGCCCTGATTTAGGAGCATTGCGACGATGGTACCCCGCCCATCCTCAGACCAAGCATGATGGGGCCCCCATATCATAGACATTTTGCTTGATATGTCAGTGTGATCATTATGACCGATATTGTACCTATTTCTCACAGATCCATCCCACTATTGACATGATTAATGTCGTATAAAAGAGGATGAACGATCTCCAAGAATGGCATAAAATAGATGTCGTCGGCTCAACGTCCCCACCACCGCAATGGTGTGTCAAGCCTGATAAGACCACACACAAAGCACGTAGACCTCAGACCAAGCCTAGGATAACATGCGGCCTATGAGATCTAAACGATCACTGGATCAACCAATGCAGAGAACTCAAACCCCTTCTAAATAGTCTCTGCATAATCTCACCTCTTCCTAAAAATATTCTCTTTAATCAGGAGAAGATCACACGCACTTACTGTCGAATTTTCTCACACTTTCATCATACATTTAAGTGTAGGCATCTCCCCAAGCTGAGAGCAGCTAGAGCGGCATTAAGTCAACCAACCACCAAAAAGGGAGGCAAGTTTCAACCTACAACAAAAAAATGGAAACAAAAGACAACCTTGTCTGCAACCAACCCTTTCCAAGCATCCACATCTGGAACATCGAGTAGTATAGATTCTCACACTATCTACTCTGTCAGCTCTATGATACCTTGCACCATTTTCACTGTCATAATCACGCACTGGAGGAATTCCCACTGCTACAAGAATTCAAGCACCTTTGTGATAAAAACAACTTTCACCTACCATGAATTGACTATCCTAGCGGGAAAGCCAACCATCGGCTCACACAGGACTCCATTTTGGAGATCCCTCCCCCGCCGCATGCCAACAACACAATTCATCACATAAGAATTGTGTCATCGCACACCCAAAATAGGATTTCGATGACCTCCCCGTCATAGGAATTCCAGTTGATTCTTGTCACAAAATACCAAGGCTCCTTAAGCCTTTGCATATATTTCCATGAAATCCCAAGCTTGCATACCGCCATTAAACTCCTTGATGACACCCAGCCTCTAGAACAACGTCTAGTACAACTAGATTTAGTTGACAAAAATAGGCGACAATCGCTGCAACACAATGAGGCCCATAAGAAAGGGGTAAAAGCATCATTCGATTGCCACATCACCCCTCGCTCATTTACCGAAGGAGAGCTAGTCCTTCTCTATGATGTCACAAAAGAAACCTTAGGGCTAGGAAAGTTTGAAACCCTGTGGAAAGGGCCCTATATCATCAAACATTGCCTCTAGCAGGGGACATACATCTTGACGGAACCGGACGAGACCTACCTCACTAATCCCGTTAACGGCCTTTACCTCGAGAAGTTCTACCCATAAGGGCCCCTATATCCCTTATCCCCTAGAGTTAGAGTATACAAAAATTCCAATACTAAAATATTTTTGACCCAAAAAACCTAAACGTGCTCAAAATATCAGCATGGATCACCAACTTGAACCCTATTTTCAGATTTGCTGATGGAGCATTGCGATGGTCTCAAAACTTAGCTGCAGCTTCCTGGGTAATCTACTACCGTAACCGATCACCACTGTGTTCAAATGTCATGTGCATCAGATCAACAAAAAATGATCAGGTAGAATATGACACCGTTATCATACTTATGTGTGAGGCCCTCCATTAGGGAATCCACCATATGCATGTCTACCTAGATTCACAGTTAGTGGTATCGTAGTTAAACCAAACATTTAAAACTAGAGACACAAACCTATTTAGAAAATATTTGCGTGCTAGAATATTGAGCGTACAATTTGATTATATTACATTCTCACATGTATGAAGGAATCAAAACCAAATAGTTGATCGCATAGCTAAAAATATCCTATACTAGAATGCATCGCAAATAATCCATCATAAAGAAAAATCCAAAAACATGTATCTCCATCAGCATAACACAAAATGCATAAACCGAAATAAACACCACACCATGAAGAGCCGCAAAAAATATCTCTCATATATATATCAAAAATATGTGTATCAGAGTACAAAAATAATATCACTGGCCCATTGGCCAGCCCAAAAATACAATAGTCATCAAAAATAAGGGAAGCATCCTCATAATGGGTGCTTTCCCTATGTACAAATCTACTCTAGGGGTATGCCCCCTCAAGAGGAGCACCTGGGCCCACCACTGCTCCTGGTGCCACCACCAGAGCTGCTGTCACCACTACGATAGCTACCCATCGTAGAGTAGACCAGTAGTCCCTCTCATAGGCCATCACTATCTCTAGCCATGCCTCCTTGAAGTAATCCATGAAACCTCAAGTAGGCATCTCATGGGTCAAATGGTCCACTCGACCCTAGAAATCCTTTAGAGCCTCCACCTGAGCCGTAAGTACTGTGATGCATGCCTTAGCCACATCCACACGAGCTCTCTCGGCTGCTACCTCAGCTGTAGCTGAGCTGCTTCCCTCACCAGAAGGTCCAGCACCATCCCTGCCAGGTCCACCGGCACCCCTTCCCGGTGCACCTACGACATCTCCTCCCCTACCACCCGGCGGTCGTGGTAAAGGGTCGTGACCCAGCAGTCGGGCCACTGCGCATCCCACCTCACCAAAACCTACACAAGTAACCAAAATAATGTCACTGTCAATAGAAAACACTCAACTACACAAAAAACACAAACAAATGCAGAAATATAGCACGTACCCGCGAGACCCAAAACATAACCAAAAGGGAGACCAATATCTGGATCACCCTGAAAGTCCATCCTCGCGTAAGGGTTTGGCAAAAAAATCTGTGGATTGGCCTCGAACTAGGCCTCCGTCGTGTCATTCCAATAATGACCCACCATGCCATCATCACCACGTGGCATCACAGGAGCCCACCTCTTCATGCGCAGCTCCCTCGGCCCCCCAATAGAAACAGCCACCACGGGCCTCAGCAACACGACCCTCTCGTACTTAATGCTACAAAAAATGATAGCATATGCAAAGGATTTGGATCCATGTTGGACCCTGTTTAGCTACGACACCATACCATCAAAACAGAAGTGGGAAAAATCGAAAAAATGCCCGTTCCTCAAATGGCGTAAAACCCCCACCTGTGGGCCCGATGCCTGATGAGGTGCAAACGACCCCGCCAGTCGCACAATAATGGCTAGAGAAAACCGCTTGGCCACATCTGTCACTGAGGCGATATTGATTCACCCCTCAGTAAGAGGCGCACCACCGCAATGCCTCCTCCAGAATCTGTCCAGGTTCACTCGTCCAGCAGGAAGTGGATACCTCAGCGCCTCGCCCTGAGGCAGTAATCCGGTCAGAAAATAAATATCCATCTCTGGATGGATAGTAAATTTCGTCCCCCTCATAAAAACATGTTGCACCTCCTATGCCAATGTTGTATGATATAGCGTAACAATCGGTCCTGTGACCGAAGGAACTCGTTTTCAGCAAATTTCAGGAGGCCCGATGCGGCCAACTGATGACGCGCCCCAGTATCTGCAGCCAGAGCAGTCTGGATCTCGGGCCAATCTCTTTCTCTCCACACCAACCTGGCAAGCAACAGGCACCCATCAGTACAGAGGAGAACATAATAAGGGATAGTAAAAAACCCAATTTTTTTCAAAAAGACTGCCCTTGGGCACCTGTTTTGTTTACAAGCGTGCCCTTGCACGCAAAAAGGAAGGAACAACGTGCCTTCATGTCACTGTACCTCAAAAATGTGCACAAGTGGGGCACTTCTTTGCCTAGATTGCCCACACAATCTATGGAAAAAATCCCCTTTGCGTCACCAAACTGAAAAAATTGAAATGCAGGACATCATGGAAGTTACCTCGGCATAATATCGCTAATCCTCAGTACACAGGCTGACTGCAATGGAAAGAAAGGCTCTGCTATCACTTCTGATCTCCCAATACTCAACAAGTACAAATGAATAGGATTAGGGCCATCATCCCATATTTATCGCTCTTTTCTAGAACTTCGAAGGTCCATAACAGGAGATCAGAAGGTCCGTTCTGCAAACCGTAAGTTGCACCATCATCAGTATACCATGATGAATGAAAACGATGCCCCACATTCACTTTCTGAAGAAATATTTTTTCAAGCACCGGCAGGTATGCACCCTCCCATCTTCCTTTGCAAAATTCATGTTTTTTAATAATATTGGATGAAAAGAAGATACTTTCACTTGAGGTAGTTGTTTTTTGCAGGAAGAACCCACAAACCATTCACAACACCACCCACTGAAAGTTCTGGAGCAAGTATCATTCTACCCTCAGCATGATAGAGTCCCAGAAAACTTTTCATATCCTGACATCATTTCTCCATAAGAAATAAACCATAGGGTCCTCATACCCGACCACGTTTATCATCACCTCACCCTGCATATGATAAAATTCCACGATGGTCGGTAGAGCCTCCCCTCCATGGCGATCATCATTCAAATTAGACCATACATCACCCCACAAGTGATGCCATGGCCATACCATTTTAGCATGGGAAGCACCTCATGCCCATCCACATACCATGCATAAGGTCAGGTTCACCATTTAAGCTCACCCCCCTTCCTGGACGATCTGGTTGTACAAGAAGAATGAAAGTGGACCTCTGCGCACTGCATTTGGCCCACCATACCTCCATCAGCATAATCCCATCTGAGACATCTTCCGCTTCATCAACCCCGCACATGAGACCAACCAATGGGACCCCTACCCCCACCAAAACATCGTCCTCACACCTTCAGTGAGCGACCCTCTTTCATGTTTTGGGGTACCCGTCTCTGTGTTTTGTACAAACCAAACCCCATTATTTTATTCTTTTGGTAAGTGTACAAAGATTGCAAATGATGCCTTTCACCACTTTGCCCTGATATTTCACCTTTTCTCCCATGGCAGCAGTCCCCCATCTCCCTTGGTCGAAGTATAATCATAGCCGGTTCATACCCGCCCTAGAAGTCCTACCGACTCGGGACTTTTTCCCTTCAGAAATACCTATGACTGCCACCAAGCTGCTCAAGTATAATTCAACCCCAGGCCACTGAATCCCTATCATCCATTTTCAGCTACTGCTCACCAACATGCCTATGTTAAACCCATTATGGTTCAGTTAAGGCTTCCTTTTTGTCGACATCAACACCTCTTTTCCAAAAAGGAAGTAGTATTGGATGACCCCTCCCCAGTAAAGGGGTATCCTTGGGTGGAGCTATGGCAGACATCATTGTCCATAGATGTCATCGATCCTCTTGACATTCGACAATAGCAAAAGCTTTCATGTCACGATGGTATCGTACCTTACAACCATTGATCAGGATCCGTCGAAGACCCTTGCCTTTATAAGCGTCTCTGACAACAATGCTTACATGGGAAGGTCCCAGCTAGTACATATGCATACACGACACAGTGATATGCCATACCACGATTACACATATGGGTACCACATTCCACCTATCGTCAAAGAAAAAACACCCCTGAAGGTGTCAACAGTTGTCGTCAACAAACACGAGCGTCACTACCATAGTAGTGACACATACAACACATGTATCTGTCAATTTTTTTTAACTATCCATAATGTCATGAGCATGGGACATGCCCACCTCGTTGAAATTTTGAAAATGTGTTGTATATTTTGTCTTCTTGCAGGGGGTTCCTTAGGCTGTGGTTATCTTGGAAATGGTGCAAGGTGTTGTCTATTCCCAAAATACATGCAAGTCTCTCTCTCTCTCTCTCTCTCTCTCTCTCTCTCTACATACGATGCAGAAAAGAAACTATAATGTATTTCGGATATACAGTTATTCCTAGACCTCACACATTAGGGGGAAACTGTTAACACTAGAAAATTGTACAGTAGAAGACGACATCAATTAATGTCAAGCCCGAGGATTTACAGGATAGGAATACATTATGGAATCAAGAAGTATTTAAAATCTCTAAGGTTTTAAGAAAATCAAATTTGAACTAGTCATAAATGCTCAAATGCATGCTTTTTCGTTCGAGAAGAGCGCCTTCTGTGCACCCTTCTGTCCGAAAAGCGCACATTCCTAGAAATGGAAAAAAGTCACTTTCTGGGACCACTACAAGCAAATAACAGTTACTCCTTATGTGAAAGCCACCTAAGGACAGCCACCAGCGCCTCCTTAGACATTATGTGAGCACACAAAAGAATATTTGAGCACACAATGGAATCACACCTCTCCCTTGGGTCACCATCCATCATGTACCAAGGGAAGGAAGGAGAATTTGAAGCTCACCTATATAAACCCACCAAGAGATGAACAAATGGTGATCACAAGGTTATGCTAGCCAAAGTTGCCCAAGAAACACCAGCATTGTGTGTGACCCAAGGAGCTGGAGCTAAAGAGGACTCGATAGTTGGCTACCCAACATCTTATTCCACCACAACAGAGAGAGAGATTTAGACTGCGTCAGAAGGAAGAACTTGAAAAAAAAAATCCTTGCATCGAGACCTAGAGCCATTGCCTAGGGGCCCTTTCGTAAGTGGGTAAGATTTTCTTTTATTCCAAGCATTCAATAAGAAGAAGCCATCGAGCCATCGTTTGCATTATTACTGTTTGCAACTCTCTATATAGCTTCTTTTATGTTTTTAGTTTTATTTTTTTTAACTAGAGCATACTTCAGCATATTATTTCATTTAAGTTTTATGCTTTTGAGCTGCCCCCACATACTGCCTGTTACCAATAGTTTAGAGAGTAGAACAAACTCTCTAATCTCATGAGATTTCGTACACCCGTGTGTCGAATCGACCACAACAGTAACCATAGACCTAAAAAATAAAAAATGAAAAGAAAAAAGGACTTTCTAAAATCAATCAACAAGCAGCCAGAATAGGGCGGCCCCAGTCTGAGTACTACTGTTTGCAGGAGATGAAACCTAGTATCACAATAGAATATAGAGAAGGTTAGTCATAAACACAGTTACGGTTACTCTAGAGCTTTTCCCGAACCTCATAAAATAGGTGTAAGCACTCTCGTGAAGACAAGTACCCTCCCAAAGACCAAAGACAGAGTAGGTCCATCTGTTTTGGGTACCAGGACAGCCTGTCCCAGTCACCTCGTGTAAGTCCCTAAAAATTTTGGCCACTAAAGATACCTCAAATCACAGACATCATCAGGGGTTCATGGTCATAGAAAACATGCTATATGGGCAGAACACTTAGATCCTCGATCTAGTTTCGACATCCACAAAGGAAACCCCAATATATAGCATGCCCACTGAATGCACTCGAAGGTGGGCTACCTTCTCATGCACCCTGGTGTTGTCTCGCGCTTAACTACGGTGGTATTGGAGTGGTCCCAATAATATGAGTGCAGTAGGATTTCACTTATTAATGACTCTAGTCTCATGTTTTGAGATCTTGGGTGATTTTCTCACTTCTCCTACCCCAAGATCCTAGCCTGAACTACTATTGGTGTGAGCTCAGAAAAAGTTATATGATTAATTTTATTATCGCTTGATTCTTAGTGTACTTGATTATTAGCCTTGTGGAGGGGGAGTGGACGTATGAGATGTGATGAGACTCTAACTCAAAAAACCATGCAAAAAATATGCTCTAAATATTCAATTTCAATGAAGATTTTTTCTAGAAGGAGAGATTTCTTTCAACATTCATGCACCAAACATTCAAATAACACAGTTCAATTTTCAAGATTCATACATATATCTATCCTCTCTTAATAGATTTTTAACCAAAAATTTTCAAAAATAATGCACTTAAGTTCAGAAAAATAAAAAGAAAATTTCTTCTTTCAAAAAGCAGATGCGATTGACATTTAAATTTTCAAAATAAGAACAAAAAGACAAAAATTCTAGTTGGTAAACAAGCACAGGGATCCAGCAAGAGAAGCAATTTTGATGGCCAATAAATCCAAAGCCAAAGGGGAAACACAACAAAGGTGTAAACAGTGGTTTTGGTAGGGTAACGCAGGCAAGTAGAGGCTACAGAGAGTTAGTGTTGAGACTAACGCACTGTATCTGAGCAAAGACTGCATTATAACACTCTCAAACACTTACAGGGGAAGCGTTAGTTAGTGTAAACTTGCACAGATGGCTAAGTAGGGTGTGATCTAGACTCTATAAGCTTTTGAGATGTTCACTGAGCATATAAGCTGGTCGGAAGGATATGTGAACAAAAGGAAAAATGGAAAGTGATAGGAACAATCCGGAAACTTGGGGTTTACTTCCCAGCGAAGTCGCCAATTCTGCTATAGGGTAATATGCTTGGGTGGTGGTTACTAAATATCCCTCTCAGGGCTTTCCGATGCTTGAGGCAGATAGTCGGATTAGCTGTAAAACTCACAAAGAAGCTTCATACATGTTCATGCTAATGTATATAATCAACAAAGTAAGATGGAGAGATTACCTCTTTATCGATAACAGATCCTATGGAGAACAACGAGTAGCGAAGTAGAGATCCTTCTTCATTGGCTCCAAATCCAGATCCTGCAATAAATCAAAGCACCCATGTAATCTCTACAACAGTATAGTTTGTTATTGATTAAACTAGAATATAAGAAACTTGAAACAATACCGATCTAAGCCATTCATATCATGCTACATAGACGATTGAAAAAAAATTGTGACACTGATTCATTGAATGGGGAAAATAGATATAGTTCTATTGATTTATAAAAAGGAGGATTACACTCATTGGTTGCATGAAGCCCTCCTCAGTCTCCCAATTCCTCTCCTTCTTTCTCTATTTCCGAGTGTGATGATGCTCAAGGCAGAAAGCTCTCAATGAACTTCGGCGATCTTCAAACCTCACACTACAACAATGAAACTATGCTCTACATATATTCAATCCTTCGACCTTAGACCAAGAGCCCACAACTCCATTTTATAGAAGATGGAGAGGGAAACCATTGCCAACCTATTCAACCAGTTTTTAATGGGAAATATCAATATGTTTCCATTTTCTTCCATGCTTTTTCCTCCTTCGGAGTCTGGTTGTATTTGGCAAGGCCTAATAAAAGGTTTGTGCCATTAGTTTCTATTTTGCACTGGTCCTTTATGAGAAAAAGCTAGAAGTGCCAGTCACTTTTCCATAAGATCTTTTCCCTTTTCATACTCAAACATAGATAACACTGCCCCTTGGGAAAGGTAGAGCATTACCCTAGCTACTAACGCTCCTTTTACATGTATCAAGTGCGTTATAACGCTGTCTAGATTATTCTGGGGTGCGTTACCTTGGCAGAAATGGGTCTTGTCTAGGTCATTTTCTTCCTTCCATGTTACCTTCTCCTATGAGCTGATGAGGAGGTCATTTGTCCTGTAACAGGCCCTCCTTCTAATGCCAAAATCTGTTGACAAGAAAATATGTCTGGCCAATAGTAAGGGATCTCCCTAGTGAAAATTCCCAATTAGACTCTAAACCGTTTGTGATAGAGATCCCGTCCAGGGTGTGGGTCCAGCTACCACTGAATATTCCTTTTCTCGAACACAAACGAGCCCTACAGACCTATGAACACACGATTATCCAAACGGTACAAGGAAAATGGTTGATGAATCTCAATGAACATAAAACAATATGAATAGCAAGATGAGTTAAAGCATGCAACCAAAGGGAATGTTGTTAGCAGCACATCATTAGGGTCACACTTGTAAAAGTTGGTCAAACCACAGAAGAAATATTTCTTTATGGTTAGAGCACCGTTCACTTCCTTAAGCGATCTCAGGAGATGAGATAAATGTTAGTAACAAAGGTGCTAACATTTTCAAAATAAACAACCTAACATCATTAACACATTTAGTGAGCTGAAATGTATAAATGATATAAGCATAAAACATAGATGACTTAATCAGAAAGATATCAAATACATAAGACAAAATATTCACAGTGTTAACACATTACTTCTCATCGGATCCGAGAGTGGAATCAAAACAAGTGCTTGTATTCATTCATATAAAAGTGCATTCAAAGATATACAATTATCTTGCTCCTTTGGAGTCTCAAAACAAATATCCATTTAAAATTCCCCGAAGGGGTTATTTATAGGAAAAAATTGACCCTTGGGTATCCCTAACTTTTCATCCTCCTGACCGTTGAGATGCTCTACGACTTGATGAAATTCGCGACTTGCAACCTGGGCTATAACTGCGACCTGCGACCCCTTGGATATTGCTACCTATGACCTCTTCTGTTTGCTGCAATATGTGACTTGGTCATGGGATTAGTTGGGTGATTGCGAGGTCTGAGACATCTACCTACTGCTATTCTTTGAGATAACTCTGCCATGCACAATAATCTACAACTACTGAGGAGACCTGAGGTGTATCCTCTCTCAACCTCTGAAGAGACTTGAGAGCATTTGGAATCAAAGTTTCCCTCTTGATTGTGACATGATTTTCCAGGGAATCCAATTTGGTGTAGATCCAAACCGGTGTCATGATGAATTGAACCATGTGTTCCTGCGATGTCAGAAGGTCTTGAGAGGCGGCTGCTTGCCTTATGGGTTGTAGAAATTATTGGATATCTTTGGAGACTTCTTCTAACGTTTTCTCTTCACCCAGTGCACCCAGAGATGGGATGTGGTGTACTTCGGCCATTGAGTGCCGCTAATTAGATGTTCATATGCAGACATTACTTTCTCCAAATCCTTGATGAGTTTATCCTTGGATTGTACCTTTATCTAGATTTTAACCTTGTCATTCTGGGTGGCAATCCAATCTTTTCTAGGAAAATTGGTCAGAGCTTGTGGATACCTGTTAGACCACTCCAGTATTTTTTCCAAGGTAGTAGAGGCTTCCCTTAGCTGTGTGTTCCTCCTCTTGGTTTCTTCCTGTGCTTTTAGTAGTGGCACGACGGTTTGTTTTATTGTGAACAGTTCTTCATATCCCTATTTGATGGTGGCCTCCAAAGTAACCAGCTCTCCCTGAACAGTGAGTGATATTACATTGGTAAGGGTATTCCTAACCTGGAGATGTC
The DNA here is from genome assembly GCA_034641835.2 of Pinus albicaulis. Taxonomy (NCBI): domain Eukaryota; kingdom Viridiplantae; phylum Streptophyta; class Pinopsida; order Pinales; family Pinaceae; genus Pinus; species Pinus albicaulis. Next base: position 1,509,945,292 of record CM076578.1, on the reverse strand, counting down.
AGACCTCTTCTTGTAGCACCTTATTTTCCTATTCTGATTTATCTGTCTTGAGTTCGAAGGTATGTATTCTATTATGCAGGGACATAATTTCTCTTCTCATTCTGCTTATGTTCTCCTCGGTAGCTGTTGCAAAAGCAGTACCAGCTGATGTGATCATAACTGGATTGGTCCTGGTGTCCAAGACTATATCCTTCTCTGTAGTGACTGTAAGGCATGCAGCAGGGTCCTATGCCAAACATATTATCTTTTCCTGCCTGATCTTGTGTGTGAATTGATCGTAGGTGAGTCTTATGAGATCCAATAGTCCCTCATCTAGATCCTTGGAGGTACCCAATTTTGAGAGGGCAAAGTGCACATTGGTTGCAGGAGTTGTTTTAGGTACCTCTTTGTGTGGCAATTCTATCTACTTCTCTATCTCTGGAGGTGGTGTCTTAGTTCCTTTGGTTCCTTTGGAGGAATCTTCCACTAACTTCCTACTTTCCTCCTCTCTCTTTTTCTCTGTTTTTTCTCTATCTTGTTCTTCTTTTAGCTGGCACTCTGCTTCTACTTTTTCCCGTTCTTCCTTTAGTTGGCACTCAGCTTTTACTTTAGCTTGATCTTCTTTTAGCTGGTGCTTAGCTTTCGCCTTATCCTATTTTATTTTTAGCTGGCGCTCAGCTTCTGCCTTTTCTTCCTCTTCTTTCTTCCATTGCTCCTCTTCTTTTTTCTTGCGGTCTTCCTCTGCCTGATTCTCCCTTTGCTCTTCTTTTAGTTTCTTCTTTCATTTTTCCTCCTCTTCATTTTCCCTTTCCTCAGCTTCTTTTTGAGCTTTAGCCTCTTTTTATTTTTTTTTGGCGGAAGAATTATGACCTGTATCGGTCCTTGGCTTCTTGGCCTTGGAGGATGATGCTCCTCCCAGCGTATGGATTACTTCTTATAAAGTCTGATTATCTTGATCTTCCTAATCAATTGATTCCTATGGAGTGGCCTCTTTGTATTTTTTATACCAGTTCCTAACTCTATCTTCAGCTGGGAAATCAGTATGCTGGTAACTCCATTTGAATTTGGCCCGCTTGAAGTGGTCGGGGATGATTCTCTCAAGATCATATGTTCGGTGTGCCAAGGGAGGTAGAAAAAATCCTTTGACTTGTTCAGCCTCTGCCTCTACATCCCTGAAATCCTTCATTGTGTACGCGCTGATAGTGAGTGGCAGAGTGGGCCATGGCTTCTTCTTGCCCTTAGTGAGAAATTTTGAAAACCCCCTTGACATCTAGTAACATGTTTCTTGGAGGAGAAGTTTGTCGATTACGAACTGGGGCAGTGCATAAGGAGCCTTCAGTGACCCGAAAACTTGGATGAACCAGTGGGCTACTCAGGTTATTGTCTCCATGGCTCACCTGGACATACATGGGGTGTCTTTTCCAAATAGATTCATGTAGAGAGCGAGGATGAAGCTGTGTGTGATTGACTCCATGTTCTGCTTATATCTGGAATCCCAGAACACCATTAAATATTTTTGAATTGGACTGTTGTGTTCCGGGTCCCAGTTATGTGCCCACCCCTCAAAATGGCACCTTGCGCATACCGCATCTAAAAGGTACGATGCCATGTAAAATTCTGATGCATACCCTTCATCAGGTGCTAGTGCCACAGATATGTTTGATCTAAGGACCGCCACTATCAAGTTGGCCTAGTTGAAGCAGGCGCCGTACACTGTAACAACATACATCAGAGAAACCCAAGTACCATCGAAATGGGTTGCATCTAGACGACCATACATTCTACATAACATTTCAACTACAAGCTTGTAGACTTTCTTGAGACCCGTCGTCTGATATTCCTGATCCTTCTTGAGCCAAAACTTTTATGGGTATTCCCACCATCCCTTTAAGGTATCAAAAATGGGGACTACATGAGTGGTGGCCCACTCATCATTGAAGGTATATTCTCGAGTGGGAAGCACATAACATAATTCTAAATCTTTCCCCTTCAAGTTTGCGAATGTCTTCCCAGCATTGTCTCGAATGACCCAGATCTTGGGGTCGACTCTCCGCAGGATCCACTTGATCAGTTCTACACATGGGAATATAGACGGATGGGCACCTGCGTAATGGAGCTTGGATATTTTAACTAGCGCATATACCTACCAGTCTAGGAGGTCTTCTGGGAATTCAGGCTTTGTAAATTCTTGGTATACCTGATACTAAGTCATGATATCTCCTTTTCTGAAGGTGTAGACTATGTCTCCATAGATAGGGGGAAGAGAAATAGGTATTTCCTCCTCCAAGATTTCTATCTCAGGGGTTTTGTTCCTTTTGTGAACTGCCAGAGGCCCCATATCACTTGAGGCCGACGAGATGGATATGCACTCTAGCTCGGCTTTGAGGCTCCTTGGCATGTTCATAAAACAATCCCATGACAAGACAGATGTCATATTTATAAATATTTGGGCTGCTCCTACCTCTGCTCAATTATTTTCAAGGAAATGGGTGAACCTACGACTTGGCGACCTTGTGACTGGGTTGCTGGGTCGCTAGGTCGCATTAGTTTAAAATTTCACAAAAAGGCGACTTAGCGACTTGGAGACTTGTGACTAGGTCGTGAGGTCGCTGAGTCGCGTTGGTTTATATCTTCACGGAAGTGCGAAATGGTGACTTTGCGACTTGCGACTGGTTCGCAAGGTCGCTAAGTTGCGAAGTCACATCACTCTAAAAAATTTGTAATATGCGACCTAGCAACCCTCTGACTTAGCCACCGAGGTCGCAGGTCACGAGGTCGTGGAGTCGTGGGGTCGCGGGGTCGCTCTAGGGCTTAGTGGATGTGCGGTGAAAAAAATGGCTTAAAAAACACACACGGTGAACATAAGCTCATCGACCGGGTCATATAAGTATTCTTTGGTGAGTGAGGCGAGGTCCCTGAGGAAGGTAGGAGGCAGATAAGCTTGCAAAAATATCTACAAGGATCTAACTGGGTAAAAATCCTGAAGGAGGTAGGCAAGCTTGCGGAATGATTTCTGGTGAGCTTGATCAAAGGCATAATAGGGATAAAATAGGCTAGGGGCAAGGGGAATAAAAAAAAAAATTAATCTAGGAAGGAAACAGTAGGAGGATTAGGCAACTTACCCTGGAAAAACGCGCACTAGTTGGCTTGTCAGAGGAATTTTCTTTCTCTGTCGCGCAGCTTGAATGCGACCTATGTGACCCTTCTATATATAAATGGGTTGCACATGTGGGCAATAAACAAGAGTTGCAAGGTCGCAAATGATTTGAGTTTATGCGATGTGCGACTTAGCGACTCTACTACCTTGCGACCTGGGGGGTCGCGGGGTCGCAAGGTCGCAATTGTTTGGTTTCGGGATGATGCGCGACCTCGCGAATTTGCGACCTGAGGTGTCACAACGTCATGGGGTCACAAATTAAAAGAGTTAACCAATTTTGCGACTTAGTGACTTGATATTTTGAAAGGGTGAATTTAGGCTTGAATCCATTTTTTGAAAAGGTTAGGGACTCAAAAATTTATGAGGGGAAAAATTTTGGAGGGTGTTGTAGCAGATACAACACATATATTTTGTTGGGCATTTCCTTGTGGCCAAATACACTGCTATCTACTCTCGATAATATGGGAGGTCTTCTACTCTGAAGAGATCAACATCTGGAAACTGATAATCAAGGGATCCCCCATTCCACCCATTCTCCAACCTTGATAAATGGTCAGGACCCATGTTTAACATTTTTGGTTTTACTATCAATTGAAAAGTGAACTCCTAGAATAGTAGGCGCCATCTATAGATTCTTCCCTCAAGAAAAAGTTTTTTTACCAGGTATTTCAATGCTGAGTGACCTGTTAATAAATTGAACATACCTCCTAGTAGGTAATGATGAAACTTCTGAAGAGAGTACCGCTAATTTTGCTGGGTCTAGAAAAACTCCTTGCTTACAAACAATGTGTCCCAGAAGTGTCCCAAAAGGTACTGCAAAGATGCATTTCTTAAGGATGAGGTAGATTTGGATTTTTCTGCATCTGTCAAACATTATTCTGAGTAAAGTTTCATGGTTCTTAAACAAGCTGTAAACTATCTAATCATCCATGTATACCTCTAGGAACTTATGGATATAGTCCCTAAATGTTGCTATCACTATTCATGAAAATACCATTGGCGCATTCTTTAGTCCAAAGGGCATGACATGGTATTTCAATGATCCCCATTCAGTTCTAAAAGTGGTGTTCCTTTTGTCTTATTATGCTATTCTCACTTGATGATATCCTAAGAATCCATTTGTGAACAAATAGGCTCTGTTTCATGCCACATTGTTGAGAACCTCATCGTTAAATGGAGTGGGCAATGGATCATGAATGCATGTGTTGTTGAGACTTATATAATCAACACATACTCTAATCTCATATTTCTCCTTTTTTCTTTGTATTACAATGGGACTAACCCACTGTGCTTCCTCAACTGGAAAAACTAGCCCTGCTTTCAGCATTTTATCTATCTCTGCTTTAACTTTTTCCTTTACTCTTGGATTTAGGTGCTAAGGCCTATGTTTTACTAGTCTTGCATCTATTTTTAAGACTATGAACATTCCCCTCATGTCCCATTTAATCCCCTTGAGCTCTGCTACTAAATATTGGAATAAATATTCGTAATAGGTCAAATATTTCCTTTGTTGTTTCTGTATCCCAGTAATCTTCGATAGATGCAATTTTGGGTTTCTCCGTGCTTCAAATGTTTAGCTTCATAGTCTTCAATGGTAATAGGTGTAGTCCTTCTATGATATGTTCCTCCTGTATATCCCACTCCCCCTCTTTCTCTTCAAAGTATAAGTGTCGGAGATTCTCTAAGTCATCATCATCCATCTCGCAATCTATTCGTTTACATGCTATTGATTCTTTGATTTTTTGTTTTGAGAGAGGTAGTTCTTCATCTTCCTGAATCTCTGGAAAAATAATACTCTTCTGATGGCTTGGAGTGCATCTATAACTGGTTTTGTTTCTCCCTTGAAAGAAAAACATTGCATGAACCTTTCTGCAACTACTCGCCAGATGCCAGTTCCTCTCTTCTTTTCCTCCGTCAAATACCAGGCTTGTGGAATTGTGTCCAGTGAATGTATGAAATTGTGCATCCATAAAGATTCTTGATACCTTGATTTCTTCCAGTTACACTCACAATTCCTTAAATGTTCTAGGGGGTTAGAATCCCCTTAGTACTTTTCCATGAATTATGGTCCTGAAGCTTCTTGGAATATATCTCTTAATGTTATTGCAACATATTCCCATTGTGGAAGAGAGTTACGATGGTTGACCCAGCATCTTACTGATGTGGATTTTAGTGCTACATCCATCAAAGGGACTCTATGTTCTATTGGTACCTTTTCTTTTACTTTTGCAATAAATGTATTTACAACATGCATATATTATAGAGTCGGATATCCTCTTACCTCGTTACCAATCCAGTTGACTCCCTGAATGTTAGCACATCTTTCTAGTGATGGTTTCATATCCTCCCTATTGCTAATCATCCCAAGCTATTTATGAGCCCAAGTCGGAGCTCTGAACACTTCTCCAACTTATGGTCCCTCCTGCTGTTGGATTGATATAATATTCTCTCTTTCATGTCGTCATCTGGTAGAGTTGATCTAGAAGTTAAGCATTGTCTTTGTTGTCAACAGTCTCCATGTATCGTGCTCCTTAATATGGGTCAAGTGACTAAATTACCCTGACTTCTCCGTCCTTGAATACCATCAGTTCATTTTTCAAATCGATCACTGCATAATTCTCGAAGGCCCGATCTATCCCCAGTAAAGCAGGATAGGGATCCTTGTCCCCGATGATGTCTATCACCTCAAAATATGTATATTTTTTCACTCCCACCCAATCAACCTTAACTTCTTCTAAACTACCTATTGGTACAATACAATACAATACTAATTTTCCATTCGGAGCTGTATTGGTGAATATGTCAAATTTGGCCTCCCTAGTGCTTCCCATGTTTTTCTAGGTAGAATGTTGACTTCTGATCCTAGATCGAGCATTGTATCTTTGATTTGAAAACCCGTGACTTGAGTATTTAAATGGAATTCCTTTCTATTTATTCTCTTGTTTCTTTTTATCCTTCTTATGTATTTTTCTGTTGAATTTCTTGACTCTCTCGGTTTTGCTTTTTCTTGGACCACCAATTCTAGATTTTGCTTTAGTTATTCCAGCATTGGTTCGTTGGTAACAATTTTTACAAACAGTTGGAATCATTCCTCAATGAATGTACTTGTGTGAGTCTCCTTATCTTTTCTGAAGGTTGGATGTGGAACTTCAATACCTCTACTCCCCCCTATCTTGGAAAATGTTTCCACTGCCTCCTTAAAATATTGCTTCTATCTATCTGGTCTGAAAGTGTTCTTTGGAGATGTGGGTTTGATCAGCTTTACTGGGTCCATACTCTGTGCATCCTCCCCTGTTTTCTTCCTTCCCTGGGTTATTATGGCTACACTTTGCATGGGTTGAGCTTCTACTATTCTCAGTTTTTCATTTACCAGATTAGCTCCTCATTGTCTGGCTCTTTCCTCCCACCTTTTAATCAACTCTAGGAAGTCTTCCATTGCGTGTGTTTTAAATCTGAATTGAGAACACCATGGTCTTCTGGGTAACAAACATTCCCTTGCTACATGTCCTTTGTAATTTTCCAAAAATTAGCATGGAGCTAATTGGAACATTAATTTTTCCTATATTGGCTAGGAAGTGAATAAATGGGAAGGAGGCACATTAGTAGGAATAAAATCCCTCATATTGTGAAAGGGATCATCAGATTAGCTCTATTTTTCACCCTCAAGTGTGAAAAGGGGAAAATTCATGAGGACAAGGTCAACTTTGACCAAGTCAATAACGATGCCATAGAAGAAGTGGATCACTTTGAAAGACAACGCAGTGTGAATGGGGGATAGATCATTTGGTGGAGGAAACCCTAATGTGTGGGGGCCAAGGCAAGAAGGCTTTAATTTCTATAAATGGACGACAAGGCAGCCATAGAGGGATATGTTATTGAGTATAGAATTTGGTCTGGATGACTATTTTCTCTCTTCAGTTGTTTAACTAAGATTGTTGTGCTGCTTAGCACAAGGGATTTACTTTTTAGGAATCTTTCTCCCTTCTTTAGAGGCCTCTTGAGGGATTGTACTTCATTCTCCACATTTCAGGCTCAAGGCCAAGCCACCTCCTTCAGCTACAGTGTTATTCCTGTAGCATGAAATGTTGTGTTGCAGGGTGTTACAGTGGAGGGTTCCACAACACCATTTCCTTGGCTCATATTTCAGAGGAGGGGGCTTCTATTACTCTGGGAGGTTAGTGAGGAAGATTTAGGAGCTGATTGCAGATATTTGGCATCAGGCCAAGAATTTCCCATCACCAACAGTGCAGTCCCTCACCTTGACTGTGTTATTTCTGAGTGTATTTGCAGTGGGAGTTTGTACCACTATTTTTGAGGGTGAGATCTTCAGTGATTGGATCAACCTTTCACCTGAAAGATCCATTGGATGAGATTTAGCTATCATATACAAAATATTTAGTTATCTTCATCAATTTCTTGAGTTGCAGCTGCTACTTAATTTCTGTGACTGCAACTCCGACATTTTTTCCTTTGTGTATATTTCAGCCAATCCTTCTAGGATTGACTTGACATTGTACTTTCAGGGTTTAGAGCTTTGCTCCACACCTTATTTGAGCTATAAATTTCTAAATCCATGTATTGACATTTTTTATGTAGCAATTCCTCTTATAAACTACGCAGTCATAGCTTTGGCTTTACCATATGTATCTGTGCATGTCATAATTATTGTACATGTGCCTTTGAGGTGGATTTGCCTAAGCTTGAGTGATCACTTCCTCAAGATTTTGTACACATTATACTGCTATAACATTAATATTATGGCTATAAGTTATTATTATATTTTTTGAATTTGATGGATCAGTGCTACTCCATTGGTGTGTTTACATATTGCTGTTACTCCACATTTGGAATATCTTAAGATATTCCCAATAGTGTAGAATTTACCTATTTTTGGATATTACAGTGGTATCATAGCATGATATTTGGCCCAGCCTGTGAGTTTCAGCCATAATAAGATAGAAGATATCAAGATGATGAAGAGGATGAGCTTTCTCTCATCAGTTTTTAGATCCAGAAAGGACCTCTTCAAGGAGGTTAACAAGATGGAAGAAGGAGAAAAGGAAGGACCATGCACTTCCAACTCTCAAAGAGAAGAAGACATGAAGCACGAAGAACACTTGGAATCTAAAATTCTAAGTGAATATCTTGCTAAATACTGAGCTAAACCTAGAGCCTTTAAGGAGACTCTAACTTTACCACAATTTATTTAGCTGGAAGAAGAAAGAAGACCCCACAGCTATGGGAGATGAGAGGCAATAGATTTATATTTTCCACCTTTGATGTATCACTCACATGTGCAGCAGAGGCTTGGGTGATGATGCTAGAGGCTTTATTCCTGCGACATCCTGTAGTAGATAGAAAGGTTGTAGAGATTGTAGCGCTGCACCTTGAAGGTGAAGAAAATACTTGGCAGTTTAGCCATTGGAGCCATGCAAGGGTATCTACCCTTGTTGAGTTTTCTCAAAGATTGATCAAGAAATTTGGAAAGAATGAGGAGAAGCCCTCACCACCAGTTGAAGAGGCATGTAACCGCGTTGTTGTAGCCATGGAGGAGCAGCGTTCATCTTCAGCAGTTTTGGAAGCCAACACATATGAAGAGGAAACTCTTGCAGCCCTGCAAGGAGCTTCCACATTTCACCATGGTATGCTTAAATGTACATCTCTTGTCATTTCAACAAACATTATGGATGGGTCCACATCAATGCATACTATTGATTTAGAGCAAAAAAATTTCACTGCACTTTAAGAGAGTAGTGATGAAGAAAAGAGGAACCATTCCTCATGGGATCATTCAAATGGCAGCTTCATTCAGGAAGCCATGAAGGGAGAAGTAAGATGGGGTAGACATATGGAGATAAGAAACTCTTTCTCCTCTCTAGATGACACTCTCTCGATGAGCATGCCGCAACTCAAAGAGAGACTTGTACTTGCAGCAGATCCAAGACCTCTTTGGTTTTGGAAGGCCATGCATGAGGAGGAGATCTCATGGAGAGATTTCATTGGAGGTGCACTTCAACACATCATGTAGTGAAAAGTTATTCAAAAGTTTGAGGATGTTCTTGCCTTCTCACACTTGGATCTTTTTGGATTAGGAGGAGCAGATAGATGATGGAAGACATCTTAGGATGGATAACATCTCTAATGTTTTTGTTGGACATTCCTTGAGCCCTACACATCATGATGGGAGGTTTTTTCATACCACCTATTTGGGTCCTTATGGGATCAACTTGATCCTTGAAAATATTTCATTTTAATATCCCGTGAAATGCAAAGACGGAAATCTGACTTGGGAGGATGGTAGCCCTCATGGGAAGAGTACCAAGATGGAGGATGGAAGAATACATCCACAAATGATTGAGTGGATGTGGATGAAGAGAAAGAGGCTGGTAAGCCCCTTGGAGATCTATGACACTGGGCAGCAGGAGGCCTGGATACGCTTGTTACTCTTGAAGGAGTTTGGCCATCACTTGGCATACACTCTTCCTAAGGGTAGGGGGATGGAAAAGATATGGCAGGATTCTTGCATCATTGAGCAACAAAGAGTATGGATGCATGTTTTTGATGTGAAATTCATATCATTCATTATGTCTTCATCACATGACTTGTATGATGAGAGTATGAGGAGGCAACAAACATTTTTTTTGCTTGGGTTGTACTTGAGAGAGCAAGGGCCGATTTTCTCTCACATGTTGTATGATGTTGCAGGAGTAGGAGATGGCACTATCATGGTGAAAAGAGGATAATCCTTGGCCTTAGATGAACAGGAAGTACTTCCATTTTGGGAGAAATTTCCTAATTGCAGCAACATTGTTGGAGAAATCTTTGACAATGATCATGTCAAAGAAATGAGCTATGGGTTGGAAAGAGCCTATTTGCATAGGCCAACAGCACTATTCTTTTGGAGAATGGACCTATTCATGTATTCATGCATCACTTTACTTTCAGCACATGGTGAGAATGTTGTTTTTACATCGCTTGATTATGTAACACAGTATTTGCATCTTCTTACCATTATCATATAGTGCTTTGTTCCACAAGAGGGCAAGTTTATTGTTGAGCCCCATAAACAAGATTTTGCCAACTATTGTGATGGAGACAACCATCCTTTGTATAACCATGGGAAAGTGTTTGATTATTTCTTGTATGCTCAGTTGGCACATTCCCTCATTTACTATTCACTAGTATATGTGATGATTCACACAACTAGCCATTTGTCAAAACACCACTTGCCATGCTATTTTCTGAAGTTGCAGTGGGAGAGACTACACTGTGTCCACTTGAGACATTGTTTGTATCATGTAGCATCATGTAAAAAATTTAGAAAACTTCTCAGTTGGATACTCTATGATTATCATGTCCTATTCATCATGGATGAGATGTTTTGGGCCAGCTTGTTCTTCAATGTTGGAGAGGACATCCTTGGAGGATTGTTATTCATTTTTCCACTTAAGGGAAATACTATTGCAGCCCATGATTAGCACATACTCTACACTTTTCATGAGTGGAGAAGAGGACAGTGTGGGGTAGACTACCTTCTCTACCATGATCAGATTTTCATCCCACCTACTTTGCATGAGCCAAGGTGGAAGAAGATTTTCAGGAGTTGCCATGTTGGAGGGTAAATCATTTTGTATGGATGATTTCTTGGGGATGGGAGATTCATATGGTTATGGCAGATACCAATTAATTTCATCCCTCATGCCTCAAGAAGGCCCTTCAGTTCTATCCTTGCATTTGCTTGAGGACAAGAAAAATTTGGGAGGGGAGGACTGTAATGTTCCCAAAATTAGCATGGAGCTAATTGGAACATTAATTTTACCTATATCAGCTAGGAAGTGAATAAATGGGTAAGGAGGCACATGAGTAGGAATAAAATCCCTCATAGTGTGAAAGGGACCATCAGAGTAGCTCTATTTTGCACCCTCAAGTGTGAAAAGGGGAAAATGCATGACGACAAGGTCAACTTTGACCAAGTCAACAATGCTGCCATAGAGGGAGTGGATCACTTTGAAAGAAAACGTAGTCTGAATGGGGGAGAGATAATTTGGTGGAGGAAACCCTAATGTGTGGGGGCCAAGGAAAGAAGGATTTCATTTGTATAAAGGGAGGACAAGGAAGCCATAGAGGGATATGTTATTGAGTGTAGAATTTGGTCTGCATGACTATTTGCTCTCTTCAGTTGTTTAACTGAGATTTCTGTGCTGCTTAGCACAAGGGATTTCATATTTAGGAATCCTTCTCACTTCTTGAGAGGTCTCTTGAGGGATTTTACTTCATTATCCACATTTCAGGCTCAAGGCCAAGCCACCTCCTTTAGCTACAACGTTATTCCTGTAGCAGGAAACGTTGTGTTGTAGGGTGTTGCAGTGGAGGTTTCCACAACACCATTTCCTTGGCTCATCTTTCAGGGGAGGGAGCTTCTATTCCTCTGGGAGGTTAGGGAGGAAGTTTCAGGAGCTGATTGCAAATATTTTTCATTATGCCAAGCACTTCCCATCACCAACAACGCAATCCCTGACCTTCACTGCGTTATTTCTAAGTGTATTTGCAGTGGGGGTTTGTACCACTATTTTGGAGGGTGAGATCTTCAGTGATTGGATCAGCTTTTCACCTGAAATATCCATTGGATGAGATTTAGCCATCATATACATCATCTTTATTTATCTTCATCAATTTCTTGAGTTGCAGTTGCTACTAAGTTTTTGTGACTGCAACTCTAGCATTTTTGCCTTTGTGTATATTTCAGCCAATCCTTCTAGGTTTGACTTGACATTGTACTTTCAGGGGTTAGAGCTTTGCTCCCCACCTTATTTGAGCTATACATTTCAAAATCCATGTATTGAAATTATTTATGTAGCAGTGCCTCTTATAAACTACGCAATCATAGTTTTGGCTTTACTATATGTTGTTGTGCATTTCATAATTCTTGTACATGTGCCTTTGAGGTGGATTTGCCTAAGCTTGAGTGATCACTTCTTCAAGATCTTGTACACATTCTACTAGTATAACATTAATAATATGGATATGAGATCTTATTACATTTTCTAAATTTGATGTATCACTGCTACTTCGTTGGTGTATTTACATATTGTTGTTGCTCCACATTTGGAATATCTTAAGATATTCCCAATAGTGTATAATTTCCCTATTTTGGGATATTACATCCTTCTTGATCACAATTATAGCACCTTAATGGTCCTCTTCCTCTGGTTTTTCCACCTCTCATTCCTCCTCTTCGACCCCTTGGAGTTTCATTCACTCTATATGATGGTATGTCCAGTTGTTCTGCCAGTGCATCGAGGGATCTACATTGCTCTGTATTATGTGTTTTAGAAGCGCAAAATTCATAGTATATATTGTTTGGAACATTAGAATATTTTTGAAAAATTGGAAATAGTCGTGGAGGATGACCAATACCTTTGCATGTTTCACAGTAGTTGGTTGCAGTCTGATTTTGTTGAGTGGGAAACCCTAGAAATTGGGGTTGCGGTTGGTATAATCCTTCAGTATTTATCTACGCAACTCCCCCAATTGGTGGATCCCCATGTGTCCCTATTGCTAAAGCTCCTACATTTTATCCTTTCAACCTCGGATATTTTGTGGCCATGTGTCCTTCTATCAGGCAATGGGTACAGCACATGTTGGGCCTTGCAGGTCGTATCAGTTGAATGTCTCTCAAATTTTCTGTTAAATTGGCTATCTAATGTTGTAGCCCTAATATGGAAGGGTCCTGTACTGCTTCTCCTCCTATGAACTCTTGTGGGTATCCCGCCATAGCTTCTATTTTCATGGCTTGCACAAGGGAATCTTGTAGGGTATCAATATTTTGTTGTGTCAGTGGAGTTCTTGTTAACTGGAGGAGTGCTTTAATAAACCAATCTCGTTGGTGATTTGGATAGATTGGGTAACTTAGCTTCCCAATCTCATCCTTGAACCTTATCATCATGTCCCAAGCCATTTCTCCTTCCCGCTGTTTTATTTCCCACAACTCAGACAATCTTGTTGATCTGTCTGGGGTAATTTAAATTCTTTCTTCACATCATCTATTGCTAGGTTTGGATGAGCTTCTGACCATTTAATGAACCACTAAAGAGCTCTCCCTCTTAGATTAGTCTGGAACTCAATCAAGTTAACTATTTTTGGTTTCTATCGAGCCCTCCATATTGCTTCACATAGATACCAGTGTTGCCTTACATCATCGTTACCTCTCCCAAAAAATTCTGGATATCGGGTGAATGATCCCGCCATATTTCCTTATATGGGTGGTACTAAAATAAAACCTCTACTTCTTGGCTGAGAGATTGTACTACCAGCACTGTAGCTAGTATATATCTATAGTGTAGACTTAACACTACTCAACTTGCTAAATTCCCGTAACTTAACAAAAATTTTATCAAGTGGATGATGGAGTACCAGGAGAAGATTTGGACTAGAGCTACTTGAACTTTAGGGAATAGGATTACCTTTAATTATGGGTGGAAGCCTCTCTCAGAATAGTTTCTCCATCAAAACATGCAGCTCCACTTCTAATGTCTCCTCGGGGCATGTGTCCTCCACATTAGAATTTTCCCCCTTTCCTCTTCTGGCTGGGCTCCTATACACTTGCCTAACTTCCTTAATGGTCCCTCCTATTCCTTGGGATCCCATATGACCTTCCCTTTCCTTTTTCATTTGTGGTGCCCTTTCCTTGTCTTGTCGATTACTCTCCTTCTTCTCAAACTCTTTCATCACCCTTTCCCGCCACTTCTTAGCAATGTGCACCCTCCGATGTGCTCGTCTCTCTCTCAATCTATTAGAGGTTCTGACATCCATATACCTATTCCCCCTTCTTACTTATTTGTAGCATATTTCACTTATCTCCTTCCCCCAGTACTGGAGGTTTAAGTCTCCAATCATAGAACTTTGAAATTACATCAAACCCTTGTCCACCATTAAATATTTGATCCACAACGGGATTTACTTCAAAATTTATCCCTGCAATTTGGATCTGAATATGTCTTCATATTTTTGTAAAATATTTTTAACACTCGGCTGCAAATTAGACAATGTATCCCTCCAAGGTAGATTGTACCCAAAAATCTACTGCTTGGGTCAAATTTGTATCTAACTGATGGAGTGCTACTAGATCCATGTGCGTCCACTTGCGATAGAATCTATGTGATCCTCCTGGGAGTGACTTGATTTGTAGTCTCCACAACGAATTATAAAGCTCTTCAGGAAAATTTCCCCAGAAAATTTTTTACAGGTCACTTACAAATTCAAAAAACGGGACCCGATCTTTGACATTATTTTCCCTCTGTTGTCGAAGCTCCGCTTGTTGCGATATGAATTGGTCTAAATGATTATACCGCCAGCTTCATAGTTCCTTCTCAGAGATCCACGACACCATGATAGAACTCCAAAATGCATTTCCAGGTCCCCGCAATGGAACCATTTGTTGGCGAAAAAGAAGGTCTCTGGGAAAGACCTAGGTTCAAAGTTGAGGCCAACAAGTTTTCTGCAATAGTCTAGCACAACGCCGACATTTTCACCCTACTCCAGAGAGTAGAGAGTCTCACTCAAGGCATGTCATGACCTTAGTAAGATTAGAAGATAGATCATGTAGAAGAAAAATGCGAACATGAATAACAACTATGGAAACTTGGAAGCACCAAACATATCTCAATTCTCTATATAAACTATCACTCATGAAAGCATGTTCAAAATTCTAAATTAAAACTTAAATTGGGCATACATTCATAGTAAGAAAATGACTATGAATCAACTCATAACATTACACACAACAACAAATAGATTTCATTATCAATAACATAACAACATACATCTACTTCGTAGATTCTATTACAATTTTATTCAGTACAAAGGATTTCTCATAGAGCTCTCCTAAGGCTCTACTCTCTCTCTCGGCCTTCTGCCGCACTGACTAGATAACTCTTCTCCGCTGGCTAAATGTATATTTGTTCCTCCACAAGTGCGACTATCCATCCTTCCTCTTTTCATGCTCCGCTGCTTTTCGCTTCTTCTTGATTACTGGGAGTTTTTTATTATTATTCTTGTCTCCTGTATCTTCCATCTACACTGTTCTCCACAACTGTCATGCCACCTATCTTCTGGCTTTCTGAAACCGTGATAGCTCAGGCTCTCTGTCTACCTTGATTGCATTTCACCACCTATCCTCCAACCTTCCACAACTCAAAGTTGTTTCTTTTTCAAAACAAAGGCCCCAACAATGATCTAGAGTTAGGTGTCATCATTCATGCATTGAAGATAAGGAGGAATTACCTCCTTGTTATAAAATTTACTCTTATGAAAGACCATTATGGGCTCAAGTATTTTTTTTAGCAACCCAAGATGAATGCTAGACAGGCTAGATAGTTGGCCATACTCAGTGAGTTTTATTTTGAAAGAAAGTACATTAAAGGAAAGGAAAAAAAAATTGCTAATGCTCTTAGTAGGAGGATTCAAGTGAACCACTTGGTAGTTAGAAGCTCTTATAAACTGAACCTGGTGGAAAGGGTCAAGAATGCAACACAACATGATGAAAAATAACATCAAATGAAGGAAAAATTTCTACAAGTTGGTGAGGATGAGGAATATCATCTCACTGATGACGACCTAATTAGGTTCAAAACTAGAATTTATGTGCCAAACTATGATGAATTAAATAAACTCGTGATGAAATAGTTCCATGTCAAGCCTTATTCAGGCCATCCAGGGTACCCAAATACCCTCTCAACCATTAAAAATTTATATTATTGTCAAAATTTGAAGAAATAAGTGGTTTATTTTGTGTCTAAATGCATGGAGTGTCAACAATTGAAGGTTGAATGCAAGAATCTAGCATGATTATTTCAGCCTATTCCCATTCTAGAATGGAAATGGGAGGTAATTTCTATCGATTTCATCACAAATTTTCCTAGAACCTCAAGGAAACATGATGCAATAATGGTATTGATTGAAAATCTAAACAAGATGGCTATTTTTGTGGCTTTCATATCCACTAATTATGCCAATGAGGTGGCACAAATATCCATAAAGGAGATTGTGAGACTGTATGGTATTCCAAAGAATATTATTTAAAATTTAGATGCTAAGTTGACTTCAAGGCTTTGGAAGTAATTGTTTGCAAGTTGGAGAAAAAAAATGGAATTTAGTATAGCATATCATCCACAAATGGATAGGAAAAAAGAGACGACAAATAGGATCCTTGAGGACGTATTGAGGACGTATATGATGCATCAACCCAAGAAGTGGGAGTGCCTACCACTTCAATATTTTTCATACAATAATGGTTACCATGAATCCACAAAGATGAGTCCATTTGAGGCATTGTATGGGAGGAGTTTCAATACTCCTATCATCTAGAATGATCCAATGAATAAGGTCCTTATTGGGCCTGATATGCTCAAGGAAATGGAGCAACAAATTCAAATCATCAAGCCAAATTTGAAAGTAGCATAAGAGAGGAAGAAAACCTATGCAAACCAGCACAGGGTGCATAAAGATCTCAAATTTGGGGAACGTGTTTATTTTAGAATAAATCCCAAAAAGAGTTACTTAAATATTGGGTCATGTTCCAAGTCGATATCATCCTAATGTCAGCCTTTTGATATCCTTGAGACGATTGGAAGAATGACCTATAGGCTGGATTTACCTCCATCAATTAAAGTTCATGATGGTTTCCATGTTTATTTTCCTAAAAGATATGTCCAAGATCTGAATCAAGTGACTGATTGGTCTGTGCTATAGGTGGAACGAGGAGGAAAGTTCCAGGCAGAGCAATTGTGCATTCTATATAGTAGGAATCTCATTCCCTAGAAATGATCCATAGAGCAAGTCAAAGTGCAATGGAGGCACTTTGGGCCAGAGGAAGCCACTTGGGAAATGGATGAATCCATGAGAGAAAAAAAATAATTTTTGTTTTCTGGTTTAAAAAAATGTGCATATATATAATTGTAAATACTATCTAGATTTGTGCATATAAAGCTCCATGAAATAATATTTTTTTTTATTATATTATTTCCATGTGTTGCATATGAGAATAAGAACACCGAGGGTGGTGTTCCCTCAATGGCAAAGGGTTTGTGACAACGATAACCCAGGTTTACTCATGAAATGAAATGTAAATATTTTGCAAAATATATTAAAAAGGAATGAGTCAAAAGATACATTGATTCCAGAGCTAAGGAGGTTGATTTCCTGACATATGTAAGGTTTCCTTATGCAGTAAATCTAGACAATTGGAGAGCCATTATAAAGTTTGTTCGTGTGATTTTGATAAACTAGACCCTGAATTAAAATGGGCTACAAAGAGCAGTATGAGGACCATGCTGTTTTGGAAGACATTACAAGCAACAAGGAAAGGAAAGTAAATTTCAGAGTAGAAAAGTATAAAACAAAGAAAAAGGATGGTTTTGACCTCTTAGAGAATATCATTCCATCATTCATTCATTCAAGTAGATTCATCCATTCAAAAAAAATTAAACAGGGAATCACCTAGAATACAAGAGAAGATCAAGGATTTTTGAAGGGAAAATAATATAGTGACAGAAATTTGATTGTCATGAATGGAATGAATATGGTATCTACTTGGTGAAAAACAATGCCTCTCAAGTCCTGTAAAGCTAGAGGGTGAAGATGTTTTTATATGGATTCCCTTGATGGTGTGGGTGGAGTATTATTTCCTTGGATTCATGGTTAGAGGACCTCTGAATCCATTATTGTTGTGATTTTATAGTGGTTTATATATTCCCTAGAGTGGGTGGAACAACTATGGAGGTGGAAAATTACTTATTTGGATTCCCTTGACACTCTTGGGGTGGAGGTAGTTGGCCTCTAGACTCCATGTGTGTGTTTTGTTGGAGAAGAAGCCTATGGATTCCCTATGTGTTTCGGTAGAGGAAAAAATCCTCTGGATTCCCTGTATGTATTTATTGGTTACCATTAGGTAGCTGGAGGGTCGAGGTTGTTAGAATCTAGATTCCCTTTTTCATTATTGACTACCGAGTGGCTGGTGGGTGGAGGAAGAAGTTCCTCTAGAGTCCTTGTTTGAGCTCAAAGTTTATCTGTAAATCCTTCGAGAAAGCCCCTAAGTCTTTGGAATCTGGATCGAGGGTGACAGTTGCAAGTAAGCTTGGTTGTAATCGTCTATGGTTAGGTGGAGAGTCTTTGTCCCAGACTCAGTTTCCAAAAAAAATTCAAGATAATTGTTATTACACATTTCCAATGCTACTGAATTTGTGTTTACATTTCTTGATTGAAATTGTGTGTATGAATGTGATGAATATGTGGTTTCATTTATGTATTGAATGTTGTGTTGTGTGAAATTATTGACTAGGTTGTTAATATGTAATATTCCTAAATGGGGAAATTAGCAATATAAGCACTAAAAGCACATTTTTTAGAAATTGATGCTATAATATTTAATAACAGCCCATAATTCCATTAATTTATACATTATAGCAACCAAATATAAGAGGATATAAAAAACAAATCATTGTTGCTTAGTTAAACAAGCCTCCCAAGCCATAATAACCCAAAAATATTGCAATAAGAGGTGCTGCAACCATGTATAAAAGCTAGGAAACCCTGAAAGAATTATTTTATAGCCTTTGCAACAATAGTAGATTATACATCAGATATAGAGCTTCTATGTGCATAAAAATTTAGATCTATACCAGATCCATGCACTATATAAGCTCCTCTAAAGAATCCCCTTGTGGTTTTCAGCAAAACACCAAGTACAAGTTGTAGATCTGAGATCTAGGACTAGAGATCTATTGAAATATTCTGATATGGAAAGTGTGGCTGAACTGATATGAGCAATAGAATAACCTCCTGCAGTAGATCTCCAAAGTGAAGGGTAGATTCCCGACACTTAGAAATCAACTCTCCAAATGGTGTGCTAACCCACCCTGCAACTGTACCTACAAAAATAACACAGATCTGGAAGTATACTGCACTGTAGGGATCAATATAAGGTTGGCCTGATGCCAAGATCTATAAATTAGGCTCAATGCCTTCAATAATATCCTCCCAATGAAGTAGAAACCTACCCCACTGAAAAGAAGCACTGAGATGGCCTAGATCTGGAGATCTAGTCTCCACTTGCTGCAACTTGTTGAAAAAACCAAACCCTCAATAGAATTTACACTGTAAAAGAAAGATGAAGCTTGGCCTTAAGCCAGATAGTGGAAAATGTAGTGCAAGACTCCTCCAAGAGCTCCTCAATGGAAGAAGTGGGATTCCCAATCAAGAACACCCAATGCTAAACAACATTCAATCTCAGCTAAACAACAAGAGAAAGATATATGTCTAAACATACCATATATTTAGGAAATAAAAATCATAGGCTAACCCCATATGGCTGCCATCCTCTTCCTTATAAACAATGTGAGCCGTCTCACCTTGGGTCCCACTCATTAGGGTTCCCATCATCATGAAATTAATCTCCCTCCAAAACTGCATTGTGTCGTCATCAATGCCACTCCTCCATAACAACGCTATTTGATTTGGTCAACCTTGACTTAGTCTCCATGCAATGTCTCCTTTCACACTCAAGGTGGTTTTAATCTAATTTTCTAAACTGATCCATATTCCCACTGGGTTGTCATTATTAATGATCCACTCCCTCCATACTTGCTTTGTTGACTTGGTCAAACTTGACCTTGTCCACATGCATTAGCCCTTGTTCACACTTGAAGGTGCTTTATCCAGCTATGAATATGATCCATTTTTACATTAAGAGGGATTTTATGCCTACTAAAAATATTTATGGGCCTCCCTACCCATCTTATTCCTCTATCTAAGAACAAAATCAAAATTTATTATTCCAATTAGTTGTTTGCTAATTTAGGAATATTACAATTCTCCCCTCCCAAATGTTGCTTGTCCTCAAGCAACTGCAAGGATAGAACTAAAGAGCCTCTCATATTCCTCATGTAGCATCGGCATATGATATGTTCCTCAACATTATGTCCTCAAGCTACTCCTCCTAAGTGTATAAGTATGCCTTTGGTAAAAATTCTGATTGGCTCTCATAATGAACAAGTGGGATATCCATGGAAGAAACTATATGTATCCTAGAAGCCTTCTTGATGCATGGAATCTGAAATAGATTGGGAATTATCATTCCCATGTGAAGCCTCCATCCCCAAGCTATCATCCATATAAAGTGAGTCAACCTCCAACATGGCAACTCATGAAACATCTCCTACACCTTAGGCTCCTGCAAAGAAGTTGGGTTGTATAGCTGAATATGATGGAACAAATTGTCCATCCCACACTGTCTCTCTCTCCACTTAAGATAAGTGTAGAGCTTCTGCTGAATATGGGCGGCAAGAATGTTGCCTTCATGGAGAAAAAAGGCAATAGGATCCTCAAATACCCACTCTTTGGTTCTTGTCCAAATCATCCCATATAAAATGAATATGACATTATCATCACATGGAATCAAAATGAGACAAGTACTGAAGGTTTTACATAGTGTTGGAAGGTACCAACTATTTCTCAAGTAGTCAAAGCGTAGTTTTTCCAACTAGAGTTTAAGAATAGGATATGGCAAGTTGTCTTCAAACATTTTGCTAGTTGTGCATGTTATCTCATCTACTAGTAAATAGTAAATGGCATTGTATATCAACTGAGCATATATGAAATAGTACAACACTTTCCCAAATCCATACAAGAAATGGCTATCTCCATCATAGCTATGGGTCTCAAAATGACCATGAAGCCCAAATAGAGGCTTTCCCTCTTGTGGAGCAATGCACTGTATAGAGATGGTAAGAGAATGCAAATACTGTGTAAGATAACCAATAAATGAAAAAAACATAATTCTTACCATGTATTGAGAGTAATCTAATAATAAGATCCATGAATGAGCCCTCCATAGTGGTATGACATAGTCCCATGAAAAGGAAAAAACCATATGCTACATGCAAAGCATTCTTCTTATGCTTGGAGATCCAAGTCAAGAAGATCATATCATGGTAATAGATGTCTCCATCCACCACTTCATCACCCTCATCTCCTACTTGACCATCAAGTACATCATATGTGAAGCGATCCTGGGAACACTCCATCAATAAATTCAAGCTCCCAAGTGATAGCGTTGTTGGACTTTGTTACAAGGCTCATGTCATATCATAGCTCCATCATTTGACATCACACATTTCAAAGCCATCAATCATAATGCTGCTATATATGGGATATTCCTTCCCAAGTGCAAGTACCTCCTAATCCTCCAAGGCTAAGGAGTAGCCCCTTTTCACCATGATAGTTCCATCTCCTACTCCTGCAACATCATGCAAAGTATGGGAGAAAATCAACCCATACTCTCTCAAGAACCTCCAAATAAACAACAACTCTTGTTGCCTCCCCACACCATCACCATATAAACTATGGAGTAATAACATGATAGTTGATACGAAAGATATCACATCACCCCAATACATCAAAACTTCTTGCTGCCATATGTTATGTCCCTATATTACTAGTATATTCCCTTATTGTTGTTAGTGTAACCTCCTTACTGTTATTGTTATACCCCTGTAACCCCCATATTGTTATTATTGTGCCCTTAAATTATTATTGTTAGGTCGGCTAGGATTACATTATGGCCCCATGGACTCCCATATATTTAAAGGAGGTTTTCTCATTTGTATCATACAAGAATTGTTCATTTATGTAATGTATTTGAGGTTCCCCTCTCAAAGTGGCTTATTTATAAGATGTTGATCTCTCTTTTCTTCTATTTTTGGAGCTGGTTTCACAACATTTGGTATCAGAGCTTTGGATTCTAGGGTTTCGCTACTCCAAACAGGTCATCGTGGAATTTTCGCTATAAATGTTTTTATACGAAGGTTCAGAAGCTAAAATATTTAGGGCACGAAGCCGAAATCCTGAGAAAAAGCATCACAAAATTTTAGAGCCTGGTTCGCAATATTTTTGGAGATATTGTCTATGGAAGTTAGGGATTTTTCAGGCTCCCGAATTTCATCGCAAAGAGGTGATCATGGGAAAATATTCAAAACTCTCTCTCTGAGAATCAGATGGGAATGATGTAAAAATTGGCCACAAGTACACGAACTTTAGTTTCATTTCTATCAATTTCAGAGCCGAAGGAGGAAACAATGACACGTGGCAAGTCGTACAAGTTTGCTATACTAAACCAATCCATAATTAGGTCATTGTGGGAGATTGGACATAACTTTGTCTTGAAGAATCCAAATCAGGTCAGACCTATGGCATTCGAAAGAGGATTCAAAGGGATACCGCAAGGCCAAATTTGAGATATTGAAGATCTGAAATCACAGATATAATTCAGTTTTAATAGCGAACTCCTCAAAAGAAAGAAAACAGTATGTATTTTTTTTCTGAATTGCATAATTCTTGTGTAAAAAATCAGTTTGAAGTGATTCCAAGGGCCTATTGAGCATATATTTTAGTATTGGGTTCTGAAATGCCTCCTAAAAAGAATTCAACACCCATTAAGCTGTCAGAATACTCTACTATGACGCATGAAGATGAAGAATTGCAACATGATCTATCAAAATTGCAAGAGCAAGTGCACCAAATTTCGCTCTTGCAAAAAGAAGCAAAAAATGAAATGGAAGTTTTGAAGAAAGGCGTGGAAGCGAAGAGGGATGGTTTGAAGAATAATATGGATGGTTTGAGGAAAGGCGTGGAAGCTAAGATGGATGGTGTGGAAGCTAAGATGGAGGACATGAAAGAAAAAATGAAAGAAAACATGGAAAACATGAAGAATGACCTAAAATAAAACATGGAAGGCTTGACAAAGTTGATATAAGAAATGGTTCGTAATGGCGAAAAGATAGTAGAGGAAACTCGTGATGAGAACAAAATACATGTTAATCGTGATTTCATAAACTCTAATGTTGGATTGAAGAACCACCATATTCCAAAGATGGATATGAGGAATTTTGATGGCAAGGATCCCATAACATGGATACTACAGATGGAGCAATATTTTGATCTCAACAATGTGCAAAACAACAAAAGGTATGCATTTCAACTTTTCATTTAGAACAAAATCCATTTGTATGGTATCGATGGCTTTTCTCCCGTAAAAAAATTGTTACCTGGTAAACTTTTACAGAGGAAACGATAGCACATTATGAGGATAAAAAGAGCAACACCTTCTTTAGCCAATTGATAAATCTAAAAAAAAAGGGTTTAGTGGCGGAGCACATTGATGACTTCCAAAAATTGAATATAAGGGTAACTGGTATTCCAGAGGAACACAGGATTGATGCCTTCATAGAAACTTTAAAGGATAACATCCAACATGAAGTTCTTGTTTGGGAACCTGATTCATTGGAGAAGGCATTCAGGTTGGAAAGAAAAATTGAATGTAAAATTATGGCGACAAGGAAGCGTACCACTCACATCTATAAAGATGGAAGTGTTACTACTCCTAGACTTCCACAACCTACAAGGTTGACACCACAAAAATTGGAAGAAAAAATAGCAAAAGGGCTTTGCTACAGTTGTGATAGAAAATACACTAAAGTTCATAAGTGCACTAAGAAGAAATTATTTTACATAGATTGTGAAGAGGAGGAAGAGAATGAAGAAGAAACTTCAAAAGTAGAGGATATACACCAGGAAGAAACCCTAGAAGAAGAAGAAATGAGTCCAATCATATCATGTAATGCATTGGTAGGAATTACCACTCGTCAAACTCTCAAGATAGAAGGACATATCAAGAAGAAAAATGTTATAGTGTTTATTGATTGGGGTAGTAGCCATAATTTTATTCATTGTAAGGTAGCCAAGGAATTGAATTGTTTTCTATACCCAGCACCAAAATGTCAAGTGATGGTTGCAAATGGAGGAACTATAAATTTCTCTGAAAAATGCCATAATATCAAGCTAGCCATGGGGGAATATGTATTGAATATTCCAATGCTTTCCATCCCAATGGGAGGTGCTGATGCTGTACTAGGAGTACAATGGTTACAATCTTTGGGGACGATAGATTTTAATTTTCAAGAACTTTTCTTGAAATTTTTTTTGGAAGGAAAATAAATCGAATTACGTGGTATCGCAGGGAATACAGGAAATATAATAAGCTCTAATGTCATGAGAAAGCTTCTGAAGAAAGAAAAATGGGGCGTAATTGCATAGTTATGCTCACTAGAAGTTCCAACATCAAAATCATCTATTTATCCATATCTCCAAAAATTCTTGGACAATCATTCCAAGGTGTTTGATACTCCCAAAGGAGTCCCACCTATTCATGATCATGAACATGTTATTCATTTGATACCAGGAAGTGTTCCTCCAAACATCAGGCCTTACAAATATCCTTATGTCTAAAAGAGCGAAATTAAACGTATGATTACATAAATGTTAGAGACTGGTATAATTCAACCTAGTCAAAGTTCTTTCTCTACTCCAGTAGTATTGGTGCACAATAAAGATGAATCATGGTGCATGTGTCCGGGTTATAGGGAGCTCAATAAGCTCACTATTAAAGATAAATTTCCCATTCCTGTGATTGATGAATTATTGGCTGAATTACATGGAGCAATTTATTTTACCAAGTTGGATCTTCATTCAGGATATCATCAAATTATAATGAATACTAAAGATATTCTGAAAAAATCATTTCGAACTCGTGAGGGTCATTATGAATTTTTGGTCATGCCTTATGGCCTTACCAATGCACCTTCTACATTTCAAGGGTTGATGAATTCCATTTTCAAACCCTTCCTTAGAAAATTTGTGCTAATATTTTCTGATGATATACTAATCTATAGTAGGTCTTGGAAGGATCATGTTCAACATGTTAACAAGGTGCTCAAACTATTGGAGGAGAAACAATTATATGCAAAAACATCCAAGTGTTTCTTTGTATTACAAGAGGTGGAATATCTGGGTCATATTGTATCTCACGAGGGTGTTAAGGTAGACCCTAACAAAATTAAAGCCATTAAGGAATGGAAAGTCCCCACAACCATAAATCAATTGCGCAGGTTTCTCGGGTTAATAGGGTATTATCAGAAGTGTGTTAAGAATTATGGGAAAATAGCAGCACCTCTAACAAAATTATTGAAGAAAGATGCATTTTCATGGACTCCTGAAGCAACTAAGGCCTTTTAACATCTTAAAGAGGAAATGTGCCTAGCACCAGTCTTAGCTATGCCAGACTTCACAAAAACCTTTATTGTGGAATGCGATGCCTCAGGAAATGGAATTGGTGTTTTTTTATTGCAAGAAGGAAGACCCATTGCTTTTGAAATTTGTTCAATCAAAGGAAAGTATTTGCAAAAGGCTATTTACGAGAAGGAAATGTTGGCAATACTACATGCACTAAAGAAATGGAGACCTTACCTAATGGGAAGACAGTTCAAGGTAAAAAATGATCATGATAGTCTTAAACACTTTTTGGATCAAAGACTATCTTCAGAAGAGAAACAAAAATGGGTCACAAAGATGTTGGGTTATGACTTTGAAATTATCTACAAAAAGGGAAGCTAAATGTTGTTGCAGATGCACTCCCAATAAAGGATGAAGATATGGAAGCATTGCTTTGTGCGATTTCAATTATCCAACCAGTTTGGATGACTGAAGCAAGGGATGAATGGAAGAAGGAAGAAGAAGTGTGGACTCTCATTCAAAATTTGCAACAAGATCATATTACATATGATACATTTAGTTGGAAAAATGATTCCTTATGGTACAAAGATCGCTTATATATTTGCAAGAACTCCCAACTAAAATAAAATATTGTTTTGGAATTGCACACTTATCCTTTAGGAGGACACTTGGGATTTTTAAAAACTTACCACTGGGTGAAGAAATAATTTTTTTGGGATGGCCTTAAATTTGATATTCAAAATTTTGTGGTGGAATGTTTTGTTTTCCAACAAAATAAAGTTGAGACAATTAATACCTCGGGTCTTCTCCAACCTTTATCCATTCCAAGTCAACGTTGGGAGGAGATTTAAATGGATTTTATCATAGGTTTACCTAAGTCCGAAGGAAGGAGTGTCATCATGGTGGTAGTTGATAGACTTACCAAGTATGCACACTTTTGTGCATTATCTCATCCATTTAAAGTGAGTATAGTTGCTATTTCATTTATGTAAACAATTCAAAAGCTACATGGAAACCCGAAGATCATTGTAAGTGACGGAGATCCAATTTTTATAGGAAATTTTTGGACGGAATTTTTTTTTGTTTGGGTACTCAACTAGCTCATATCTCATATTATCATCCTCAATCCGATGGTCAAACAGAGGTAGTGAATAAATTTTTGGAAGGATATCTTCTTTGTTTTTTATCTGATAAGAAAGCACAGTGGGTCAAGTGGTTACCTCTCGCTAAATGGTGGTATAACACTTCCTTCCATACTGCAGAAAAAATGACCCCATTTAGGGCACTTTATGGATATCATCCACCATCCATCACATCTTCTTTAAGGGAAAATTCTAGGGTTCAAGCAGTGGAGGATCACATTGAGCATCAACAAGAAGTTCTCCAACTCTTAAATGATAACCTAAATTTTGCACAAAATCGATTGAAACAATAGGCAAATCAACATCACAATGAGATAATTTTTGATGTGGGAGATTGGGTATTTTTACAGCTACACCCATACAAACAAATGTACCTCAAGCAAGCTACAAAGGATAATAAATTATTTCCAAATTACTATGGTCCTTACAAGGTTTTACAAAATATTGGTACTATGACATACAGATTGGAGCTTCCTGCTTCTTCGTGAGTGCATCCAGTTTTCCATGTTTCATGCTTAAAAACGGTTATAGGGGGGAAATTCTAGTTCAAACAATACTGCCAAAACTTTATGAGGAAGGAAAAACCATATTGGAACTTGAAGCAGTCACGAAAACAAGAACTCGACAACTACGAAATCGATCAATTTCAGAGTATCTCGTCAAATGGAAGAACTTACCCACTGAAGATTCTACATGGGAGGATGAGAATTTTATATAAAATCACCTAGAGCTACTCAAGTGTTGAGGACAACACTTTTTTGAAGGAGAGGAGCATGTTAGGTTCCTATATTACTATTATAGTCCCTTATTGTTATTAGTGTAACCCCCTTATTATTATTGTTGTACCCATGTAACCCCCATATTGTTATTATTGTGCCCTTAAATTATTATTGCTAAGTCAGATAGGGTTATATTGTGGCCCCAATAGGATTACATTGTGGTCCCATGGACTCCCATATATAGAAAGGAGGTTTTGTCATTTGTATCATCCAATAATTGTTCATTTATGTAATGTATTGGAGGTTTCCCCCTCGATATGGCTTATTTATAAGGTTTTGATCTCTCTTTTCTTCTATTTTTGGAGCTGGTTTCACAACACCATATGATACAAGTTCCATGCCAAGGTTCATCCACCAACCAACTCTTTGAAATAGAATGTGTCATATGATGACCAAACTCTTTCAAGAGTAACCAACACAGTCTTGCCTCCTGCTGCTCGGTGTCATAAATCTGTAAGTGGCTTCCCAACCTCTTGCTCATTAAAATCACCCATACAACCAATGGTGAGTGTCTATCATCATACCAAAAATTGGTATCCCTCCAATGGAGAATACCTTCTTCCCAAATTGGATTTCTATCTTTGCATTTCTATACTCATAAATGGCCATGTTGAATCCATAAGGATCTAAATAGGACGTAGGTAGAAAATTCTCATTAATATGTGAAATTCTCATCAAGAAGTACCCATCATAAAACTGGAAGATGTCATCCCTCATAAGATACCCTCCATCAATCATCTTCCTGTCCTTTTCCATGCATGTAGAAAGGTCATTGGAATTCTCCAATAATGGTTGGGCCCCCAACTCATCACTGCTGGTCAATGACAACGCTGCTGATCTCCATAATGGTGCAACTACTGTCTCAAGATCATGTTCAATTTTGAACACATAGTCCTTCATTTCTTTTCTCACGACAATGTTCATCCCATGCTCCAAAATTCTACACTCCAACCCCAAAAGTTGTGTGCAGCTCAACAATGATATACTAGGATGACTGTATACCTCCTTGAATATATCAAGGGTCCTCAACGCAGTGATATCCTGCTACTCTAAATCTGTAATGTACTTTGGCCCTAGGTCATGCAAAGGTATATTCCCACAATCCTCCATATGATGTGCTGAAATATCATAAAGTGGAAACATGTGCATACCTTGGTAAAGCTTGGGAATATTTTGTATTGCTACAAGGGTTCCTTCCTCTGATGTGATGACTTCCCCAACTACCGATGATGATGGCTTCTCCTGTATGGCTGCATCAGCACTGGTACAAGTCTCCTCCTCCTCATGCATCTCCAGAATAGTGCATGGGACTCTAAATGCCAAGAGATCAAGACCACTTTTCAAAGATGAAAGGGTTCTTTCTCTTGATGCAAGTGCTCTTGCAGTAAGTGGTGGTGAATTCTTCTTCTCCTTTGATTTATTCTTGTCAAAATTCTTGATCAACCTTTGAGAAAAATCTGCATAGGTAATCACCTTTGCATGACTCAAATGGCTGAACCACCAAATGTTTGCTTCACCTTCAAGGTGCAGCGCTGCAATCTCAACAGCTTCTTTCTCTACTATTGGATGTGGCAGAAACAATGCATCCAACTTCATTCCGCAAGCCCTTGCTATGCATGTGGATGACCTCCATCAAAGGTAGACAATAGAAATATATTGCCTTCTTTTCTTCTATTGCTGCAAGGTATCCTTTCTTCTTTGACCTGAATGAACTGTGGGAGAGTTAGATTCTCCTTGAGAGCTCTAGGTTGAAACTTATATTCTATAAGATACTCACTTAGAATCTCATGATCTAATTTTCCTCCATCTTCATGCCTCTTTTCTTCAAAAGAAAAGTGCATAGCATGTTTCTTTGGAGCTCTATGCAATACTGTATCTTCCTTCTTTTGATAGGAAGTACATGGATCTTCCTCCTCTTGAAGCCCTAATGTGGTTTCATTGCCTTTCTCCATTTTCCATTGCTTGACCTCCTTGGTGAGGTCCCTCTTAGATATGAAAAGATATGAGATAAAACTCATTCCTTCCATCATTCTAATCTCTTTCTCCTTCTTCTTATTCTCCTAATAGCATAATGGCTGATATCCATGGGCTGAGTTAGGATTATGCTCTGATACCACGTAATATTCGCAAATGGGGAAATCAACAATATAAGCACTAAAAATATTTTTTTATAAATTGATGCTATAATATTTAAGAAAAACCCATGAGTCCATTAATTTATACATTATAGCAACCAAATATAAGAGGAGATCAGAAAAAAACCATTGTTGCTTAGTTAAACAAGCCTCCCAAGCCATAATAACCAAAAAACACTGCAATAAGAGGTGTTGCAACCATGTATAAAAGTTAGGAAACCCTGGCAGAATTATTTTATAGCCTCTACAATAGTAGTATATTATACATCAGATCTAGAGATGCTATGTTCATAAAAATTTAGATCTATACTAGATCCATGCACTATACAAGCTCCTCTAAAGAACCCCCTTGGGGTTTTCAACAAAACACCAAGTACAAGTTGTATATCTAAGACTGCAGATCTACTGAAATATTTAGATCTTGAAAGTGTGGTTGAACTGATATGAGAAATAGAATAGCCTCCTCCACTAGATCGCCAAAATGAAGGGAAGATCCCCAAAACTTAGAAAATCAACTCTCCAAATGGTGTGCTGACCCACCCTACAACTACACTTACATAAATAACATATATATGGAAGTATATTACGATGTAGGGATCAAAATAAGGTTGGAATGATGCCAAGTTCTGGAAATGAGGCTTAATTTCTTCAATATTTTCCTCCCAATGAAGTAGAAACCTCCTCCACTAAAAAGAAACACTAAGATGGCCTAGATCTGGAGATCTAGTCTCCACTTACTGCAGCTTTCTGAAACAACCAAACCCTTAATAGGATTTATGCTATAAAAGAAAGGAAAAGCTTAGCCTTAAGTTAGATAGTTGAAAATGTAGTGCAAGAATCCTCCAAGAGCTCATTAATGGAAGAGGTGGGATTCCTGATCAGGAAAACCCAATGCTAAACATCATTCAATCTCAACTAAACAACAAGAGAAAGATATATGTCTAAAAAAACCATATATTCAAAAAATAACAATCATAATCTAGCCCCATATGGCTGCCATCCTCTTCCTTATAAATAATATAAGCCTTCTCACCTTGGGTCCCACTCATTAGGGTTCCATCATCATGCAATTAATCTCCCTCCAAAACTGTGTTGTCCCATCATCAATGCCACTCCTCCATAACATCATTGTTTGATTTGGTCAACCTTGACCTTGTCCACATCCATTAGCCCTTGTTCACACATGAAGGTGCTTTATCCAGCTATGAATATGATCCCTTTTTACATTAAGACGGATTTTATTCCTACTAAAGAGATTTATGGGCCTCCCTACCCATCTTATTCCTCTATCTAAGAACAAAATCAAAATTTAATATTCCAATTAGTTGTCTGCTAATTTAGGAATATTACATAATATCACATAATAACTAACAAACTTTCTGAGTATCCATGAGAATATGAGCTAAGACATGGAAACACTCAACACAAGATATCTTTTATTAATATAGAATGGTTACATTAGAGATATCCCATCATGATGGGGTTGTGTGCATAAGCTGGCTATAATACCATATTAAAATATGTTATAATAATATGTTGTTATTGAGGATGATCTCCTCGTTTAACTTTAATAACCTGTAGATATGTACATGAAGGATTTTGTATCCTTGAATTTTTAGTAGTATGTACCCTTTCCCGAGAGCCACTGGTGTTGATGGTAGCATACCCCTACTAATAGAAAAATTACCTTAAAACCCCCGAGTGAATCCATAGAGATGCTTCCAGTCTTTCTTTAAAGCATGGATATCCTGGCATGTGGTGGGAAAGGTGGAATCCCTTCCAAATTTCATTAGAAATCCTTGGAAGAGGGCATCCAAAATAATACCAGAGAAGACATGCCTGGAATTCCCTCTAACTATACGGGGAATATCTAAATTTCAAGTACTCATTGGAGTCATTTTTTCAAAATCTTAATAGGATATCACTAGTAGGTGCCTTAGCAAACCGTAGTGGTCTTGGTGAATCATTAGCATAAATCCTAACGGTCATAGCGCCACTATGGTTGAGCCATAAGAAAAATTGTGCTTGGAGGGAAAATTTTGCCCAAAGTAGCATTGTAGTGAAGCCAAGTAGAGGCTTGACTTACAATTGAATTGAAAACAAATGTGTCCTAAAATCTAAGGAAAACCTAGTGGTGGAAGCCCATGATTGGTGTTAAAATTATGCAACTGTGGTCAAATTCCACTTTGGATAAATCAGCTCATCAATATTATAATTGCATTAGTTTCCTATTTTCAAGAGGACCAAAATTTACCTATAGATCACCCCAATCTCTTAAGCAGAAGTTAAATTATGAATTATTTTATTTGGAATGTTTCAGCCTCAATTAATGTGGATTTATTCAAAGCCCCAAGTGGTCCCTCACAAAATCTATAAATAGAAGTGACCTCAAGCTCATTCACGCACATTCTCTCATGGGATTTTATTATTGAACTCTTTGTTTTGGTTTGTATATTTTGTTTTTCTTCACACAGGTTCGATGAAAGAAGTTTGCACATGGTACAAAATCACAGGCAAGAGGCTCACAGTGAACTAGGGCTTCTAGGCCATAGTTGCAGGCACAAAAGTACTAAAATCGAGTCAAAGTCGTGGGCACAATGTGGCACGGTAGCAACCAAGTTGTCATTGCTGCAAGCAGAGTGTGACAAGCTCCCGGCTAGAGTTCTGAGGCCAAATTGGGTCTATCCAGGCTAGAGCCACATGAAT
This sequence comes from Pinus albicaulis, assembly GCA_034641835.2. Lineage (NCBI taxonomy): Eukaryota > Viridiplantae > Streptophyta > Pinopsida > Pinales > Pinaceae > Pinus > Pinus albicaulis. The sequence goes on along the minus strand of CM076578.1, from coordinate 1,509,913,272 downwards.
AGCATGTCCTACCAGTGGCCAGGGAGCTATAGCTGCGCGCACAACATCTTGAGGTCACGACTAAGGGTTTTTCTAAGAAATATGAGTTAGTTCATTTTTAGTTGCTTGCGCAATGCTTCCATACTTCATCCGCTCAGTCAGAAATGTTTGTGATGAGTCTTTGATAGCCTCATGGATTCATATATAGGATTTTACATTTGATATTAGTTGGATTTGGTGATCTATTGGTTCTGTGTTTCTTGATGTTGTAGATCTGTAGAACTGTAGCTTTGTTCAGTATATTTCCACTGCATATCATGCCCATAAAGATGCATTTACAATTCTCTAAAGCCTTTACTCAGTGAAAATAGTGTTCAACAATATGCTATAGGCAGTGAAAATGCATTACAATTCTCAAAATCATGATCCCTTAGCTGAAGTATGTTTATGGCTATATTATGCATGTGCTAGTTTTTTTACTAGACTATGAAGATCTGGATCAATGGATCATTATACTCTTATTTTCTGAATCATTTGATGATGATCTAAGAAGAAAAACTTGCAAGGGTTTTCTCCATAGTGGGTTTTTCCCTGGTCTCGTACCACTCCTGGGGTATATATGTGTGCATGATTTTATTCCATTTGTTTCTTTATGTTCCACCACATAGATGATGTTGTTTTTGTTATTTCTACATAATTACATAAGTTTATGGTTAATAATGTATATATGAATAATGATATAATGATATCTGGTAAAATTATCATGTTATTGAAGAAATGTAACTATCAAAGAAAAGAACAATGTAGCCCTATGAAAAATTAACATGGAATCAGATTTGGGATGAAGAAAAGCCATGGATATCACTTCCATGGAGACACCTTTTATGGAAGCAAGAAGAGGATGGTAGAGACCTAAAATAATTCTACGGTAAGAAGAAAACCCTTGGTAGTTAGTGCATAATGGTTTTATGGTGGGGGTTCGGGAGAAACGCTTGTTTATGGTGAAGTATTGAGATTTGGTGTATGAAAACCTAGCATGGTATGTGAAGTACTTCGGATCGATTTGAAAAATTACCTCGTTGATTGAAGACAACACTACTATGTGGTCTATAGATAGCTCTTGAAGGTTGGTTCAATAGGGAGAGGATCATTTGTCACTAATGATAATTACTATTAGACTCTTGATGTTTATTTGTATGGATCTCAATATTATAATTATTGTTTTGATCATTTATTATATCTGATGCATGTATATTTTGAGTACCTGGATGTTTCTAACCTTCTTGATGAGATGTGATAAGTGAATCCCTCTTGAGGATATTTTAAATGCAAGAAATATGGTTAGAGCTGGAAGAGGAAAAGAGGCACCTAATGAAAAAGGTGACAAGATTCTTATGTGAAGGTGCACAGGTAATACCAAAAGGTATGCATGGTATATTGTATTTCAGATGTAACATTGATGGCTAGGTCAACCCTATGATAAGTTGAGAATGTCTCCTTCACAAATGGATCATGCATGCATATGAAGGTTATTGGGATTTATGTTTCCTATTATGAAATGGTGCACCTGGTATTGAATATTTTGATCATGATGATATTCTTGATTCTATGAGGCTACTTATTGTTGATCTTAGATAAGTTAGATATAGTGGCATAACTTGATGTTTGATTAACATCCATTTTTTTTTAGATCCTGATACTGACTCAAGTAAATCATACTCTTGACTCTTTATATGCATAAGACATGTTGGATCTCTTATAGAAGTTGACCTCATTGATATGGTATTGGTAATGCTTGTGATAAGCATGATGAAAGGTCATGGAAAGAGAGATTTCACTCTGTTGTTTTATTGAATAACCTAACTTGATCATATTTATTATGATAAGCATGGTATTCATTACCATAATGATAGAGGTATATCTTGATATTGATGTTATAGATATTTTACTACCTGTGGTTATGGAATATGCTAAAATTAAATTCTCTAACTTAAAGTATTATTATTGGGTTCATAAGATTGTGTTGTCACATCTTCCTGTTGCCATGATCTTTCAAGTTCAGCCCTTGATGAAATATTTATGACATGATGTTGATGATCATGATAGATATGTGTTTATGATCTAACGTATCTGTTGTTGCATGAATCTAGTAAAGATAGGTTGAAATTACGTGTTTTTTCTAAGATTTATGAGTATCTAACATGGTTGATCTACAACAAAATTCTGAGCCTCACTCACACAAAGGAAGGCCCATAGATGTGACTATGGTGGATAGACACAAAATTGAAGTTTTGTACATGAAATGAGTTTGTACTCTGAATCAAGGGATCTCTGACCTATCTTGCCATTTTAAACTGTTTTCTAAAGTTTCTAGGTGAAATTGTTGATCAAAGTAAATAAAGGATTAGGCATGAAATTAAATGGTTACCTGGAAGATGTCAGTTCTGTAGATGTGTTGCAAATAGCAGTAAGATTTGTCAGCATGAAAAGTTAATATTTTTGAATTGAACTTGTGTTTTTAGGTGACCAAGACATTCATATTAATATGTCATTATGTTTGAAAATTGTGTTACATGTTTTGGTTGATTGATATAGATCAGTTGTGTTTGGAACTTTGACATGATGTCTTATACCTTTCAATTGATTATACAAACATGTATTTTTATTATATATATCTCTATTTGTACTTGATTTGTTGATTGTTGATTTTCCCTGATGACAATTCTATGTAGGCATAGTGACCTATAGAGTGTTATGTGAGTATTCAAAATTATGGTTATGTATTAGCCTCCTTATTCCTAGCACAATGGTTATTGTGACTTACTATGAAGATGGAACATGCATGACTTAACCCTGATGTATGCACTTGCATATATTTATGGAAATGGATTGTAATGTCATGTTAAATGATAGGTTTTATGACTTGACAATGAATGAAGTCAAGACTTGATATGAGCTCTACCTGTCATCTGGTTGAAAGAAATTATACGATGACATAAATGTCTTTGATAATAATTTTTGTGTGAATTATAAACTTCGATGAGATGGTTTTGTTGAAACAACATTGATTTGAGTAAGGCCAATTATGTTGACTTGGTTAGGAATTATGCATCCAGAGAGAATTGCATGATGCAAGCTCCTGAATTCAAATTTATCCATATTTTATAGTTATCTGAGGAAGTCAGGATGATAACTTCCAAGGTAAGGCCTTGATTTTGATTATGTCCTTGGTATTAAATACTAATTGTATACCATTGATAGGTAATGAGCCTCTAAAAGTCTAAGTAAGAGGGAGATGACTTCTAAAGCTCGAAATTATGTATCATGGCATGATGAATTGATTTCTAAAATTTAGGAAAGAAATCCCATGTTGAAAAACTGTTGAAAAATGTGTTTGTGTAATGAAAATGTAAATCCTTGGACACTCTGATTTAAAGTTCAAATATTGTTGAACGTGACATGGCATATGATAGTTGATTGAAGAATTGATGTTTTGATTTGAACATCCATCTGTATATGATGTGTATAGAACATGATTAAATTCATGATTGAGATGCTTCATTTAGAATTTCCACCAAACATCCTTTGAAATATCTACATGAAATGTTCTACTTTTAAAGTATGAGATATATCTCCCATGATATGTAGGAACTGATGATGTTTGGGATTAGTATTAGTGAGAAAATTTGGATGCTTCCTTAATATGAGATCTTCCATGATATCCTAGATTAGAGGTCCATAGTAAAACGAGGAGTGGTATTACAAACAAGCCTCGCTTGAGGGTATGATTCCAACTGGGGTATACTATGCATAGACCAGATAGGGGTGCAACATATTCGGCCCTATGAAGATAGCGGAGAAACATCTCAACCCTTTGTAATAGATAGGGAAGTGCCCTATTTTCTAGAGATCCCTCAACCCCAGAAACCCTCCATCTCAATTCGTCATCCTGAGAGCTCGGACAGGGAGCAAGAGTTTGCTCAATGTCCTCGATCAATGATTCTCTCATCATACTCATATCTGGTATCTTCACCAGAAGATACCAGATATGAGTATGATGAGAGAAGCATTGATCGAGGACATTGAGCAAACTCTTGCTCCCTGTCCGAGCTCTCAGGATGACGAATTGAGATGGAGGGTTTCTGGGGTTGAGGGATCTCTAGAAAATAGGGCACTTCCCTATCTATTACTGAGAGTTGATATGTTGCACCCCTATCTGGTATATGTAGAGTATATGACAGTTGGAATCATACCCTCAAGCAAGGCTTGTTGGTAATATTGATCCTTGTTTGGCCAATGATTTGAGAGTGTACTTGGGGTGTACAACCAAATTCAATTATGATGCAATTTTTCTACCACATGACTATATAGGGTCATAAATGGGAAGATCAATAGGAAATAGGATGGTTTGAGATAAACCTATGCGGTTTCACATTGAGACTGAGCTCCCCGATATGATACCAGGGTTGAGATTGGATCCCCTAGGTGGAGGGATATCTTATTTATAGATATGGGATTATAGAGGTATAGCTCCCCCATAATATTTCTAGTTGAGATGTGCTCCCCAAAGTGGTTACATTTTGAGATGTGCTCCTTGACGATATTCTATTCGGTGATGATGATACTACGAGTAGAAGTCGACTGTTAAAGAACCTAGGTTGCAGCCTGATGGATGAAGGGTGGTAGCCTAAGCTATCCTCCGGTTAAAAATTCTTCTTCTTTTAGATCCCAGAATGTTCAGCACATGAGTAGTAACAATAAAGATATAAGTTGGAATAAGCATGAGCAGTTCATTTAGGTTTTGTAATGATGAGGGATCAAAGCATGATGACTACACGACATAGATTATCAGTGATGATACGTGATCATGCATTAAGATCACATAACGACATATTTGTCGATGAACAGATGTTTGTAGGTGGAATTCTCCCTGTTTGAGAAGGAATGTTTAAATTATGCAAATACAGTCAAATTCCACTTTGGAGAGCTCAATTGGTCAATATTATAATTGCATTAGATTCCTCTTTTCATGAGGACTGAAATTGACCTATTGATCACCCCAATCGGTTAAGCAAAAGTTAAATTATGAATTATTTTATTTTGAATGGGTCAGCCTCAACACATGTGGATTTAGTCAAAGCCCCAAGCGGTCCCTCACAAAAGCGATAAATAGAAGCGACCTCAAGCTCATTCACACACATTTTCTCATAATGTTCCCCTCTTTCACTCTTTTTCTTGGTTTTTCTATTTTTTTTGGTTCGCACAGGTTTGAAGGAATAATCTCACATAAGGTACGAAATCATAGGTGAGAGGCTTGCACTGAACTATGGCTTTTGGGCCATAGCTACAGGAATGGAACTACTGAAATCAGGCCAGATCCGTGTGCATAGTGTGGAAAGGTAACAACCAAACTTTCATAGCCGCAAGCAGAGCATAACAAGGTCGTGGTCAGGGTTTTGAGGCCAGATTGGGTTGATCCAGGCCAAAGCCACATGCATAGTGTGTCCTTCCAATGGCCAGGGAGCTATAGTCGTAGGAACAAAGTCTTGAGGTCGCAACTAAGGAATTTTTTTTAGAAAATTTAAGTTAGGTCATCTTCAGTTGCTTGCGAACTGCTTCTAGAATTCATCCGCTCAGTCACAGATGTTTGTGATCAGTCTTTTATAACCTCCTCGATTCAGATCCAAGATTTGATAGTCAACATTATTTATATTTGTCGATCAATTGGTTTCATGTTTCTTGATGTTTTAGATTTGCAAATATATAGATTTTTTCAGTATATTTTTATTGCATATCATACCCTCAAATATACATCTATAGTTCTCCAAAATTTTCACTCAGTGATAGTAGTGTTCAACAATATGCTAAAGTCAATGATAGTGCATTACAATTCTCAGAATCAGGATCTCTCATTAGAAGTATGTTTATGGTTATATTATGCATGTGCTATTTGTTTTACTGCATTATGAAGATATGGATCATTGTACTCTTATTTGTTGAATCATTTGATGATGATATAGGAAGAATAATTTGCAAGGGTTTTCCCCATAGTGGGTTTTTCCTTGGTCTCGAACCAATCATGGTGTCTATATGTGTGCATGCTTTTCTTCTATTTGTTTCTTTATGTTTAGCTGCATAGATGATGATGTTTTTTTTCTTTATACATAGTTTCATAAGCTAATGGTTAATAATGTATATTTGAATAATGATATAATGATATGGGGTGAGATTATCATGTTATTGAAGAAATGCAACTATCAAATCAAAGAACAATGTAGCCCTATGAAAATTTAACAACTAGCGCACTCAAATTCACCTTAATGTTATTGTAGAAATGAAGATGTCGTGGCCTAGAGGCATTATCCCTAAGGTTTATTTTTCCTCCGCAAAAGGAATGGAAGGGCTATCAGGGCGTCAGGACAACTGGGCTAATAGCTCGAAGGTGGGAATCCTTCCTATTTTCCATAGTGGAGCCCATACGAAATCTCAACCTTGAGGCAAAAAACCTGTAAGTAAATAAAAAATTGAAGTTTGCAGCAACGTGGGAGATGAAGTGGAGTCAACACATAGTGGCATCAACCTATCCCCATCTGCAATAGGGATGATGCAGGGCGGTCCATGAGAGAAATCAGCTTGCAATAATTTCTCATAGGATATATGTAAGACGTAGTGGGAAAGCATCGAGATTAGTGAACATGGGATTTCATGGCGTTTCCATGTTGCAAACCTAGTAGAATCACGGGTGGTGTGGAGGTGTGGCCCACTGATACACATGGCCTTGAGGCCTGAACCTCAAGGCATAAGGAGGATGGTAGGAATGCATGTGTCATGATGAAACGTGCAAGATGATATGAGTCGAGCCATGTTGGAGGAACATGAACAAAAAATTATTCCATTATCTAAGAGGAGGTGCCACTTGACGAGTCAGCCAGATAGAATGACCCTAGAAGTATAAATAAATGTAGTAAAGGAGGACATCAAGGTGACTTCGCTTGGGTTGCGATGGAAATTTAATTTTGGAGTGGTCGACCAATGGGAAGGAAAGACTGAGGTGACGTGTTCCGGTGGGACCGACCACAGATGGTTAAATATGGGCTCCTGAGGGAGTCACCAGGATAGAGGCTCTAGGGTGATTTGGAATATGAAGATGAGGCTATGTAACTCATGGGCCCATCAAGGGCTAGTGATCTGAAATGATTGTATTAGTTTTGTTGTGCTAAGTGTCTTCTCAATTTAAAATCATGTGCATAATTGCCTCTTTAGTATGCATAAGGATTAAAAAAATTGACCATGATTTGTAGATGATTTTTAGTGAATTAGAAGCATAAAAAAATCATAAATAACACTAAACAATAGTTTAAAAAAATAAATAAGTCACCACATGAAATTTACACAACAGGAATGATGAAGCAGTTCACCTCTCCTGGGCTACATTTGTTGGTCCAGCTCCCAATGGCTTGTCCATATTTCATTGTGCTCAAAATGTTTCTATTGCATGTAGTTACAATACTCTAATGGTTTTTTTCTCTGCATCAATGGCTCCAGAATGCTCCAATTATTAAAAAAATACTCTTTATTCACTTAGAATGGGCGAAAATTCAGTCTCCTACTCTTTTGCCCAGTATCTCCTAGGAAAGCTCCACTAAATGTAGAGAGCTCCACTTAACTGGAGTTCAAATTGCGCTAGCTGCCAATTTAGGTGCACCTCTATCTCTTCCACTAAATCTAACTATGTATTAAATGTTAGTGGTTGGATGGTGGCCACATGTACAACCCCAAACTGCGGGTTACATAACCGTCGAAGCAGAACTCCCGTAAGAACTTTAGTTTAAAGTTTGAATTGTGGTAAGTGCCATGGGTTAGTGCTTATTTATGTGGTTGGAGTTAATTTTTAATTGTTTTCCATGTGACATATATTGTGGAACCACTAGTGGGTTGGGACTGCCAGCGGTTCCCAACCCCCAAACACCAATTCAACACATGAAAAATATAACTCGCAACCCATAGATGTTAAGTAACTCATGTAGCTCGGATCGTAAGGTGTGTGCATGCCTGGAGGGAGTTCAGGGGGTCGATCCCTGCTACCTTAAATAAATTTTTACTATGTAGTTGTAGGGCCACGTGGTGGGTTCAAGATTGGCCACGTGGCAGCTTCTGATTGGCTCGTTGAACCCGTACAACCAATAAAAATATGACACTTTTCCTCCCACAATTGGTCTCGAGAAAGGAATATTTTGAGGAATATTATCTTTTGCTTACTGTACATCCACCTTGATGACTCTGCATCCCAGTCAAACCTGGTCAAACTGCCACAATTTTACCTGTTTGGCATTTCGATCAAAACCTAATATCTTCCTCATACGACATTGGTTTTTCGAACCAATTGTGGCGCAGGAATCAGGAAGACAAGTTCTACACAACCATATTAGTTTCAACCCAATCCTATAAATTTGAATTTTGAGAAAAATTTATGAACTCCTGACCATTCCTCCTCATTGGAAATATTTTGGACCCCAAAAGACTTGATTACCTATTCAATAGATTAGGGTACAACACCCTCACCTTGTTGAAATTTGGTTACCGGAGGACAGGTGGTTCCTTAAGGCTTTGATCTTTGGCCTAGATAAAAGTGTCCAAAAGAATTTAATTTTTCTCCTAAAGTGACTTTATAATTTTTATAAAGTCAAATCTAATTTAAAAGTGACTTTAAGTGATAAAGTTACTAAAGTCTAATTTAAAAGTGACTTTTAGTGATAAAGTTACTAAAGTCTAATTTTAAAGTGACTTTAATAAAGTCAATGTAAAATTAGAAAGGAAAAGTGACTTTGGAAATAAATGACTAAGTGGGTCTTTATTAAAGTGGGGTGAATTAAAAATAGAAAGTGAGATTTAAATGAGCATTTAATCTCAGCCCTAGATCTCAATCTATTTCAGCCATTGGATTTAGGGATTCCCTAAAAGTCACTTAGGGTTAGGTTAAAGGAGGAAAATGAGGGAAAAGGTCATTCATTTCTTTCATGAAAAGATTGGGAGAAGGAGAGAAAGAGAGCTGGAGATTTTTCTGAGCAGTGAGAAGAAGGAGGGTAGCAGTGAAGAGATTTCAGCAAAGGTACAACAACATTTATTGGCATACATACCGAGGCAGAAAATCCGTACAGTAGGGAGAGGTAGTGTTTCCAAGTGAGGAGGCACAGAAATCGAGGAAGAGGGTACAACAACAAGCACGCACTCCAAGGCACAAAAATCAGGCACGTTTTTCAAGGAAGAGGGTGGCTATCATTTTCGGCACAAAAACCGAGGAAGAGGACAGCAGCTACAGCTCTATTTTTTGGCATGAATTTCGAGAGAGGTTGCTGTACAAAATCTGTACAATCCGTACAACAAAGTGCGGCTGTTTTGGCACGCTTCCCGAGGTGGCCGTACAACATTTAATGCTGTCCTAAGGTGCTGTAAATTTTCTGTTTTCTGTTGCTGCTGATTTGGCACAATTTCCAAGGCAGTGTGCAAGCATGGAAATCGAGATAAGTCTATAAATTGGTTGCTGGAATTTTTTCTGAGTTTTTCCTGTTTCACTATAAAAAGCAATATTCAGAAAATAAAAGAGAAGCTTTCGAACTGGTTTTCCCCAAGAGTTGTAGGGGATTTTTCCAGGGTCATGTTGACCAAAAATATCTGTGTTAAAATGTGTGAATGACTATTTTAAGCTTGCTAATTTTTATTTATGCATTTTCCAGCATTCTGTAAATTTTCCAGAATTTGTGTTTTCAGCAAAAAAATATTTTCCAGTTTGTTGAATGTAAGGATATGGGAAAGGGCATTTAACTATTTGGAGAAATAAGGTGAAACTGAAAACCGAGGTGGGAAACATAAAATTTCTACATGGTATTGGAGCTTGAGTGCTAAAATTGCAGTTTGGGACAGCAAGAAGAAAAATACAGTCTGCTGATTTTTCACTCAGAAAATTCCAGCAAGCTGATTTTTCACACACAGAATTTTTATCTTTACTACAGCAGTGCTATTTTTCAGTTTTAGGACAGCAGGATGTCATTGGGATTGAGGGTGAAGGATAGGTTGGATGGGCATACCAATTACAGTGTTTGGAAGGAGAGAATGCAGAGTATCTTTTAGGAGGCAGAAGTCTGGGATATCATGGTTCATACCACACAGCAGCATGTTAATGTGCCTACTGATGCTACTCAGTCGGCAGCATATAATAGGAATAACAACAAGGGTAAGAGACTGATTCTAGACGGAATCAAAGACCATTGCATTCCTCATGTGATAGGAAAGAGAAATGCTCATGATAATTGGACATCATTGTCCAATCTCTACCAAAGTACTAATGAGAACCGGAAAATGGTCCTGAAGGAGAAGCTGAAAACCATTAAGATGGGTAAGACTGATAGTGCAGCTGGATATCTCACAAAGATTACTAATGTGGGAGATGAGTTGGCAGCAATTGGAGAGTTCATTCAACACACTGAGTTGTTGTCGATAGCAGTGAATGGCCTCCCCAGTTCATGGATGAACTTTGCTGATGGGGTTTGTGCATGTGAGACTCTTCCCACATGGGAGAGATTTTGGGATGATTGAATTCAGACAGAGATCAGGAAAGGTCAGCTTGGGGCAGCTAAGCCAGTTGAGCAGGATGAGGATGTAGCACTTCTGGCAGGAGGCAAGAAAGGCAAAGGCAAGAAGCAGGCTTCCACAAGCAATGGTGGGGGAAAAGGAAAAGGTAAAGGTAAACAGGGTAACACAGAGAAGGACTATTCCAAGGTGAAGTGTTGGAATTGTCAGAAGATGGGACACTATGAAGTTGTGTGTCTGGAGAAGAAGAAGAAGAAGGGGAAGAACTAGAGCATGGTAGAATCAGCAGAGGTTGAGGACTTTACAGATCGCTTTGACCGGGAGTTTGGGTTCATTGCGTGTGAGTCCTCTAGTGCAGGATTACCTGCCACAGAGGTTCAGAGGGAGCATGCATTTCCCTCGACCAGCGGAGCATCTTCAGGTATCTGGTATGTGGACAGTGGGGCTTCACATCATATGACAGGAGTCCATGAGTAATTCTCAGAGCTTTCAGAGAGTGGCACTTATATAGAGGTAGTACTCAGTGATGACAGATTTGTTAGAGCAGTCGGTGTGGGAACACTGACATTTCAGAGGGAGTCTAAACCTCCCTTGAAGGTGTCAGATGTTCTTTATGTACCAGGGATGAGGAAGAACCTCATATCCGTCTCAGATTTGGAGGACAGAGGATATGAGATACTGTTCAGGGGTGGACAGGTGCTGATGTATCCCAAGGGCGCTCCAGCTAATTCAGCTAGAGTGATAGGTGTACGCCATGAAAAGGTGTACAAGTTTGCATTTCAGCCCCTTTTGGCATTAAGCAGTAGTACCGACAGTAGAGCTAGCAGTTCTAAGTTGTGTGATATTTGGCACCACAGGATGGGGCACATGTATCATGGGGCCTTGAGGACTTTGCGGGAGATCACTACAGGTGTGCCATATTTCAGTACTGATCACTTTGATACTTGCAGAGGATGTGCGATGGGAAAGTTTTCCAAATCCCCTTTTCCCAGCAGTGACAGCAGAGTGACTGGGATACTTGATTTGATTCATTTAGATGTGAGCGGTCGGATGTCTCATGTTTCCTTGAGTGGATATGAGTACTATGTTTTATTCATTGATGATCACTCCAGGAGGACCTGGATTTATTTCTTGAAGACCAAGAGTGAGGTCTTCAAGCGGTTTTAGGAGTTCAAAGCTCTTGTGGAGACACAGAAAGGTCATAAGATCAAGTCCCTGAGGTCAGACAATGGAGGAGAGTACACCCTTGGAGAGTTTGTTGACTATTGTGCGGAGGTAGGCATTAGGAGGGAGTTCACTGTTCCTTACAACCCCCAACAAAACGGGGTTGCGGAGAGGAAGAACAGATTCATCGGAGGGGCTGCCAAATCCATGTTACATGATCAAGGGTTGCCATTTTTTTTGTGGGCAGAGGCCTGCAACACTGCTTTTTATTTGCAGAACAGGAGTCCGCATCATGCCTTGGGGCACATGACTCCGGAGGAGGATTTTTCTGGGAAGAAGCCTGATATTGGTCATCTTCATATCTTTGGGTATATCACATACTCCTACATACCCAAGGAGAAGAGGACCAAACTAGAGCCCACCACAGAGAAGGGTATCTTTGTGGGCTATAGTGAGACCTCAAAGGCCTTTCGGATTTACATTCCTGCACAGAGGAAATTTGTTGTCAGGTGAGATGTGAAGTTCGAGGAGGATATGGCCTTTAGGAGGTCACGGGAGTTAGATTATCTGGACCAGCCACACCCTCAGCAGCAGTTGAGTCAGTCACAGGGATCCAGTGGGCAGGGATCAGGAGGATCCGGAGGTACATCTATGATGATGTCAGGTCCATCAGTGAGCAGTGGCTCACAGAGTCAGAGGGGTGGTGCTTCGGGCAGCATGCAGAGCAGTCCGCAGAGAAGTTCACTAGGGAGTCCACTAATGGACAGTTCACATGGTACCTCAGCTTCTACAGGTTCAGGTGCAGGCAGGAGGACAGCAGACAGACAGTCAGGAGTTCAGGCTCCTGATGATGATGAGGAGGAGGAGTTTCATTCTCCAGTGGGAGAAGTATGCTCAGGGAAGAGGAAGCCCAAGTGGCTTCAGGACACCTTGAGAGAGGCCACATTTGTTGCTGGGCCTAAGAGGCCGGTCAGAGAGAGCAGACCACCTGAGAGGTTTTGTAGCTATATGGCAATGGCTACCAGCATCCTTGACTCTGAGCCTTCTAGCTATGAGGAGGCAACTAGCCAGCAGGTCTGGAGAGAGGCCATGCAGGAGGAGTATTCTTCTATCATGAAGAATGATGTTTGGGAGGTGGTGCCGAGGCCTGAGGGCAAATCCGTGGTTACTTCCAGATGGCTTTACAAGGTAAAGCATGGTGCAGATGGCAGCATTGAGAAATTCAAAGCGAGGTTTGTGGCTCGAGGGTTCTCCCAAGTAGAGGGAGTTGATTATGAGGAGACCTTCGCTCCCGTGGCTCGATATACTTCGATCCGCTCCATTATATCGATAGCAGCAGAGATGGGTTGGAAGATCCACGAGATGGATGTGAAGACCGCATTTCTCAATGGCTTCATACAGGAGGAGGTGTACATTGAGCAGCCACAGGGCTTTGAGGTGCATGGGAAGGAGTCCCATGTGTGCAGACTGAAGAAGGCCCTTTATGGCCTGAAGCAAGCTCCCAGAACTTGGTACTCCAGGATAGATACATACTTGCAGGGGATGGATTTCACAAAGAGTGAGGCAGATCCGAACCTCTACTATATTGTGATAGGTGAGGAGCCTCTCATTCTGGTGCTGTATGTGGATGACTTAGTCATTACAGGTGCAGAGAGACTCATAGAGCACTGCAAGAGAGATCTTGCGGCGGAGTTTGAGATAAAGGACATCGGCTTGATGCATTACTTTTTGGGTTTGGAGGTGTGGCAGGAGGAGGGGCATTTCTTCCTGGGGCAGGGGAAGTATATTGTGGATATCCTTGGCAGATTCCACATGGAGGATTGTAAACCCATGTCGACACCAATGATCACCAACTGGAAGAAGCTTCATGCTTCGGATTCCGAGTTGGTGGATCTCACATTGTACAGACAGTTGATTGGTTCCTTGATGTATTTGGTCAACACTAGACCAGATATTTGTTTTGCAGTCAACACGATGAGTCAGTTTATGTGTGAGCCTAGGAAGGTTCACTGGGTGGCTGCAAAACACATTTTGCGGTACTTGCAGGGGACAGTGGATTATGGTCTGGACTACAGGCGGGGGGATGGAGTGAGATTGGCAGGTTACACTGATTCTGATTGGGCAGGTTGTGCTTCTGATAGGAAGAGCACTTCAGGGTGTTGCTTTGGGTTGGGTTCGGCAGTGGTGTCATGGTTCAACCGAAAGCAGCAGTCAGTAGCATTGAGTTCAGCGGAAGCAGAGTATATGGCAGCTAGTCTAGCTAGTTGTGAGGCCATCTGGCTTCGCAAGATGTTGTTTGGCTTATTTGGTCAGCCGTTGAGACCTTCAGTGATTTACTGTGATAATCAGAGTTGCATTAAACTCACAGAGAATCCGGTATTTCATGACAGGTCAAAGCATATCGGGATCAAATATCATTTCATCAGAGACTATGTTCAGAAGGGAGCTGTGAAGCTTGAGTATATTCCCACTGATGAGCAGGTTGCAGATATTCTTACCAAAGCCTTACCACGGGGCAAGCATGTCTACTTTAGAGACAAGATGGGTGTGATGAGGAACACCTTCCTCGGTAAGAGGGAGTGTTGAAATTTGGTACCGGAGGACAGGTGGTTCCCTAAGGCTTTGATCTTTGGCCTAGGGAAAAGTGTCCAAAAGAATTTAATTTTTTCTCCTAAAGTGACTTTATAAAGTTATAAAGTCAAATCTAATTTAAAAGTGACTTTAAGTGATAAAGTTACTAAAGTCTAATTTTAAAGTGACTTTAATAAAGTCAATGTAAAATTAGAAAGGAAAAGTGACTTTGGAAATAAATGGCTAAGTGGGTCTTTATTAAAGTGGGGTGAATTAAAAAATAGAAGGTGAGATTTAAATGAGCATTTAATCTCAGCCCTAGATCTCAATCTATTTCAACCATTGGATTTAGGGATTCCCCAAAAGTCACTTAGGGTTAGGTTAAAGGAGGAAAAGGAGGGAAAAGGTCATTCATTTCTTTCATGAGCAGATTGGGAGAAGGAGAGAAAGAGAGCTGGAGACTTTTCTGAGCAGTGAGAAGAAGGAGGGCAGCAGTGAAGAGATTTCAGCAAAGGTACAACAGCATTTATCGGAACACATACCGAGGCAGAAAATCCGTACAGCAAGGGAGAGGTAGTGTTTCCAAGTGAGGAGGCACAGAAATCGAGGAAGAGGGTACAGCAATAAGCATGCACTCCAAGGCAAAAAAATCAGGCATGTTTTTCAAGGAAGAGGGTGGCGGTCATTTCCAGCACAAAAACTGAGGAAGAGGACAGAGCTACATCTCTATTTTTTGGCACGAATTTCGAGAGAGGTTACTGTACAAAATATGTACAGTCCATACAGCAAAGTACGGTTGTTTCGGCACGCTTCCCGAGGTGGTCGTATAGAATTTAATGCTGTCCTAAGGTGCTGTAAATTTTCTGTTTTCTATTGTTGCTGATTTGGCACAATTTCTGAGGCAGTGTGCAAGCACGAAAATCAAGATAAGTCTGTAAATTGGTTGCTGGAATTTTTTCTGAGTTTTTCCTGTTTCACTGTAAAAAGCAATATTTAAAAAATAAAAGAGAAGCTTTCGAACTAGTTTTCCCCAAGAGTTGTAGGGGGTTTTTCCAGGGTCATGTTGACCAAAAATATCTGTGTTAAAATGTGTGAATGACTGTTTTAAGCTTGCTGATTTTTATTTCTGCATTTTCCAGCATTCTGTAAATTTTCCAGAATTTGTGTTTTCAGCAAAAAGTTATTTTCCAGTTTGTTGAATGTAAGGATATGGGAAAGAGAATTTAACTATTTGGAGAAATAAGGTGAAACTGAAAACCGGGGTGGGAAACAGAAAATTTCTACACACCTTTCCAACCTCCATAAATTTTTCCTTGCTTGGTTAAGTGTGTTTGAGCCCAGCTCGAAGGTAGTCAGCACTTCCCCTCTTTGATGCTCTTGTCCCCCTGTCAAGAATTGTATCTTCTTTGAGCTCATCTAGAAATTTTGGCGAGAAATATTCAATAGAAGGTAGCTAAACATCACTTCATTGATCATCGATCAAAGGTGGCTCATACAAGCATAAGTTTTCAAAATAAACAATTGAATACATTTTCATGTAAGAAGGAAAGTCAAGTTGGAATGCATTATTACCAACTTTTTTTATGATCTTGAAAGGACCATAGCAAATGGATTTGAGCTGTTTACCTTCCCCTTGCATCCTTTCCTTGCTAATGTGAAACCATACCTCATCTCCCTCTTGAAACTTGTGATCAACCCGGTGTTTATCACGCCTCTCTTTGTATTTTCTTTGACATTACTCAAGATGTTCTTGAACGTGTTGATGTATAATCTGAATTTGATCAATGAACTTTCAAGCCTTATCAATATCACTATGGCCATCAATTGCAACATCCTTCCAAAGGATGAAGTCTAATTGCAGTTTTGGAAAATACCCAAAGCATACCTCAAAATATGAGGTTTTTGTTGAAGAGTGCTCTGCCCAGTTGTAAGCGTGTTGAATGTAATGCAGTTGTTCATCTCACAACTTAGGATGTTTGCTGCAGTATCCTCTCAATAGATGCACAACTATTCTGTTCACCACCTCTGTTTTTCCATCTGTTTGTGGATGAAAAGCGATACTCTTTTTCAACTTTGTGTCCATAATTATCCATATATTTGACCAAAAATTCCCATGAACCTAGAATCCATGTCACTAACAATAGAAGTGGGAAATCCAAAATGAACCCAAACATTTTGAAAATAAAGTTTAGCAGTTTTTTCAGCAGTAATGGTTTTCTTACATGGAATAAGTATAAAAATTTTACTAAATCTATCCAAAAATACAAAATGATAATCATTTTGATTTCTTGATGGTACCGGTAGTGGCATGTACAATCCCAGCTTCCTATTACTAGGCTTACTTGTTGAAAAAATAGAAAAACCTCTTATTAAACATTAATGTACTATCCCGAATGAGGGAAAAATGGTAGCCTTTAGAATATCTTATAATATTCCCAAATCAGGACAATGAGCAGTTACTGCATGAGAAATGCTGTTTCTAGAAAATAATGCATTAAAAGTGGGGACTGAGATTTAGATCCCTTATTTTGGACAATATACAACCCCCATACAGAATTAGATCTAAAAAAATAACTTTAGCTACATTAAACAGATCTCCCCATCTCAAGCTAGCTTTAAAACACCCCAACCCCATGACTTCCAGCTACAGAATTTATGAAGACTATAACAGCATAATTCCCACGAGGGTTTCTATAGAAAATGATGAAATAAGACTGATATAAAGATTTTATTAATCATGTAGCAAAGAAATGGAGGTTTAACCTCTTTTACACAAGAAATAAGGTACCTAGCAAGGGTTTCCAGCATTACACATGTATAGAAGTCAGTACTACAGAAAATAACACATTATACTACAACTATGTATTTGAAATGACTAAATATAACATAAAATAACTGATCAATAAAAAAAAGGGCCAAAGGCCCACCTTATTAGACCTTCTGGAGGGAAATAAACACCTCCTCCTCAAACACTAATACAAAATCCAGGGGTTCAACCCTACTACTGCTACAACTGCATAAAAGACGCAGTTTCTGAAGGTATCTGTGTTGTATATGTTGATGGCTAATTGGCCCTAATCTAGATGATTAAATTGAAGCTCAAAACCTTCCCTTTAGATCCCTTAAGCAAGTTAATCTAAAGAAGATGATGGAATTCCCGCATGAGAATTATTTTCACTAAATAGTGATGCAACAATAGCTAAACGGCTGAAGCATGCAAGTAGTCAAAAGAAAAAATATAGATGAATACTGAAATGACTTCCTTGCTGCTATACCCTTCTTCTTATCCTTGGTGAGCCTCCTCCCCTAGACCCACACATTGATGAGGTGACTTCCTAGTAAAGATTCCTCCTTCAAAACTGTGTTGTCCTTGTTGGCTTCCCTCCTCTTGTAGTAGCATTTTTGACTTGGTCAACTGGACCTAGTTCACCTGTATCGCCTCCTTTCACACTAATGTGTCTTCAATCCCACTCTCATATGTGTGTCTAGGCTGATCCTTGTTCGTGACATTGAGCTAGTTTACTTGGATGATCTCTTCCTCCTCAAGAATGCATGTTGACTAAGTCAAGCTTGACTTTGTCCACATCTGTTTTTCCATTGTTCACACTTGAAAGTGTAAAATACAACTCCTAAGGTGATCCCCTTCCACATTAAGATGGAAATTATTCATGCTTTTATTGCTCATGGGCCTCCTTACCCATTTATTCATCTCCTAGGTGAAATCAGCAAAAATTAATATTCCAATTTGCTGTATGCAAATTTTGGAATATTACAGTCCTCACCTCTCAAACATTGCTTGTCCTCAAGAAAACACAAAGGTAGGACTAAATAACCTCCTCTCCTTCCCCTGTAGCATCTTTATATGAAAATATCAAGGTTTTATTCCATCAATACATCTTGAAGCTTCCCCTCCCAAGTGTGTAAGCTATCTTTTGGTGAACATTCCAAATAGCTAACATCATGTGATATTGGAACATCTATGGAGGAAAAAATGGGTTGTTTAAAGGTTCTCTTGAGGCATGAGGGATGATATAGATTGGGATTCATCATCCCCATTGGAATCTCCCATCTCCAAGCTATCAACCATACAAAATGAGTCACCCTCTGGGATGGCAACTCATGAAGAATCTCTTCCACCTTTGGCTTATGCAAAGTAGGTGGGCTGAAGATCTAAACATGGTAGACAAGATAGCCTACCCCATGTTGTCTTCCTCTCCACTCATGATAAGTGTAGAGTGCATGTTGATCATCGACTGCAAACAATTTTCCCTCAAGTGGCAAGAAAAATATTGGATCTTCAAAGATCCCCTCTCCAAAGTTATGGATCATGATGTCCTGAACCATTCCATTCAAAGTGAATGGCACATCACTACCATATGTCATCCAAATCAGAAAGTTTCTGAATGTTATGTGCAAGTGAGGATGATACACATGGTTTATTTGGTGGATACAGCGCAGTCTTTCCAACTGCTGATTTAGAACATCATGTGCCAAGATGTTCTCCAATGATCTACCAGCTGTATAAGTTTTCTCATCTACTATAAGGTAGCAAGAAACAATGTATATCAGCTGTACATGATCAAAACAAGAATACACTTTCCCAAATTCATGTAGAAATGGGTTATCATTATCACAAAGGTTGGCCCTAAAGTGACCATAAACCCAAAAATAATCTTGCTCCTTTGTGGAGCAATGCACTATGTATAGATGGTAAAAAGATGAAAATACTCAATGGAACAATCAATAAGTACAGAAATGCATTTCTTACCATACATAGTGAGTAGGCTGAAAGTGAAGTCCAGGAATGAGTCCTCCCATGAGGATCCTCTCCTAAAAATCTGCTAAAATGAGGGATACATACTCCTCTTGGAACACTCCACCAATGAAGGCATACTCCCAAGTGAAAGCATTGTAGGCCTTAGTGATAAGGCTCTATTCATTCCATGACTTCTTCCCTGGACATTCCACATGTCAAAAAAATCCACCAACATGCTGCTATGTGAGAAGATCTTCTCCCTATGTGGAAGCTTCTCCCTTTTCTTCAATGTTGAAGGGTAGCCTCTTTGCACCTTGATTTTGTCATTCATTCCTCCTGAAATATCATAAGGAGTATGGAAAAACCTCTACCCATACTCTCCCAAGAGAAGCCACAGAAATAATGACTCTTTCTGCCCTCTCACATCTCCATCATATAAATCATGACGTGAAAATATGTTGATCGATATGAAAAGGATCAAATCAACATGATACACCCAACCTCTACGCTGCCATATGATGCTAGTGTCTTGCCAAATGTCTTCCACCCTCATACCCTTAGGAAAAGGATATGCCTCATGATGGCCAAACTCTCTCAAGAGTAGCCAGCGTAGCTTTGCTTCTTGTTGCCCTATGTCATAGATCTGCAAGTGGCTCACCAACCTCTTGCTTTCCATCCACCTCCATTCATCCAAATGGGGATGCCTCCAATCATTCTCCCCCTTGGTATCTTCCCCATGAAGGATACCAATCTCCCAAAGCAGATATTTCTCCTTAAACCTCATGGGAAGTTTAGATGTAATCCCTTTGAGATCTCTTAGGGAAGACCTCTCACCAATAATCCTCTTGAATTCAAAAGAATCCAAGTGTGATGAAGGTAAAACATCATTAGAAAGTGGTGCAACACTCATCATGCCCTCCACAATCTTGCACCTCAACTCCTCATGCTGCATGCAACTCAATGAAGGTGCAAAGGAATGAATGTTTAACCCCTCTTGGATTAATCCCAAGTTGCACAATGTTGTGTAAGCTTGTTGCTCCACATCGGTACTGTGTCTTGGTCCTTGACCATGTGGAGACAACTCCCCAAGATTTACCATAAGATGTCTTGAAATAATAAAAAATGGAAATCCATGCATACCTTGGTGAGCCCCCGGAAAATCTTGTGTGTCTACAAGAGTTCCTTCCTCCATTGTGTTGGCTGATCCAACTACTACTACAGATGGCTTCTCCTCCATGATTGTGACAACACTGGTACAAGGCTCCTCAAGTGCAGAAGAGGGCTCCTCCTTCTTGGATATTCTACTGTCAAATATTTTGATTAACTGGTGAGTGAAATCTACAAAAGTGGATGCTCTTGCATGATTCACATGGTTGAACCACCAGGTTCTTGCCTTGCCCTCTAAGTGCAGTGCTGAGATCTCCATAGCCTCTTTTTCCACTACTGGACGTAGTAGGAAAAATGCCTCTAACTTCATCACCCAAGATTCTGCTGTACATAAGGGTGATCCATCAAAGGTAGAAAATAGGAACCTATTTCCCCTTATCATCTTGTTGCTGCATGGCCTTCTTTCTTCTCTCAGTTGGATAAACTGAGGAAGATCTAGGGTCTCTTTGACAGCCCTACGTTGGCACTTGTATTCTACCAAATATCCACTCAGGATCTCATGCTCTAAGTGGTATTCTTTCTCTTCACTTCCTCCATGAGAATAGGAAGTGCATGGATCTTCTTCTTCCTCTTGAAACCTTCTAGAGGTATCACTGCAGCTTCCTTCTTTCGTCTTAGATATGAAAATTGATGAGAGTAATCTCATCCTCTCCATCATTTTGTTCTTCTTATTATCCTCTGATTGGATCTGAGATCCATAGGATGACCTAAAATGGTAGCTTTGATACCACTATACTATCCCAAATGAGGGAAAAATGGCAGCATTTATATTATCTTATAATATTCCCAAATCAGGACAATGAGCAGCTACTGCATGAGAAACATTGTTTCTGGAAAATAACACATTAACAGTGGGGAATGGAACTTGGATCCCTTATTTTGGACAATATACAACCCCCATATATATTTAGAGTTAAAAAAAAAAAAAATCTAGCTACATTAAATAGATCTCCCCAGCTCCAGATAGCTCAAAAACACCCCAACCCCATGAATTCCAACTACAGAATTTCTGAAGACTATAAGAGCGTAATTACCATGAGGGTTTCTACAGAAAATTATGAAATAATACCTATCTGAATATTGTATTAATCATGTGGTGAAGAAATGGAGGTTTAACCTCTTTTACACAAGAAATAAGGCACCCGGCAAGAGTTTCCAACATTACACATGTATAGAAAGAAATACTGCAGAAAATAACGCAGTATACTGCAACTCTGTATTTGAAATGAATAAATATAACATAAAATAAATGATAAATACAGAAAAGGGCCAAATTCCCACCTTATTAGACCTTCCAGAGGGAAATAAACACCTCCTCCTCAAACAATAGTACAAAATCCAAGGGTTCAACCCTACTACTGCTACACCTACATAAAAGACATAGTTTTTGAAGGTAACTGCACTATAGATGTTGATGGCTGATTGGACCTAATCCAGATGATGAAATTGAAGCTCATAACCTACCCTTTAGATCCCTTAAGAAAGCTGATCCAAAGAAGAGGATGGAATTCCCGCATGAGAATTATTTGCACCAAATAGTGCTACAACAATAGCTAAACAATTGAAGCATGCAAGTAGTCAAAATAAAAATGATAGATGAATACTGAAATGAATTCCTTGATGCTATCCCCTTCTTCTTATCCTTGGTGAGCCTCCTCCCCCAGACCCACACATTGATGAGGTGACTTCCTAGTAAAGATTCCTCCTTCAAAACTGCATTGTCCTTGTTGGCTTCCCTCCTCTTGTGGCAGCGATGTTGACCTAGTCAATTGGACCTAGTTAACCTGTATGGCCTCCTTTCACACTAAGGTGTCATCAATTCCACTCTCATATGTGTGTCTAGTCTGATCCTTGTTCACATTGAGCTAGTTTACTTGGATGATCTCTTCCTCCTCAAGAATGCATGTTGACTTAGTCAAACTTGAATTTGTCCACATCTGTTTTGCCCTTGTTCACACTTGAAAGTGTAAAATCTAGCTCCTAAGGTGATCCCATTCCACATTAAGATGGAAATTATTCATGCTTTTATTGCTCATGGGCCTCCTTACCCATTTATTCATCTCCTAGGTGAAATCAGCAAAAATTAATATTCCAATTTGCTGTATGAAAATTTCGGAATATTACAGTGACACACTATCTACCATGCGAGGCCAATAAAAATACCTCTGTAGATGCGGCACTCTTTTTCTTACCCCAAAGTGTCTAGCAATAAGAGAAGAATGAGCTTATCTCATGACACTTAGCCTATCTCATTATGGAATACATCACTTGCCCAAATTAAACAACAAATTTCTATGCATGTGATAATATTTTTCTTCAATTTGATTCCCTTCACTCAAACTAGCATACACATCTTGGAAATCAATGTAATGTGCATATTGTTATATGTAACTCTCATGTAGAACAAAATCATTTTTTAGTAAAGTATAAGCACTAATGATTGGTCTTGAAAGCATATCTATAACTTTATTGAATATACCTTTCTTGTACCTTATAACCAAGTGAAATTGTTGAAGAAATCCCATCCACCTGAAATTTCTTGATTGCTGCAATTTTGTTTGCGACTGCAAGTACTATAATGGTTGGTGATCGATGTGTACAATAGTCTCCTTAACCATCAAGTAGTGTTTCCACTTCATGACACTTTTTACCAACACATATAGTTCTTTTTCATATGTAGGATAATTAGTCGCAGAACCATTACAAGTTTATGAATGAAATGCGATAGGCTTACCATG
The DNA here is from genome assembly GCA_034641835.2 of Pinus albicaulis. NCBI lineage: Eukaryota > Viridiplantae > Streptophyta > Pinopsida > Pinales > Pinaceae > Pinus > Pinus albicaulis. The sequence continues at coordinate 1,509,890,310 of CM076578.1, read as the reverse complement.
GTTCAAAAGAACTATGCCCATGGAATAATCACTAGAATTAGTTCGTATCTCAAATGGCTGTTCAAATTTGGTAATTCAAGGAATGGAGCTGAACCGATATTTTCTTTTAAATCTTCGAAAGCTTGCTATTTTTTTCCTCCCCATTGGAAGCCTTTCTTCACACTTGTCACTGCATGCATAGGATTTGCGATGGAAGAAAAGTTAGCAATAAACTTGCTCCAATATTGTGTTGCACCTAAGAAACTTCTTACCTCGGTAACTATTTTGGGTGTGGTCCAATTCACAATGGCCTCCACTTTGGAAGGATCAATACTCAGTTCTCCTCCTACAATATGTCCCAAATAGACCAAAGAAGTCTTTCCAAACTCACACTTTGACATATTAAGAAACAAATTCTCTTTCTTCAAAATATCAAGCACTCTATTCACATGCAAGACATGACCTTCTCTTGTTTTGCTGAAAATCAATAATTCATCTAAGTACACAATAAAAAATTCATCAAGGAATGGTCTCAAAACATTATCCATAACTCGCATGAAATTTCTCGATGCATTACATAAACCAAAAGGCATAACTAGCCACTCGAAGAGGTCTTGTTTGGTTTTGAATGCAGTTTTCCATATATCACTTTCTGCAATTCTTACTTGATGATATCCACTTCGTAAATATAACTTAGTGAAAAAATTTCTTCTTTCAGCTGATCAAGAAAATCATCTATTATTGGGAGTGGGTAGCAATTTTTTACTGCAATCTTGCTCAAAGCTCGAAAATCTACACACATGCGCCAAGTCCCATATTTATTTGGTATCAATACTATGGGTGAACCGCATGGCGAGGTGCTTGGCCTTATGATTCCTTTATCCAACATCTCTTGGATTTGCCTCTTTATTTCAACATTCTCCATTACTGACATGTGATACATACCAATGTTTGGAAGAGGACAGTCTTGCTACAATTGAATCTCATGTTGAATTTCCCTTTCTGGAGGAAATCCTGTTGGAACCTAAAAAATCTCATGATGTCCATTAACCACGTCATATAAATCTGATTTCAACTTAGGATCACGTCCCTCAAAATAATCATGATTAATATCAGCTTTAGGCTTAATCATAAGAAGAACAAAATTCTCACTTGAATTTACCAGCCTCTTTACCTGTCCAACATTTACTAAAGAAATGTTTGTCCTCTTGCGATGTGTTGTAGCAATGATCTCCTTGCCATATTTGAATAAATGATACTTGTTCTCATGGTGATGGAAGATCACTTTCTTGTAATACAAGTAAGGACTCCCTAATAAAATACCAGTTATGTCAAGTGGAACCACGTCCAATTCAACAGTGTCAACAAAGCTTGCAGTGATTGCAAACCTCAATATACATTTCTTTGAAACGTGCAGATTTTCATCCTTACAAATCCAACCCAGTGGATATGGTTTTGGATGTGGTATGGTCTCAATGTTAAGTTTCTTGACCAAATATTCATATATTAATTTTTCTTGTGACCTATTAGGTCCCTGTAATTTGTCAGATTGGTAAGACCAAATAAACAAGGGTAACATCGAACCAAATTTGGAGTCCTAGGACCTAGCCTTCCTGGACTTAGAGAGGGCTCTCTCTATATTTGTATAAAAGATATAACTTGATTGAAATAGGATGCTGATTTTAGGCTAGTTAAAATGATAGGGATTGTTTGTTTCGTTTTTTTTGGTTGGGTTTCTTCTTAAGAAGAATAGATAGAGTAAGAGAAATTAAAACCATCGAGCTATGGATTTTTTGAAAGGTTTGAAGAGTACAACAACAAATCAAGGGTGTTTCATAAGGAAAGTTAACAAAGCCAAATGGATCTTAATAGATTATGTGGGCGTGAAATGAACATTAAGTTGTGAGTTTAGTAGCTTAAAGGGAAATTAAGAATCCTTTAACATGTACTAGAACAAGAAGAGTCTTCAAGATTACTATTTTTAAGAAAGAACCAAAGGACAGGGCTTACCATAAATTTCTTTGGCCAGACTTCACCAAGTAAACTTTAAGACAAAAATTCAACAAACCCTAGAGAGCAAGGAACTCCTAAATTCTCTAGCTATTCACTTTCAGAGAAAGAAAACATTTAAGATAACATTTCATGAATGATTAAAGAGCAGGGAACTCCTAAATTCTTCAATCATACTTCAAAGACCTTTAAAGTGACTGTTCAAGATAGAATAATGGATAGGGAAAACCATAAACTTCTTTAGCCAAAACCTTAGTAAGTAAACTTCAAAGAAAGCCTTAAGAAAAATATTTCAATCAAAACCAAAGGACAGGGCAAACCATAAACTTGTGTAGCCAAACTCTAGTAATTTATCTCAAGGAAGAAAACTAGGTGGAAATGGAGAATATGGAACTCCTAAGTTCTCCAATCAAACCTAGCAGAGGAAAACATTTAAATGACAAAAATCAGACAGACTTAAGGTAACTCTAACAACATATCTTAAGCTAAGATTTTTGTTCTGTTATAAGAGAAATTTTTGTACAAAATGGAAAACAAAAGGAAAAAATTACAAAATTAAAATAACATCACCATTTAACAAAGTTCATGAATCCTATAAATGTGCTTTTTCCATTGATATTCAGTCCAAAATAGTTACAATGCTCCAAAGCCAAACTTCTTTGCAACTCAAAGTATACATAGTATTCATCTCCACAACCAACCAGCCAACAAAAAACATGAAGCATACATGCAATATTTATCTACAAAATGAGGAGGTGATCCTAAGCTATGGTTTCAGATTTGTATTTATTAAAAAGTTAATGCATTTTGATATTTGAAACCATGCAAGGCCCAAGGAAAAATATCTAAAAGTGATTCATTGTAATAATAACTCCTAACATAACTTTTTGAGCTAATTTTTGGAAATTTTTTGACTTTAAGGCTTATCAATAAATTTTACAATAACTCCTAGTAAGGGTGCAGTGCCAAGGTACACGGGGACAATGCTAGTGCAAATGGGTAGCGCCATGAGAGAAAAAATGGCATGTCTTGCAGCCAACTTTTGGAGGCCTTCCCGATGTCCCAATGCCCTCCAAGATGGCACATTTGAAAGGTTGTGAGTCTATTTTCCAAATATGATTTCACTTTAAAAAATGGTGCCCATATGCCCTATCAAAAATCACTTCTCCCAAGACTGGTAAACGCGCAACGCTGTGGTAAAAAAGAGGGCAAAAACATGATTTTTTTATGGTTTTTGGCCTTTTTGAGGGACCGGTTTTGCTCCAAATATTCTAAAACTTTCTGAGTTTAATGTACTCATCACTAGGAACATGAGGATGCTGACCATTTTGTATTTGGGTTCCCCAAAAAAGAGCGCAATGTCAGTGGTGTTGCGTGCTTGGCCAATTTTCTTCATGTCAAACTGTCAAAAATCAAAATGTACACGAAAGTGCCAAAAGTGGAATTATGCTTGCTGATCAAGGTTTAGAGGCTTAGAGGGATACTTTAGCAAGAATATTGAGATTCTCTTTCTCCTTTGCCTTGGTCAAAGCCCGAATCTTTGCATGGGCACATTTGAGCTTGGACCTTGTGATCCTGTTTATCACATAATATCTTGCCATCTTCCTCTGAATGTCAGTGTCTCTGTTTTCCTTCTCTAGTTGACCCTCTAAATGAAAATTTTCCCTCTCAAGCCAAGATTCTATAAGCCTACTAATTTCTATGGCAAGCAGCTCACTTGGAGTGAGATACTCTGCCAATTCTACGTCTTTCTGCCTTTCCCAGGCTAAAGTCCTCTTTATTCCAATGGTCTTTGGTCTCTGCCTAGGAAGTTGATATTCCTCATCATCACTACCATAAAAACTTCCCAAGGTCTCATCTAGAAAAGCCTTGGCCTTTCCTGCCTCTCTTTGAGCTCTGATTTCTCTGACCTCGCAGATGGTCTATTTTGTCTCTACCTGCTGATTCTCTAGCTCAAGGAATTTAATCAAATTATTTTCTTTGCCAAGATGAGATTGAAGCTCACTAATCTTGGCATCCTTGCCTATGATCAACACACTAGTAATTATCTCCTCATCCTCATCATCAAGGTCAATCAACTGAAAATCCTGCTCAATTTCATGTTTGTCCTCCTCCTCAACCTATTTTTCTGATGAGGGAGGGATGGCCCCTTTCACATCAAGTGAAGAAAACACTTGCATGTGGCCTCTTTGATATGTCAAACAAAATGGTTCAATATTAGTTATTTTAGTGCCAACTACCTAAATGTCTCTTCCCCTGTTTGATGCTTCGATATCATGATGTGATGGCGAAAGGTTGTGGAAAGGTGATGAGGAAGGATCAATATGAGGTGACTGGATGTGAGTGGATGGTGATGTATGAACAGCTGGTTGTGATGGAGAAGTGGATACAGGAGGATGAGAAGATGAAGGAATATCCTACTGATGATGGCTAGGTGGAGTAGTGAAAACTTCATTGGCAATGAATGCATCCCATGAAATGTTTTTCTGCTGAAGCTGATGCATGACCACCATCTTGATGAGTGAATGATGAAATAGGCTTTGCATTTTCTGATTGTAATCTCTCTTTTTCACAATGTAAGCCATTTTTTCAATGCTACAGAAAAGATAATAAGGTAAATGCAACATTCTAACTCTAGTGAAATGCATGAGAAAACGGATATGGTATTAATAGAGGCGGGAAAAACTTCCCTCACAATTGAAATACTTCGTTATTATCCTCATAATGGGCACATACTAGTCAAGGAGATGAGAAAAATGGAAAATGGACTTGTTGTGATATTTGTACCTAGGTTTGAGGTATGGTTCATAATAGCTCATGTACCAAGTTTTCTTGTTTAAACCACCTCTCTCCAACATTAGTTATCCCTGTAGCAGCTGTAATGGCATTGGCAAACATATCAAAGGTAACCCTAGCAATATTGACCTGCTTGTCATGTAGATTGATGATGAACAATATTGTTAACTCTGGGTGATTTTGGACTTGTTCCACTCTCTCACAGAAATTAAAGTAGCCCACATGCTTAAAGAAAGAAACAGTGAGGGGAGAGGCCATGATTTCTCTTGTATTGATGGGTTCAAATATGTTTATCTTCCCTCCCTTATGATCATGACTTCTTGGCATTTGTGCCTCAACACCACTATCTTCTCCCTCTGACATCTTCAAATTCTGATTTGGAAACCCTAGGGTGGAAGTGAAATGAAATGAGGGGAAGGTGAATGAAATGGCAGCTTGAAAGATGAAATGAATGAGTATGAAGGAAGGGAATAAGTGAAAGGGACTGCGTGTAGCGAAAAATTAGATGAATGGAAACCCTAAATTAATGTAATTACATTTTTTTTTATTGATATTATTTTAGGAGGATGGAACAAAGTAAAAAATAGTGATGACAAGCTAAAATTTAGGGTTCCTTTAGGGTTTCATCTCCATTCAATTAATAGTGATCAAATATCTTCAAATCAAGGTTCATGCTATGTGCTTACCACTCAAAAGTGCTTGGAGGAATTTGGCAAGAATTTGGAGAATATTTGAATGTGCTTGAATGGCCCCAACCTTTAGTAAACGCCTCTCTCTATTCGCACAATGCCACTGGCTGAGGGCACAGTGCGAACCCAAGCACGCAACACCAAGCTCTGAGCACGTAATGCCAACACAAATTACACGTGGTCCTTTCTGGCAAGGGCACAACACTTTGGCAAGGGCATAGCGCTAGTCTAAAGGTGCGCAACGCCTTTACAAAATGCGTTAGCAATTTTGGGCAAGGGTGCAACGCCGATCTCCAAGTGCGCAATGCCAGTGCAAACTCGTAGCGCCAAGAAACCTAACTCAAATTCTCTTAGAAAACCTTGAAATTATTCTTTTCTGGATGCTCTTGATTTTATGAAAGGCAAAAAATACTCATTTGAAATGTAAAATGGGTTTTTTTAGGCTCGTGGTTTTAATTTTAACTTGAAAAACCCACTTTATAATGTTTGAAGTCTTATTCCTTTGTCATTGATACTCTTTGACTCTTTTTTCTTTGCAGGTTGCTAAAGTCATGAATTTGGATTTTATTTTGATCATTGAGGCTTGACCTATTCATTTTGACAACTTTGGGATTTAATTATTACATATAGTAGCATCTTCAAAATCTTCTATAGTTTCTACCATAAAATTTAACTCATTTTTTCCACCTTCTTTGGCCACCTTTTTCAAATCTCTAAGTGTCTATAGTTCTTTACAGCAATCATCAGTGTTGTCTTCTAATTTCTCTATAGCCCTTTCAAGTTCATTCATTTTTGTCCAGTTTAGCTTACTTGTTTTCATATTCCATCAATATTTTCTAATAGAATTTCTTCATGTTTGGCCTTGTGTGCTTCCTCCATGTCATTTTCTTGCAAGTAATCTCTACTTTGGCACTCAAATGGACTATCAAGTTTATAACCCTTGTCATATACAAGACCAAGCTTTTCCCCTTTCCCTTGCTGTAAATTGTTTTCATTTAGGAGTAGACAGTCTACATCATTAGTACTTTCTACTCATAAATCTTCCAACACCTCTACAGAAGTGCTAAACTTTGTCCTATTTTTCTCACTTTCAAGTTCTGAATTGAGAAAATAATCCTCCTTGGAATTTTTAGGTCTTTCCTGAATAACCATGTCTCAACATTCTATTACATCTGAGCCATATTCTAGCAAAGGAAAATAATTTCCTGAAATATCCAAGGATTTTTGGGAGCTAGAAGAATGCTTATCATAATCAATCCTTCTCAAATGTGTGTTGACCTCTTCAAAATGAAAGGATGACCCTGAAAAAATGAAAAACCCTAATGACCTAATGGGAGTGCTTTTGACCTGATTTTGAATGAGATTTTGACTTAAAGACTTTCAAGTGAAAAAAAAGCTTTTTCTATAGGTTATTATGCCCAAAGGGACATGGGAATGAGTTAGCAACAAGAAATATTAGAGGGAGGATGGAATTTATTGACAGGGGAAAATGGGGAAATGAGGTTTTTTAGGTAGGAAAGACGGATGAAAATGATAGGTATAAGCCCATACTGAGTCTTTTAAGAGCAACAGAGTGACTTTGAGATGACAAATTGATAGGTAGGGAAAAGGTTTTATGAAGATAGTGAAGGCAGTGAGATTTTTGAAACTCAAGATATTCAAGGACAATTGTTTTTAGAAAAATATAACCATTCTATAGTCAACCAAAGATAACGAAAATTATTGATGACCAACAGTGGCTCCACTTAGGGAGGGAAGCTCCTTCAGGAGGCGTCAAGAACCTCAAAGTTTCAGATCTATGGAATTTGTAGATCAGTGCCTTGCTTGTACTTGGTAGATTCATCTTTCTTCAATCGATGATTTTATTTTGTTCTTTGAAGCTGTGATATTAAAATCTAAGGAACATGATTGCTTTGACATCAACTATACCTACCCATCATACCTTTCCTAGCATTTTTTCTTCATTTGGGTGCATTTGGACTGGCAAACCCTTGACATCAGTTTTCTTTTGAAAGCATAAACTATCTACTTCTACCCTTATATCATCCAAAGGCTCATATTAGACTGGTGAGATCTTTTATTCTCTATCTAATCTACTTATATGTCAAGATTAAACAGTTTGACAGATTTTTATTCTCTAATCTATCAACATAAAATTTAAAACATGACCAAATCAAGGTTAAGTAGTTTGATTTGTCATGAGCTGAGGCATTTTCGACAAGCTTCACACTGATTTTATTTTTCAACAAAGTAACAAACCAAGGGATATAATTTGGAATTTTTCATTCATCCCTCTCTTTTCTCCTTGGTTTAGATTTGAGCTTTGGGAACCAATATCTTTTCCTAACCCAGTCTACTAATAAGCCAAGTTTAAACAATTTGGAAAATCTTCATTTTCTACCTTATCAACAAAAATTTAAAACCTTGTTCAATCATTATTAAGTTGTATGACTAAAAATAACTTCCTTCTTCAAATTAGTGGCATTTAGACTTGCACACTTTCATAAATATTCTTTTTTTGCTATGGGGCCTACCTTTTCTTCTTTTCTTTGTTTTTGTGCTTCATTTTTCTGATCTTTTATTCAAGTAGTGTTATGTACAATGAATAAAGCTTAAAACTAATATTTTTCAACAAAAATAATTCTTGAGCATCTTGCCATTGACAAGACCTCCATATAATTCTGTTCCATCCATTTCTTGTAGAAAGAATGCATTGTTACCTCTTATTGAGTGGATGATGTATGGGCCTTTCCATAGATTATCAAATTTCCCACGCTTTCCTTTTTCCTCTCTTCTTGAATCCCACTTCAACACTTTGTCTCCAATGTTGAAGTCATCTACTTTGGTCCTTGTATAAAAACGCTTCTTGATGTTTTCGTGCACTTGATGTGTTCTGTTGTATACTTCTTCCCTTGATTGCTGCAATCGAATGGTTTGGTTCAACCTCCTTTTATATCATTCTCTTCTGAATATACCTCTTGAATAAGCTTCATTAGTGGGACTCCCAAGGATTTTGGAAAAACTACATCCATGCCATACACTAGTGGATAGGGGGACGTATTAATTGATTTATTGTTTGTTAATCTGTTTGTCCATAGTGCATGCACTAATTTGCTGTGCCATCACTTTTTGTTCTCTTCCAGAAATTTCTTGATGATGCTAATGAAAATTTTGTTAGAGGATTCATCCAACCCATTAACTTGAGAGTAATAATCTATATAATGTCGTAATGTAATGTGATACTTGTGGAAAAATTCCACCATTCTCTTGTATTTAAAAGCAGCGGCATTATCAGCGATGATTTTTCTTGGACAACCAAATCTGGATAGAATATTGGCTTCAAGGAATTTGATGATTACTAAGTCAGTGGCAGCCCTTGAAGGAATGGCTTCTATCCATTTGGTGAAATAGTCAGTTGTAGTAGGGATCCATTTGTGTTGGGCAGAGGAGCCAGGGTTGATTTCTCCAATGAAATCTAAACCAAACTATTGAAAAGGAGCTTCAACACTAATAGGTTGTAAAGGCAAAGTTAGTAGTTTTCTCTTTCCCTCAAAGATTTGGCATTTATGGCAAGTCACTACTAGCTTGTGGATATTAGGGAAAAGACTGGGCCAATAGAAACCAGCTCTAAGGATTTTGTTGGCGGTGGTTTTCCAATAAAGATGACCTCCACATTCTCCTTCATGAAACTCATGCATGATTCTATCTGCATATTCCTCGAGTAAACTTTTAAGCAGGATACCAGCATAATTTTTCCAATATAAAGCTTTATCTAGAATGCAAAAATTTACAGCTTTAATTTTCAAGAATCTGGCCTTTGTTTTGGACAAACCAGGAGGAGAATTTAGATTAAAAATCACATTTACTATACAAGCATACCATAGTGAGTTTATAAATGTTTCTTTAATAGGTGGATTCACCAACTCCTCTTTTTCATCCAAGGAATGTATCATGTTTATTTCTAGTGCTTGAAAGTTTTCTTCAACCATCAGTTTGGCTATTCCTTGCCCTCTGATTAGCTTGGTGGGCTTGATCTCTAGATCATACTCTAAGATGACAACAATCTTCTTACCTTTTTTACCATCAGGATCCTAATTTAGTATGTCCTTAACAACTGCATGAGGAAAAAAAGTAATGAAATGTGAATGCAAGATGCAAACTCTGAAATATTTCAATGCTTTGATTAAGGAAAAAGCTTGTTTTTCCATAATGTTGTATTTTAGAGGTGCATCTCTTAGTGCCTTGCTGAAAAAAGCTATGGGTTGTTCTTGTCCCATAATGTTCTTTTGTAGTAATAATGCAGCAATTGTGTGTTCTGATGCAAATGAGAATATGAAAAAGTCCTTGGTAAAGTTAGGACTGATTAGAACTAGTGTTTGGGTAAGTGCTTGCTTTACTAGTTCAAAGGATTGCTTTGCTTCTATGGTCCATTTGAATCCCATTTCTCTTTTCAACATGTTTGTAATGTTTCTTAGGAGTTCTGCAAGGTTTGGTATGAACCTTCTTAAGAAGTTGATCTTTCCAATGAAATATTGCAACTCTTTGATGTTCCTAGGGTGACTGATTTGCAATATTCCCTCAATCCTCTTTGGGTCTCTCTTAATCCCTTCTTTATATATGATATGGCCTAAAAGTTTTCCTTCCTGAAGACCAAACATATTTTTCTTAGGATTTAAAGATAGACCATACTTTCTACATTTTTCAAAGACCTTTCTTAAGTGAACTAGGTGTTCTTCATCATTTTTTGAATAGACAGTTATGTCATCAAGGTATATCGCAATGAAGTAACCTATTTCTTCAGAAAAAAAAATATCCATGGCTCTTTTAAAAGTGACCCCAACATTCATTAACCCAAAAGGAATTTTGACATACATGAAGGTGCCCCAATGTGTAGTGAAGGTAGTTTTGTGCTGATCATCTTGATGTACTAGCACCTGATTATAACCTGAAAAACCATCAAACAAAGATATTCTTTTAGAGCCTACTACCCTTTGCAGTATATAATCCATCTTAGGTAAAGGGTAGTTGTCTTTCAGGGAGGCTTTGTTTAAATTTCTAACATCTATGCATAGCCTAATTTCCCCTATTTTCTTCATCACTGATACAATATTTGAGACTCATTTTGAGTATCTGAGTGGTACTATTATTCTAGCATCATACATTTTTTTTATTTCTTTCTCAATCAGAGGCATCAAGACAGGGTTTATTCTATGCAATTTATGCTTAAATGGTTTATGGTTTTCCTTGAGAGGAATCTTATGCTGAATGATGCTTATGTCATAAGACTTCAAGTCGTCATAGCCCCATGCAAACACATCCTTGAATTCTTTGAATGACCCAATGTATTTATTTTTTATAAGAGCTAGCAGTGTTTTGGACAATTTTATCATTTTAGGTTCTTCCTCACTGCCTATGCTGCATTATTCTATATCTGTTTCAGTGGATTGTATTTTAGGCTTCCTAGCAACATCATTGAAATCAAACAGTTCTTCTAAGGGGACATGTCCTCTTGGAAATATGTTGTCTTTGCATTGCAATACCTCAAGGTCCTTTTTGTCTGAATCTCCACAAAGTTCTGCCTCACGAGGGCATTCTAATAGATTTATATCAGTAGCATAAGGTGACTCTGTTTTTTGTGTTTGTTCCTCGACAGAGCAGTCCTCTTCATGATCTGAATCTAGTTTTGGCATTTGAAACTCATTTTTGGACTGCAGGAAGTCTTCAATATGTTTGTCACCTTCTAAAACTTGCCAATAATCTATGTTATTAGGGATTTTCGATTTTCTTTTGACCTTTACTATGTATTTTTCATTGACATGAGGTAGTTTACAAGTGCTGGCAACAAAGGCTAGCTCATTTGCAAGGTCATTTTGAGTTCTTGGGACAGAGGTAAGTTCATATTTTTCAAATGTTTTCAAGAGATATAAGGAAGTATTTCTATATTTTCTTAACCTAGGATTTTTGGCTAAATATTCTCCTTTAATTTGCCTAATAATTAGCTCGGAATCTCCCTGAACAGAAATCCTCTTAGCTCATATATTTTTCAGCAATTATAAACCTAGGAGAAGAGCTTAAAATTCTGCAATATTGTTTGTACATTGAAAATCCATCTTGTAAGAGTGACCCTCATTACTGTTGTGTATCCAAACACTTGCTCCTGAACCAGATTTACCACAAGAGCCATCATAGCTCATGTTCCAAAGAGTTTCAAGTTCGGATTCACCATTATGTTGTTGCTCATGGCTGCTATGGTTTTGGCTGTTATGTTCTTCATTTTTTGTTTCGTTTGATTGTTCTTATAGGTCTTGCTCTTCCTCTTTTTCTGCTACTTGTTCATTAATGTCATCTTCATTGTACAAAATAAATGAATCAAGGTCCGAATGAACATAATAGAGAGGGTTGTTATTTGGATTATCTTGGCTTCTTACCATGTATTTCATGTGAGATTCTTTGTATAGTCTTCTTGTTTGGTTAAAGAATGGAACAGTAGCAGATGAATTGTCCATTTGGAGGGTTCCTTGGAGTTTGGCTCCCCATGATCTTGATAAAAGCATGCCATATTCTGGTGGAATGTCAGCCACTACAATATCCATTACAAGGCTCTTGCTGGTATTTGCACCAGATTAACACATAGATCTTTGATTAGGCCTAGAAATTTAACTCTACTTGAATCAAAAGGGTACAAGTATTTGTATGGTGTGGTTGTTTCAAGGCCTAACATTTCCATCACTACCTTTGGAATGATGTTATGTGAAGAACCAAAATCTAGCATGGCATTGTGTAGGATTTTTTCATAAACTTTCAAACTGACATAGAATTGAGGCACACCTACCTCTTGAAACTTTCCCTCTACTTTTGGTCCAAACAACAATTATAGCTTGTCATCACTCAGATTTAGAGTATCAGTGCCATTTCATATGTTTAAAGACTTCAAAACTTGAGATCTATATACATCTTGAGTCACTAATTCAGTAAGGGGTATGGCTATTTTTATCTTGGAAACTTCACTCTCAATACTGAATGGTGAATGTGTTCTTGGTATATTTAAATTAGTTTTATCAGACATCGTTTTTTCAGCAACTTTAGCTTGCTGATTTTTATTTGGAATTTCAGCTAAAACAATTTTTTGAGGGCCACTAGTTGATGTACTAGGGCAACTTTGGTCACCATCCTGTTGGCTTATTTTGTTTTTTCTTTGATCAGAATTCTTAGCAAGGGTGTTTGTATTTTATTCAGTCTTTTTAGGAGTGTTTTCAGGGGTCTTCCTAACAGAAATTTCTAGTTTGTTCCTCTTGGGGATATCTTGGGTTTTCCTACTTCTGAGGCCATACTACCTATGAACCTCCATGATAGTATTTTTAAATCCCAGTTTGTATTCTTTAGAATCCTCATTTTTTTTCAGCTTGGTTTGAGGAAAACATACCTTGTTCTTCTTCTGTGAGGAAAACAACGTCCTCATTATTAGAGCCTATTAGATTCACATTGTTTTCCTCTAGCTCCTCAGTCTCTCTTTCCTATTCATCTACATAGTTTTCTTGGAAAGGAGTTCTGATTTGCTGGTCAGTTTCTTTTTGTCTTATTTGAGGAGGATCTCTTCTGAAGTTTTGGTTTATTTTTTTGTTTTGAGGATTTGTTTGATTTTCCCTAGGGGATTATCTTTCATTTAAGTTAATTCTCTCCATCATCCTTTCCATTTTCCTAACTAGACTGTCAATTTAGCATCAGATGTGGAGGCTATAGGTTCTTCTTTGCATGTAATCCTCTTTTCTATTCTCATTCTAGCCCTTTTAGCAATTATATTGGCTTCTAAACTTACTACTCCCCTTTGTATGTCTTCTAAGGTAAGGATATATCTTTCTCTTAATTGGTAAGCCATTTCTAGATCAAATCCATCTGGAAATTTTACTAGGGCTATGCCTTGTGGGGATTTCATGTGGGGAGGAAGTGCATTATATACACTACTGAACCTAGTGCAGTAGTCATGAACACTCTCCCCAACATTTCTTTTAAGGTTCTCATACTCTGATAAGATTTGAAGAGGATTTTTCTTAGTCTCCCACTTGTTTATGAATGCTATTAGGAGTTGATTTCTTGAAACATTTCTTTGCTTATCTCCCAAAAATTTGGGCAAACATCCTCATTTTTATAGTCGCATCTTCTATTTCTTAGTAGTCAAAAGCATCATTCATCTTGTCTACATGTTTTTGGGCAGTTGCAGGACCAGTTCCATTAAAATGAGGGATTCTAGATTGATAGTCCTATGGCATAGGCAGTAAAGGTTGTGGTAGTACCAATGGGGCATACCATGCTACCATGATTTGAGGTAAAGGAACCTAAGGAGGATTTATAAGAGGATTATTTATGAGTGGAGGAGGGGGATGAAATGGAGGGGTTTGAATAGTGGATGTATGAGTGGGAGTAGCAGATGTACTGGGACCAGTTAGTTGATATTGAACAGATTTGGAACGAAAGGAGTCAAAGTGTTGGAGAAGCTGAAGATAAGGAGTAGTGGAAGGAGAGACTTCTCTACTAGGACTCTATTATATGCTGGTAGGCTCAAGGTTTTTCTAGTCTATTCAACTTTGAGACTTAGTTCTGAATAGGTTTCTTCTATGGTGTAAGTCAAATTGGGTATCTTGCAAGGATGTAAGGTTTTCAGGAAAGGAACTTGTTTTTTGAATTGGTCTGAAAATAGTTGAATCTTCAGTCGTAGAGTTTTTCCTTAAGATTCTTTCTGGGTCATCAACTATAGCAGGAGGGTTTGTGTCAGGGTGAGATTTGGTTTTGATTCTTTGTGAAGCCAGATTTCAAACCCACAACACAAAGAGGCTAAAAGTTTATAATAGTTTTGAAAACAAACCAATTTTTAAGAATATTAAATTCACACAGTATGTGATTGGGATTTATACTATTATGACTGATTTATACATTCCCAGAGGAGTCTGTGATAACCCGTGGATTCAACATGCCTATTGAAGACCAGTGGAGTCACTAGGTGGATGACGCTAACTGTTTTGAGGATTTGTTTGTTGTCCACCATAAAAAATTGGATACCAATCTTGAGATATTTTTGGGTTTTCTGAGTTCTTTATATAACACTAATATTTTTAATGAGTGTTCCCAGTGGAGATGCCATTATGTTAGGTCCCTATAATTTGTCAGATTGTTAAGACCAAATAAAAAAGGGTAACATTAGACCAACTTTGGAGTCCTAGGACTTGGCCTCCCTAGATCAGAGAGGGCTCTCTCTATATTTGTATAAAATATATAACTTGATTGATTTAGGATGCTTATTTTATGCTAGTTAAAATGATAGGGATTGCTTGTTTTGTTTTGTTTGGTTGGGTTGCTTGTTAAGAAGAACATATAGAGTAAGAGAAATCAAAACAATTGGGTTGTGGAGTCTATGAAAGGTCTGAAGAGTACAACAATAAATCAAGGGTGTTTCATAGGGCAAGTTAACAAAGCCAAATGGATCTTAATAGCTTATGTGGGTGTGAAATGAAAATTAAGTTGTGAGTTTAGTAGCTTAAAGGGAAATTAATAATAATTTAATAGTAATATAACAAGAAGAGTCTTTAAGATTACTATTTTTAAGAAAGAACCAAAGGACATGGCATACCATAAACTTCTTTGGCCATACTTCACCAAGTAAATTTTAAGAAAACAATCTAGCAAACCCTAGAGAGCAGGGAACTCCTAAATTCTCTAACCCTTCACTTTCAAAGAAAGAAAAAATTTAAGATAATATTTCAGTAATGATTAAAGAGAAGGGAACTCCTATATTCTTCAATTAGACTTCAAATACCTTTAAAGTGACTTTTCAAGATATACCAAAGGACAGGGAAAACCATAAACTTCTTTAGCCAAAACCCTAGTAAGTAAACTTCAAAGAAAGCCTTAAGAACAAAATTTAAAGAAGAACCAAAGAATAGGGAAAACCATAAACTTATTTAGCCAAACTACAGTAAGTTAATCTCAAGGAAACAAACTAGGTGGAAATGGAGAACGGGGAACTCCTAAGTTCTCCAATCAAACCCAACAAATGAAAACATTTAAATAACAAAAATCAGACGGACTTAAGGTGCCTATAACAACATATCTTAAGCTAAGATTTATGTTCTGTTATAAGACAAATTGATGTACAAAATTGAAAAAAAGGAAACAATAACTCCTAACATAACTTTCTGAGCTAATTTTTGGAAAATGTTTGAATTTAAGGCTTCTCAATAACTCCTAGTAAGGGCGCAGCGCCAAGATACAGGGGCGCAACGCCAGTGAAAGCACGCAGCGCCATGATAGAAAAATGGCATGTATTTCTGCCAACTTTTGGAGAACTTCTCGATATCCAAATGAGCTCCAAGATGGCTCATTGGAAAGGCATATGAGTCTATTTTAAAAATATACTTTCAATTTACAAAATGGTTCCCATCTGCCCTATCAAAAATCACTTCTCCCAAGACTGGTAAACGCGCAGTGCCAGTGGCACTACCCATTTGGCCAATTTTCTACATGTCAAACTGTCAAAAATCAAAATGTGCACAAAAGTGCCAAAAGTGGGATTTTGATTTCTGATCAAGGTTTATAGGCTTGGAGGGATACTTCAGCAATAATATTGAGCTTCTCTTTCTCATTTTCCTCAGTCAAATCCCGAATCTTCGCATGAGCACATTTGAGCTTGGCCCTTGCGATCCTGTTTGTCATGGCATAATGTCTTGCCATATTCCTCTAAATGTCAGTGTCTCTCTTTGCCTTCTCTAGTTGACCCTCTAAATGAAAATTTTCCCTCTCAAGCCAATATTTTCTATCCCTACTAATCTCTATGTCAAGCATCTCACTTGGAGTGAGATGCTCTGCCAATTCTACCTATTTCTGCCTTTCCCGGTGTTAGCCAGCTATAAAATTTGTTATACCAAATGCTAGATAAAAAAAAAAATTGAGCCTTCAAGGAAAAAATTTTATTACTAAAAAGTGTTGGCTCTTGAAGACTCTTGAAGGCCTCCTGCCTCTGTCCTCAAATCTTCACTACTGTGCCTATTTCCCTTTCAGAATCCCGCTGATTCCCAAGAAAGAATACTGTTGCAAGACCCTTTTCCCCCTTTTTCCCCTTTTCCAAAGCTAAATTAATTTTATATCCCTCTATTTCCCATGAAAATCCCTCATTTTCATGTTTTTCCCATTTCCATTCATCAAAATCCCTTTTATAAGGTTTAAAAACTCCTTTTTTTTCCTTATAGGAACCCCTCTAACCCTTTGGAAATCATTCAAAAACCATAAAAATCACATTTTTTATGGTGTGGACTTAAGCCCCCTCAGGCTAAGTCTTAAACCCCTTCCTCCATAAACCTCGGTCACATTATTTCCCATGCGCCCAAAGGCCCTCGCAGTCGGGCGCCAAGCCGCATTATAAATTAATAAAAAAACCTCTGTTTATATTAATTTTACGATTTTTTATTATATTGTGAAATTTCTTCCAGTGTAAAATATCATTCAACCCCCACCATATATCTGATCTGTAGATCGATGGAGCAGATTCCATCTCCCCGGTGGTCCCCGCATTCCGCTCACCTGTCCAAAAATCGCGCGGTATTCATCGCACTGCCTTTGGGCGAGGGCGGTTTTTTCCCGATAGGCAGCGATTCCATTCAACGGTTGACACGTGGCCTAGGAAATGTTCATAAAACCATCGTCCATCATGGGTTACCATTAATACATGGACCCCGTGCGATATTGGCATCCACCGTCCGATCTGGGGTGGGCCATCAAACGGATACCACTCACCGACGATGCCCGCAGTTAACCGGGCTACGGTGTGGCATCCAATTAATTTTTGTCGTCGATATGATCTACATATCGACGATTCATATTTCGTCACCCACTTCCATTGCCCAGTCAGCATTTCCCATTTTGACTTTCCATTTTCCACTCCCGACTGTCGATCTTTGCGCGATCGACGACTCTGATTTAAACAAATCTTCTGCCTTCTCTATCACTTCTCTTGATCAATCCTGACCGTTGGATGATGCCATCCAATGACCACGCTTCCCCCACACATCCTCTACAGCAATAAACCTATATCTGTAGGATTTTTTAATATTTGTTTGTATTTTGCAGGGTTTAAATGGTTTTCTCGCCATTTTTGAAGAAAATTCGAGGGCAGAGGATGATGATCTTTCTGCCTTCGATTCACCAAAGAAAATCCTTCACAGGTGTTAAATCCACGTTTTCATCAATCATTCATCAAGAATTGATGCCACATAACCCTGCATAGCCCTGCATACCAGAAAAAACCATGAATCGGGCACAGTTAGAGAGTATCAGTGACGAAGGCCAAAATTTATCAGGACAGAGGATGGAAGACATATTTTCGGGGATCACGGCTAAGAATGTTTATCAAAAGCCTAATCCCGGATTTAAAACACAGTTTAAAGAATATCTTAAGGGTTTTATCAACAGGAGCGCTTCCACCGCCACATCTAAGGCAAATTGATCCCTCTAGCTACCACAATGCCAGCTGTGCCTCAAAGTATTCAATCAGAGGCCGAATTTATTGATCAGGATCAGATATTTGTCTCAAAACATAGCCAAAGAGGAAACTCTGCCAAGGAAATTAATGACAAACATCTGCAGAGTTACTTCGACGCCACACAGAGCCTCAAAGGTCAACAAAAGCTCCCACCTTGATTAAATATTTATGTAAATCATTTAATACAGAGGACATGTATGAAATTTTCTTCATTGAGCCCCTCAAAGGCCAAGAAGCAATTAAGTCTGTATTAATTGTAATTGGAGATCTCTTATTAGATCTCACCTCCTCATTCTTCTATATATACTTCTGCAGAAAATGAGTGAGGGGTTGGTTACAGAACTTTGATATACGCTTGAGCTTAATTTTCTGATTGTAAATAGTGTTCACTGGCTCTTGGAGCTCTGCTTGTGATAGATAGGTTAGGCTGAGATGTGTAGATGGTTGCTAAACTAAAGCACTAGACTTAAAGCTGTAACTGGTTTGGAGCATCAATACAAACTGATTTATGGGATCCTGGTCTATGTTGACGGTGATGTTTCTCTAATTGTAACTTGTTATTTTGTTTCTATTTTCACTTCATATTCTCTTATAAAGAACATCATGCATAGATTTAGGACCTATTGTACATCAGTAACCTTCTCTGACTAGAAATCTTTATCTGAATGTTTTCTTCTAAACTATGTTATTTAGGAATGATTTAATTCATTTCAAGCATAGGAATGTTGGCGTTCCCTCATCTTATTGTCTTAGCTGAATGTTATTCTTAGATGTTATTTTTAGTATATGTTTTGTGAATATGAACTGAGGAAGATATGGTGAGACCTGGTCCCGGTTTTATCCCCACATCTGTCTGAATGTTTCCCTTGGAATGTGTTAAAAGCTGGCTAGTTTAAAAGTACTTACTAGATCTTAGGCCATTCTGTGTTATCTTTGTGTTTGTCTTGAAAGTAACCAAGTAAAGCAGAGCTAGGAAAGGATTTGTGGTGAGCCCGGTCCACTAGTTTCTACTCCAACAGTTGACTTCAAGTTTCCCTTTGTTTTTAAAATTTTTTCTATTGAAAGTGTATCAAAGGCTGGCTAGTTTAAAAGCACTTACCAGATCCTAGTTTACTTTTATGTTTTTCTTGAGTCTATGTCAAACGCTGGCTAGTTTAGAAGTACTTACCAGATCCTGGGCTGCTGTTTGTTCTACATATTTTTATTTCCCCTTCTTATTGTATCATTTCATTCCATAAATCAAAATTCAAAGAGATTCTTAGACATAGATGACTTGCCCCATGGACCACTCTTGCCTCTTGCTATTCCAATTAAACCCTATTATGACTCCATAGCCCAATGGACTAAAACCTGCAACTATCTATCTTTTTGGCTGAAGCTTACTCTGATTGCTTGCAACTTCTCAGCTTTTAAACTCTTTGCATTTGGGACTTTCCACCTCAAACAGTAATCATGCTCAACCATCCAAAAAGCAAAAAAAACCCTTGGCCTTCATAACTAGCCTAATATTATTACCCCAAAACTTCAAAGACAAATCCATCTTTGCACTTATTGGAGAGATCCCTCTCCAGATTCAGGAGGGCTAGATCCTAGAATCCCAAAGTGGTTGAAACGATGTTTTTTCTGTGATTGGACTTTGCTGATCTTACTAATTACAGGAACCTAACATTTCTGGCGACTCCGCTGGGGATGAAACCTAGAATATTTTTCATTTTTTATAAAACTTTGAGAGTAAAAGCATCGTTTTTCAAGCACTACCAAGAAACTGGTAATCATGATAAAACTTGTTTGAATTAGTGAAAAACTAGGTGAAACCTAGGATCCCCATAAGTCTTTATCTAACCTTGAAAAATCAGCTGGCTTAGCCATAAGAATAGACTGTCTTCATCTCATAACCATAGCTAAGTTTTGAAATAGAGTTAGAATATTCTTAGAAACCACACGACCAAAAAATAACTCAGAAAACACCAAAAATATTTTAGATCGGTATCCAATAAACATGGTGGTGGACCATAAAACCTTTTACCTCCTTAGGAGCTAAAAGCTTCCACTTGGCGACTCCACGATCCTTGGCAGACCTTAAGACTCCACTGGGAAGAACCCTCAACATTCTGACATTAGTCAACCTTAGTTAGAGGATTGTAGGATTGAAATTTCTGTAAACAGATTAGTTAACCTCTCAAATATTGTCATACCTGGTTGAACTTTTCTTGTTTATTTGGGTCTGAAAAACACAACATAGTGGCTCCTAGAAAGATTCACACTAGAGCCTATCCTGACACTGATCCACATGAGTTAGTTGATAACCCAGAAAGTATCCTTAGGAAGTCTCCTAGGATTAAATTATCAACTATTTTCAGATCACCCTTGAGAGCTAATTCAATCCCTGAAAATATTTCAGCTCTACAACAATCACAAGTTGACTTAGTAAATCCTTTTAGAACTAGGTCTCTTGGTGACTTAGATCAGTTAGATTCCGGGTCTTCACTTTCATCTCCTGAAACAAGTGAACATCTTGGCAGCAGAGAAACAACACTTCCTGATTTGCATTTCCTTCACAATTTAGGTGTCTCTCATCCGAGATCAGCTCAACAATCTATTCCTGGTCCATCCACTTCTGCTCACCCTACATCCACTGTTCAAACCACTTCACTTCAGCCCACTTTCCCTCTTATTAATCCACCTCTTGTAAATCCACCCCCACCACATATCATGGCAACATGGTATGCTCCCTTAGTCCTTCCTGCACCATTAGTCAATCTTCCACAGGACTATCAGTCCAAAATTCCATTATATGATGCTAGCAACACTACAACTGCATCACATCATGTGGATAAGATGAATGACTACTTTGACAGAAATGAAACTGATGATGATTCTGTCAAGCTTAGGTTATTTTCTCAGAGCTTAGGGGGAGAAGTATGAAAATGGTTCAAAGGTTTAGCCCCCCATAGTATTAATGATCTCCAAGCCTTCCATCAAACATTCTTAAACAAATGGGAAGTGAATAAAATCCCTCTCCAAGTCCTTTCTGACTACAAGAACCTCCATAGAAACACTGGGGAAAGTGTGCAAGCTTATTGCACTAGATTCAATAGTGTGTGTAATTCACTTTCCCCGGAACTAAAACCTCCACAGGGCTCAAATTTAAACAAGTTTCCTGAAGGGTTCGACCCTGAGATGGCCTATCAGCTGAGAGAGAGAGACTTTGCAACTCTTGAAGAAATGAAAAAAGGTGCTCTTTCTATGGAAGTCAACTTAATGGAGAAGAGAGCAAGAATGAAAACTGAAAAGAGAGTATCTTTTAGAGATGAATCCACACCTTCTACTTCAAACTCAAAGATGTAAAAAATGATGGAGGAGATGATGAAGAAAATGAGCATCCTTGAGAGAGCACAAGCAAGTCAAAACCAAACTTCTCCTCAAAACAAAAGCAGACAGACAAGGATGCAGAAAAACCAACCCTCCTAATAGACCTAGGGAAGATGATCAGCAGATCACTCCTCCCTTTCATCAAAACTATGTAAGTGAGGTTGAGGAAACAGACGAGATAACATAGGAATATGATGTCAACATGTTTGGGATGGAAGATGATGACTTTGAGATTCATTGCGACAAAAGACGAGGTCTATACACACCTTATGATGATAGAAGAGATGATGATGAAAATTATTATCAAGACATGGAAAATGTCATCATAGAGTCTCAAAGAGAATATGACCTTAGAAGCAAAACTAGTCAACAAACTCCCAACAACAAAACCTCTGAAAAATCTTCACAAAACAGCATTGCAACCAAACCTAAAGTTATCAAACAAAAGGACAAAATAGTGGCTGTAAATTCCGGTAATGATAAAGAGAAAGACACTCAAAACAAAGAAAAATAGAGTGCAGACATTAGCAGTACTAACACTTCAGCTAGTACTCCTGTGAAAACAATTTTGTCTAGTGTAAATAAAACAAATCAGCAAGCTGATATTGCTGATAGAATGACAGCTAATAAGGCTAAAGCCAACACTTTAAAGAGTCAAATTCCTTTCAGCCTGGAGCAGGAAATTTCAAAGATCAAAATCTCTATTCCCTTGACTGAGTTACCTACCCAACATGTATATAGAACCCAAATTTTGAAGGCTTTAATCATTGAAGAAAATGAGGACATAGTCAATCTTAATGATGACCAACCAGAGCTGATTTTTGGTCCTAGGATTGAAGGTAGATATCAAGAGGGACCTGTTCCTCCCTTTTATGTAAGTTTAAACATTCATGACAAAATTTTGCACAATGCTATGCATGATTCCGGGGCTTCTCATAATTTAATGCCAAAAGCTGTAATGGAGAGCCTGGGTCTAGAAATCACCAGACCTTACAAAGACCTTTACTCCTTTGATTCTAGCAAAGTAAAATGTTTAGGATTAATCAAAGACCTCTGTGTTAACTTAGCCCAAATTCCAGCCAAATGTTTAGTCATGGATATTGTTGTGGGTGATGTGCCCCCAAAGTATGGAATGTTACTATCAAGATATTTGGGGGCTAAGTTACAAGGGACTATGCAAATGGACATGACTTATGTGACTATCCTTGTTTTCAATCAGAATAGAAGACTTTACAGGGAGTCCCATATGAAATACACAGTTACAAGTTAAGATAGACCACAAAACTCTCCTATGTATTCTGTAAATACAGGCCTTGATTCTTTTATCATGTTTAATGAGGAAACACTTGGTGAACAAGTCACTTTAATAGGATTAATGGCTGATAGGGAGGAAGAGGCGAACACCACAAAAATGTCAAAACAGTTTTCTGAACCGTTAAGCATTAGCAAACTAAACAAAGGTCTTAAACTACAAATCATACATCCTTTTATTTTAAACATTGAGAGTCAAGAAAGCGGTCCTCAACCCAATAATATATCTAAGGAAATGAAACAAATTAAACTGAGTGCTGATACTCAAGAACAATCGGAAAGCACAGTAGTTGAAGAGGACGTTCACCAAACAGATGAAATTGAAACTAGTCCTCTGTGGAGTATGTATTTTGATGGATCCTGCACTAGAACTAATGCTGGTGCAAGTGTCTAGATTACCAAAACTGAAAACAACCACACATAAAGCATTTCCTGTAAATTAAACTTTCAGTGTTCCAATAACATAGTGGAATATGAATCCCTTCTCTTGGGCTTACATTTATTGAAAAAGTTAGGAGCCAGAAGAATTAATGTGTATGGGGATTCAAAGTTAGTCATTAGGCAAGTCAATGGGGAATATAACGGAAATCATCCCATACTTAGAGCCTACCGAAACGATGTCATGGACCTTTTGAAAACCTTTGAGGAGTCCAAACTGTTTTTTGTCCCAAGAAAAAGAAATATTGCGGCCCACAATTTAGCCTTTGTAGCTAGGACATGATGGACGCCATATGAAACCAAAGACTGCACAACTGAGATAAAATTTTGACCAGCTATACCTGATAATGAAAAGTATTGGCAGGTGTTTGACAATGATAAACAAATAGAAGACTTCATGCAATTCATAAATGAATTTGAACTACACAGTTCGGACTCAGATTATGATACAGACTGCAATGAAGAAAATTTCCTTGGTGAAGAAGAACCATCTCTTGAACCTATTAATATTAACCTGCTGTCAAGCAAACTAAAAAAAAATGGAATTGGGTGCAGATTTCGAAACAGATGAGTTAGAAACTTTGTACTCTAAATATGAAAGTTTGCCAAACGGTCTAGTGCCTTTAGAAGAGTTTTTTGATCTTAACGATGTGGCCAAAATGCCAAAACTGGAACCTGTAGAGGCTGAAGTAGAAGAGTGAAATATAGGCAGTGAACTTAAACCTATGATGATTAAACTGTCTAAAACTTTACCAGCTCCCATTAAACTTAAATACATAGAGTTGTTTAAAGAGTTTTCTAATGTTTTTTCGTGGAGTTACGAAGATATTAAATCCTATGACACCGAAATAATATAGCATAAAATTCCCCTCAAAGAAAACCAAAGACCATTCAAACAGAAACTGCGCAAAATAAACCCTGTTCAGTTTCCTTTGGTTCAGAAGGAGATCATGAAAATGTATGAAGCTGGTATTATTGTCCCTATTAGATATTCTGAATGGGTGTCTAATCTGGTGTCGGTTAAGAAGAAAACTGGAGAGATCAGGATTTGTATAGACTTTAGAGACTTGAACAAAGCTTCATTAAAAGACAACTACCCTTTACCAAATATGGATCACATTTTACAAAGGGTGGTAGGGTCTAGAAGAATTTCTTTGCTGGATGGCTATTCAGGGTAAAATCAGATCTTAGTTCACCCTGCTGATCAATTAAAGACAATATTTACTACACCATGGGGCACTTTCATGTATGTGAAAATGCCCTTTGGTCTAATGAATGTTGGGGAAACTTTTCAAAGATCCATGGGCATAGCGTTCTCGGAGGAACTGGGCTTCTTCATCATTATCTATCTTGATGATGTTACTGTGCTTTCAAAAATAGATGAAGAGCACTTAGAACATTTAAGAAAGGTTTTTGAGAAATGCAGGAATTTTGGGATATTTTTGAACCCTAAGAAGACACTATTTGGTCTCCAAGAAGGTAAAATTCTTGGGCACATTATTTCAGAAGAGGGTATTAAGATAGATCCAAAGAGGATTGAGGCCATATTGCAAATCTCTCATCCTCGGAACATCAAAGAGTTGCAATATTTTATTGGAAAGATTAACTTTTTGAGAAGGTTCATCCCCAACTTGGCTGAGCTCCTTAGGAATATCACAAACACGTTAAAGAAGGAGCAAGTGGTAAAATGGACCTTGGAAGTAAAGAAGTCTTTTGAACTGGTGAAAAAAGTGTTAACCAAAACACCAGTTCTTATAAGTCCTGATTTTTCAAAAGATTTTTATATTTTTTCATTTGCATCATAACAGACCATAGATGTTGTCCTATTACAAAAAAATCCACAAGGAAAGGAGCATCCTATTTCATTCTTTAGCAAGGCATTGAGGGATTCCCCTTTGAAGTATAACATTATGGAAAAGAAAGCTTTTTCTTTGGTTAAAGCTTTGAAAGACTTCAGAGTGTACATCCTTCACTCACACATCATTTCCTTTGTCCCAAACTCAGTTGTTAAAGACATTCTAACACAGGACCCATATGGTAAGAGAGGTAAGTGGATCGCTGTTATCCTTGAATATGATTTAGAGATAAAACCCACTAAACTCATCAAAGGCCAAGGTCTAGCTAAATTAATGGCTGAATCCAATTTTGAAGTTCTTGATATCAATATGATTGATGCATTGGATGACCAAGAAGGATTCTCAACTCCTATTGTTGAAGATCATTTTATGAATTCTCCTTGGTATGTTGATATTGTTTATGTTTTACTTAATTTGAATACACCTCCTGGTTTGACAAAAACAAAGGCAAGGTTCCTAAAGTTAAAAGTTGTAAACTATTGCATTATAGATAGATGTCTTTATTGGAAAAATGCAAGTGGTGTATTGCTTAAATGTTTGCCTAAGTTTGATGCATAGAAGATTAAATACCAGTTCCATGAAGGAGAGCGTGGAGGTTGTTTTTACTGGAAGACAATAGCTAACAAAATTTTGAGGGCTGGTTTCTATTGGCCTACTCTTTTTCATGATGTGCACAAGATGATCCTAGCCTGTCATAAATGTCAAATTTTTGAAGGCAAAAGAAAATTGCTACCCCTGCCTCTGCATCCAATCACTGTTGAAGCCCCATTTCAACAGTGGGGAATTGACTTCATAGGAGAAATCCATCCCCCATCTTCTGCCTAGCATAGATGGATTCTCACTGCCACAGACCATTTCACTAAGTGGATAGAAGCCATACCTTGTAGGCAGGCCAATGATTCAGTTATCATAAAATTTATGGAGACTAACGTTCTCTCCAAATTTGGCTATCCTACCAATATTATCACTGATAATGCAGCAGCATTCAGATCAAACAAGATGGTTGATTTCTATCACAGATATCAGATAACATTGGGGCATTCCATGGCCTATTACCCCAAAGGTAATGGACTTGCGGAATCCTCAAATAAAATTTTAGTGAACATAATCAAGAAACTGTTGGAAGACAACAAAAATTCTTGGCACACAAAGCTAGTTCATGCACTGTGGGCTGACAGATTGACTTTGAAGAAATCTATTGGTATGTCACCTTTCCAGCTTGTGTATGGTACTGATGAAATTTTTCCAAACATCCTTGGTGTACCAGTAATGAAGTTTATTCAAGAGTTGCAAACTGAAGATAATGACATGATCAGAAGAATAAATCAGACCATCCATCTTCAGCAAACCAGAGAGGAAGTTTATAACAAATAATTGCAGAAACAGATCAGCATTAAAAAGCTTTTTGACAGAAGAACAAAGGCCAAATATTTCAAAATTGGGGACCAAGTTTTAAAGTGGGACTCAAGGATGGAAGAGAAGGGCAAGCATGGAAAATTTGACAACTTATGGCTTGGCCCTTACTCTATTCATTCAGCTGCTGGCAACAATGCGTTTTTCTTGCAGGAGTTGAATGGAGCAGAACTGTTTGGGGGTCCTGTCAATGGCAGGATGCTTAAGAATTACTTCTCTTAATCCATGTTATGTTCCAAAAGCCTTTTTATCTTTTTTCCACTATAAATATTTCATCCACCATTGCATTCAAAGTTGTAAAAATAAAAAATACAAAAACAATGAAAAGAAATAAAAGAGGGCAGATTGTGAAAACAAGAAAGGTATAGCCCCATACCCAAAAAGAGAAACAAATTTGAAAGTGTGCAAGCTCAAATGCCACTCCTAAATAACACACTTCTATTTATTCAAACTGTCTAATCTTGACTAATTAGCTTTAAATTTTCTGCTGATAGGATATTGAAATCAATTTGCCAAAATTTTTAATCTTGGTTTATCAGTAGATAGTTTAGGATAGAAATTAAAGGTTCAAACATGATCAAAATCTGAACCTAAGTTTCCAAAGAGAAAATGACTCAAATACGTTCTATTTTATTGAGTCAAAAAAGATGTAAATCTGGTTTAAATCAACTCAAAATATGAACCAGAGAACAAAGAAAAACAACTCAAACAAATTCAAAACAGAGCTGTGAAAAGAGAAGGCCATGATGAGAAACTTTCAGATCTTAAGCCTTCCATTTTGATTTAATTTTCTGAAAAATAAATGTCTATGTGCAGCTTGTCTTTATGCCATGGACCAGCATCAAGTTAGACTGTTCAATCCTGACTTGAGTGCTTTTCAATTTTTGTTGTAGAATTTAGAGAATAAAAATCTGTTGGACAGTTTAATCCCAACAGATAGTAGAATAGCTAGAGAAGCATCTGAACTCAACTATTTAATCTGAGGTCAGGGAGAAATAAGGAGTAGAATTAGATTATTTTTATGCTTTCAAAAGAATAAAATGTTGTAAAAGAGTTTTCCAATCCAAGTGCACTGTAATGAAGAAAAAATGTTAGATCAGTAGGATTGGGTAGGTAGAAAGTTTGTATTGATGAAGATCCATTGTTTTTATGGCTGCTAATATGTTTTCAGACAACATCATCCATAGAAATAAAGGCAGCCCAATGGATGAGGAAACTGATCAGCCCACCAGAGAACATAATGGATCAGGCATAGGTCAGCCTCCCAGAGAATGCAGGTATGAAGTTCTTGATGCCTTCAAGAAGACATCATCCCCAAGTGGAGCCACTGTTAGCCAGCTATAAAATTTGTTATACCAAATGCTGGCTAAAATTTTTTTTTGAGCCTTCAAGGAAAAAATTTTATTACTAAAAAGTGTTGGCTCTTGAAGACTCTTGAAGGCCTCCTGCCTCTGTCCTCAAATCTTCACTACTGTGCCTATTTCCCTTTCAGAATCCTGCTGATTCCCAAGAAAGAATACTGTTGCAAGACCCTTTTCCCCATTTTTCCTATTTTCCAAAGATAACCTCATTTTCTATCCCTCTATTTCCCATGAAAATCCCTCATTTTCCTGTTTTTCCCATTTCCCTTCATCAAAATCCCTTTTATAAGGTTTAAAAACTCCTTTTTTGCCTTATCGAAACCCCTCTAACCCTTTGGAAATCATTCAAAAACCATAAAAATCACATTTTTTATGGTGTGGACTTAAGCCCCCTCGAGCTAAGTCTTAAACCGCTTCCTCCATAAACCCCGGTCACATTATTTCCCATGCGCCGAAAGGCCCCCACAGTCGGGCGCCAAGCCGCATTATAAATTAATAAAAAAACCTCTGTTTATATTAATTTTCCGATTTTTTATTATATTGTGAACTTTCTGCCAGTGTAAAATATCATTCAACCCCCACCGTCGATCTGATCTATAGATCGACAGAGCAGAGTCTGTCTCCCTGGTGGTCCCCGCATTCCACTCACTTGTCCAAAAACCACGCGGTATTCATCACACCACCTTTGGGCGAGGGCAGTTTTTTCCTGATTGGAAGAAATTCCATTCAACGGTTGACACGTGGCCTCGGCACTGTTCATAAAACCGTCGTCCATCACACGTTAATGTTTGGACGTGGACCCCGCGCAATATTGGCATCCATTGTCTGATCTGGGGCGGGCCATCCAATGGCTATCGCTCACCGAAGATGCCCGACAGTTAACTGGGCTATGGCGCAGCATCCAATTAATTTCCGCCGTCGATCTGATCTCTAGATTGACGGTTCATATTTCATCTCCCACTTCCGTCACCCAGTCAACATTTCCTGTTTTGAATTTCCATTTTCCGCTCCCAACCGTCGATCTCTACGCGATCGACGGCTCTGATTTAAACAAATCTTCCACCTTCTCTATCACTTCTCTCGATCAATCCTAACCGTTGGATGATGCCATCCAACAACCACGCTTCCCCCACACGTCCTCCACAACAATAAACCTATATATGTAGTATTTTTTAATATTTGTTTGTATTTTTCAGGGTTTAAATGGTTTTCTTGCCATTTTTGAAGAAAATTCGAGGGCAGAGGATGACGATCTTGCTGCCTTCGATTCACCAAAGAAAATCCTTCGTAGGTGTCAAATCCACGTTTTCATCAATCATTCATCAAGCATTGATGCCACATAACCCTGTGTAGCCCTGCATACTAGCAAAAACCATGAATCGGGCACAGTTAGAGAGTATCAGTGACGAAGGCCAAAATTTATCAGGACAGAGGATGGAAGACATATTTCCGGGGATCACGGCGAAGAATGTTTATCAAAAGCCTAATCCCGGATTTAAAACACAGTTTAAAGAAGATCTTAAGGGTTTTATCAACAGGAGCACTTCCACCACCACATCTGAGGCAAATTGATCCCTCTAGCTACCACGATGCCAGCTGTGCCTCAAAGTATTCAATCAGAGGCCAAATTTATTGATCAGGATCATATATTTGTCTCAAAACACAGCCAAAGAGGAAACTCTGCCAAGGAAATTAATGACAAACATCTGCAGAGTTACTTCGACGCCACACAGAGCCTCAAAGGTCAAAAAAAGCTCCCACCTAGCTTAAATCTTTATGTAAATCATTTAATACAGAGGATATGTATGAAATTTTCTTCATTGAGCCCCTCAAAGGCCAAGAAGCCATTAAGTCTGTATTAATTGTAATTGGAGATATTTTATTAGATCTCACCTCCTCATTCTTCTATATATACTTCTGCAGAAAATGAGTGAGGGGTTGGTTGCAGAACTTTGATATACACTTGAGCTTAATTTTCTGATTGTAAATAGTGTTCACTGGCTCTTGGAGCTCTACTTGTGATAGATAGGTTAGGCTGAGATGTGTATATGGTTGCTAAACTAAAGCACTAGACTTAATGCTGTAACTGGTTTGGAGCATCAATACAAGCTGATTTATGGGATCCTGGTCTATGTTGACGGTGATGTTTCTCTAATTGTAACTTGTTATTTTGTTTTTGTTTTCACTGTGTTTCATATTCTCTTATAAAGAACAACATGCATAGAGTTAGGACCTACTATACATCAGTAACCTTCTCTGACTAAAAATCTTTATCTGAATGTTTTCTTCTAAACTGTGTTATTTAGGAATGATTTAATTCAGTTCAAGCATAGGAATGTTGGTGTTCCCTCGTCTTATTTTCTTAGCTGAATGTTATTCTTAGATGTTATTTTCAGTATATGTTTTGTGAAGATGAACTAAGGAAGATATGGTGAGCCTTGGTCTCAGTTTTATCCCCACAACTATCTGAATGTTTCCCTTGGAATGTGTTAAAAGCTAGCTAGTTTAAAATTACTTACCATATCTTAGGCCATTCTGTGTTATCTTTGTGTTTGTCTTGAACGTAACCAAGTAAAGTAGAGCTAGGAGAGGATTTGTGGTGAGCCCGGCCCGCTATTTTCTACTCCAACAGTTGAATTCAAGTTTCCTTTTGTTTTTAAAATGTTTTCTATTGAAAGTGTATCAAAGGTTGGCTAGTTTAAAAGTACTTACTAGATCCTAGTTTAGTTTTATGTTTTTCCTGAGTCTATGTCAAAGGTTGGCTAGTTTAGAAGTACTTACCAGATCCTAGGTTTCTCTTTGTTCTACATCTGTTTATTTCCCCTTCTTATTGTATCATTTCATTCCATAAATCAAACTTCAAAGAGATCCTTAGACATAGATGACTTACCCCATGGACCACTCTTGCCTCTTGCTGTTCTAATTAAACCCTATTATGACTCCATAGCCCAATGGACTAAAACCTGCAGCTATCTATATTTTTGGCCGAAGCTTACTCCGATTTCTTTCAACTTCTCACCTTTGAAACTATTTGCATTTGGGACTTTCCACCTCAAACAGTAATCATGCTCAACCATTCAAAAAAAAAACAAAACCCTTGGCCTTCATAACTAGCCTAATATTATTACCCCAAAACTTCAAAGACAAATCCATATTTGCACTTATTGGAGAGATCCCTCTTCAGATTCAGGAGGGCTCATTCCTAGAATCCCATAGTGGTTGAAACGATGTTGTTTCTGTGATTAGACTTTGCCGATCTTGCTAATTACAGGGACCTAACACCCGGGTTAAAGCCCTCTTCAGTCCAATGGGCTTTGGTCTCTGCCTAGGAATCTGATCCTCTTCATCATCATTCCCATCAAAACTACCCAAGGTCTCATCTACCAAAGCCTTGGCCTTTCCTGCCTCTCTTTGAGCTCTGATTGCTCTGACCTCACTGATGGTATGTTTTGTCTCTAGCTGCTAGCTCAAGGAATTTAATCACATTATTTACTCTGCTAATATTAGCTTGAAGCACACTAATATTGGCATCCTTGCCTCTAATAAATACACTAGTAATTCTCTCCTCATCCTCATCATCAAGGTCAATCAACTGAAACTCCTGCTCAGTTTCATGTTTGTCTTCCTCCTCTACAATGATATGCTCTGTCATCTTTCCCCTGTCCTTATCAACCCCATTTTTTGATGAAGAAGGCATGGCCCCTTTCACATCAAGTGAAGAAAACACATGCCTGTGGCCTCTCTAACATTTCAAAGGAAATGGCTCAATATCAGTCATTTTAGTGCCAGCTACCTCAATGTCTCTTCCCCTGCTTGATGCTCCTGTATCATGATGTGATGGTTAAAGGATGTGGAAAGATGATTAGGAAGGATCAATAGGAGGTGACTATATGTGAATGGATTGTGATGTATGAGCAGTGGGATATGATAGAGAAGTGGATACGAGAGGATGAGAAGATGAAGGAATATCCTACTGATGAAGGCTAGGTGGAGTAGTGAAAACCTCATTGGAAATGAATGCATCCCATGAAATGTTTTTCTCCTAAAGCTGATGTATGATTACCATATTGATGAGTGAATGATGAAATAGGCTTTGCATTTGCTGATTTTAATATCTCTTTTTCACAATGTAAGCCAGTTTTACAATGCTACGGAAAATATAATAAGGTAAATGCAACATTCTAACTCTAGTGAAAAGCACAAGAAGATGGATATGGTATGAATAGAGGCGGGAAAACATTCCCTCACAAGTAAAAAACTTCATTGTTATCCTCATCATGGGCACATATCGGTCAAGGAGATGAGAAAAAGGTAAAATGGGCTTGTTGTGATCTTTGTACCTAGGTTTGAGGTATGGTTCATAATATCTCATTTCCAAGTTTGCTTGTTTAAACCACCTCTCTCCCACACTAGGTATTCATGTAGCAGTTGCAATGGCATTGGCAGACATCTCAAAGTTAACCCCGACAATATTGACCTGCTTGTCATGTAGATTGATGATGAACAATCTTGTTAATTCCGGGTGATTTTGGACTTGCTACATTCTCTCACAGAACTCAAAGTAGCCCACATGCTTAAAGCAAGAAACAATGAGGGGAGAGGCCATGAGTTCTCTTGTATTGATGGGCTCAAACCTGTTTATCTTCCCCCTCTTATGATCATGTATCCTTGGCATTTATGCCTAAACACCACTATATTCTCCCTTTGACATCCTCAAATTCTGATTTGGAAACCCTATGGTGGAAGTGAAATGAAATGAGGAGAAGGTGAATGAAATGGCAGCTTGAAAGATGAAAGGAATGAGTGTGAATGAAGGGAATGAGTGAAAGGGACTATGTGTAGGGACAAACTAGATGAATTCAAACCCTAAATTAATGTAATTACCTTGTTTTTTGATTGGTATTTCTTTTAGGAGGATGGAAGAAGGTTAAAAACAGTAATAACAAGCTAAAATTTAGGGTTTCCTTTAGGGTTTCATCTCCATTCAATTAAGAGTGATCAAATGGCTTCAAAACAAGGTTCACGTTATCTACTTAACACTAAAGAGTGCTTGGAGCACTTTGGAAAGATTTTGGAGAATATTTGAACTTGTTTGAATGGCCCTAAGCCTTATCAAACTCCTCTGTATAGGCATGCAACGCTGTTAGCTGAGGGCGCAGTGCCAACCCAAGTGCACAACGCCAAGCTATGAGCGTGTTGTGCCAACACAACTTACATGGGGTCCTTTCTTGACACTTTGGAAAGGGTGCAATGCCAGTCTACAGGCATGCAAAGCCTTTACAAAACACGTTAGGAATTTCGGGCAAGGGCGCAACACCAATCTTTAGGCGCGCATCACCGATCTCCAGGCACGGAGTGCTAGTGCAAACGCACAGCGCCAAGAAACCTAACTCAAATTTGCTCAGAAAACCTTGAAATTATTCTTTTCTGGATGATACTAATGTTTTTAAAGGCAACAATGACTCATTTAAAATGTGAAATGGCCTTTTATAGGCTTGTAGTTTTAATTTTAACTTGAAAACCCCACTTTCTAATGTTTGAAGTCTTTTTCCTTTATCATTAATACTCGTTGACACTTTTTGCTTTACAAGTTGCTAAATTCATGAAGTTGGCTTTTATTTTGCTCATTGAGGCTTGACGTATTCATTTTGAAAACTTTGGGATTTAATTATTAGATATAGTAGCATCTTCAAAATCTTCTATAGTTTCTACCATAAAATTTAACTCATTTTTTCTACCTTCTTTGCTCACCTTTTTCAAATCTCTAAGTGTCTGCAGTTCTTTACATAAATCATCAGTTTTGTCCTCTAATTTCTCTATAGCCCTTTCAAGTTCATTCATTTCTATCCAGTTCACCTTACCTTTTTTCATATTCCATTAATATTTTCTTATAGACTTTCTTCATGTTTGGTCTTGTGTGCTTCCTCCATGTCATTTTCCTGCAAGTAATCTCTACTTTGGCACTCAAATGGACTATCAAGTTTATAACCCTTGTAATATAAAAGGCCAAGTTTTTCCCCTTTCCCTTGCTATAAATTGTTTTCATTTAGGAGTAGACAATCTACATCATCAGTACTCTCTACTGATAAATCTTCCAACACCTCTATAGAAGTGCTAAACTTTGTCCCATTTTTCTCACTTGCAGGTTCTAAACTGAGAAGGTAATCCTCCTTGGAATTTTTAGGTCTTTCTTGAATAACCATGTCTTGGCATTCTATTACATTTGAGCCATATTATAGCAAAGGAAAAGCAGTGCCTAAAACATCCAAGGATTTTGGGGAGCTAGAATAATGGTTATCATAATCAATCCTTCTCATATGTGTGCTGACTTCTTTGGAATGAAAGGATGAACTTGAAAAAATGAAAAACCCTAATGACCTAATGGGAGTGCTTTTGACCTTATTTTGAATGAGATTTTGACTTAAAGATTTTCAAGTGAAAAAAGAGCATTGTTTATGGGTTATTATGCCCGAAGGGACATGGGAATGAGTTACCAACAAGAAATGCTAGAGTGAGGTGGAATTTATTGACAGGGGAAAATGGGGAAATGAGGCTTTTTAGGTAGGAAAGAAGGATGAAAATGATAGGTATAAACCCATACTGAGTATTTTAAGAGAAACAGGGTAATTCGAGATGGCAAACTGATAGATAGGGAAAAGGTTTTATGAAGATAATGAAGGCAGTGAGATTTATAAAGCTCAAGATATTCAAGGAATAATGTTTTTAGAAAAATATAACCAGTCTATAGTCATCCAAAGATAGTGAAAAATATTGATGACTAACATGACCCACTATCAAACAGTGTGTCAATCTTGGTATGCTTGGATATGACCCTCAAATGAAACAATTCTATTCTTTCTTCTTCATTTGGAGTGTTTATGTGATAGTTTGATGTAATGGTACTGGGTTTAGTTCCAATTTATTTTCCCTTCACGTTATTCAATCCCATTGCTGTCATTTTAGTTTCATCACTTGAATCAGATTCTAATATCCCCAAATTGGAACTACTAGCTATGCATGTCTAAAAAACGCATTTTTCAGAAATGGCTGCTACAGGATTGGAAACCAAACCTTGGATCCCTTAGATATAACAATATAAGACCTGAATCCAAGAGGGATTTAAAAAAAAAAAATCCTTCTAGGTGGGTTAAACAAGTCTCCCCACACCTAGTGCAGTTGGAAAATTCCTAAAGAAGGGGTTGCAGCAATACAAAATAACTTTTCCCAGAAAATAACACAGTTCAGCCCAGTATATGAAAGAGATCAATATAATGGTTCATTATTCACTTATACATCAGAAAATTAGGTTTATAATAGGGCCCATACAATGTACAACACAAAAGTGGATAACTTTGATGAAGAAACCCTCAAGAGTGAGGTGCTGCAACAATGTATTAGGTGTAAAAAGGCTTGACAACGTTATATTATGAGCTGAAGTAGTTGTACATTACATATCAGATCTAGAACAGATCTCTGTACAAAATATTAGAACTATATCAGATTTTTACACTAGAAGAGTTCCTCTACACATTCCCCTTGGGGTTTCGAGCAAAACATGAGATACAAAGAGTAGATCTGAGATCTAAAGTTACAGATCTGCAGTAAGGTTCAGAATTTCTGAAGTAAATACAATACATAGTAGATCATATCTGAACAGAACATAGATCAGAAATATAATCCATGGATCACCATAGTGAAGGGAAGAATCCCAAACACCAGAGGTCTCTACTCCAAAAGCATTCCAAAACTCCCTGCAACTTCCTTCTTGAAAATAACGTAGTTACAGGAGAGAAGCTACATTGTTGACTCTACCAATGGTTTTACTTGATGCCAAGATCTGATTATGCAGCTCCAATGATCCAATACTCTCTTATCAGGAGGATAGAAGGCTCTCCCACTGAAAAGAGGCACCAGAATGGCCTAGATCTGAATAGATCTAGCCTCCACTTGCTGCAACTTACAAGGACAACCAAACCCTCAATAGGATCTGCGTTGTACTTGGAAGATATATCTTGGCCAAATGCTTGATAGTGGACAATATCAGAAAGACTCCTCCAAGAGAAACTCAATGTAAGAGGTGGGATTCCCGATCAGAAACACCCTAGTGCTAAACAACATAATTCTGAGCTAAATAGTAAGAGAATAAGAAATGTCTAAACAGACAATATCTTCAGAAAATATCATATCATGAACAACCTTCTCTTGATGTCCTCCTCTTCCTTTTATAAGTTATAAATCCTACCAAACCCTAAACCATCTCAATGATTTAGCTCTGTTCACATGTGTAGCCTCCAACTAGAACTTCGTTGTGCATCTAGGAGGTTCATTGCATCTAGACAACACTGCTGATTTGGTCCTGGTTGACTTGGTCAATTGATCCAGCCTCTTTCACACTTAAGTGTGCTTATGAAAATAGCTCAAATACAACCTTGTGCATACTGAGCATTGATTTTATTTAGGATTCATTCCTCAAGTACAAAAGCTGTT
The DNA here is from genome assembly GCA_034641835.2 of Pinus albicaulis. Classification (NCBI taxonomy): domain Eukaryota; kingdom Viridiplantae; phylum Streptophyta; class Pinopsida; order Pinales; family Pinaceae; genus Pinus; species Pinus albicaulis. Next base: position 1,509,854,072 of record CM076578.1, on the reverse strand, counting down.
GACTTGGTCAAACTTGACTTTGTCCACATGCAAAAAGTTTCTTTTCACACATGAGGGTGTGAAATCTAGCTTCTAGAATGATCCCCTTTCATACCAAGAGGGTTTTTATGCTGATTTAAATTACGTATGGGTCTTCTTCCCCATTTATTCATCTACTAGGAGCAAAAATAAAAAATCAGTATTCACATTAGCTACATGCTAATTTAGGAATATTACAGTCCCCCCCTCCCAAATTTTTCTTGTCCTTAAGCAACTGCAAGGATATAACTGAAGATTTGCCTCCCAAGGCATGGAGACTGAAATGTATTGGGAAAACATATTTCCCAAGTGGACCCTCCATCCCCAAGCAACCATCCATACAAAATGAGTCACCTCCCAACATGGAAACTCCAGAAAATTCTCCTCCACCTTGAGCTCATGCAATGTAGGTGAGCTGAAAATATGAACATGGTAGACATAGGAGCCTACCCCATGCGGTCCTCCTATCCACTTCTGATAAGTGTAGAGTGACTGCTTATCTTGGGCTGCAATAATATTTCCCTCAAGTGGCAAAATGAAGACTAGATCTCTAAAGATCTCCTCTCCAATGCTGTGAATAAAGCTGGCCCAAAACATTCCATATGTGATGGATAGGAAATCATCACCATATGGCATCTCATCAAACTCATGGCTCACCTCATAAATAAATAAGTGTTTGGCTATGGTGGCCATATCTCCTCTCATGCTCCCATTAGAACATGCAATACAGAAAGTGTGGGAATCCCCTTCCCAAAAGAACACATCCAACCAATGTGTTTCCTCTCCAATCATGCTCCCCATAGTAGTAAGAACAACAACAACAATTGGAACCATGATTAGCATCAATATGAAGGAAATACTGAAGGTTTCATGTGGTGCAGGAAATTACCAACAATTTCCCATGAAGTTACAGCACATTTTTTCTAACTGTTGCTTCAGAAAATTACATGGAAAGTGGTTTCTTGATACATGGTTGTCTATGTATGTTATTTCATCTACTAATGAATAGTAAATGGTTGTGTACATCAAATGAAGATACATGAAGTAATACAACACTTGCCCATGGAAATATAAGAGATGTTTGTCTCCATCATACATTTTGGCCCATTAATGTTGATCATGGAGCTCAATGAAAAGCTTGCCCTCTTGTGGAGCAATGCACTGCATAGAAATGGTAAGAGTATGAAAATCACTAAATGCAAAAAAAAGATCCTTACCATGTACTAGAAGTAAGATGATGATAGGATCCATGAACAAACTCTCCATAATGGTATGACATACTTTCATGAAGAGAAATGAATCATGTGCTGCATGAAGATCCTTCCTCATATACTTGGAAAACCAAGCCAAGAAGAACATATCAAAGCAATAGATGTCTCCACCCATTGCTCCATCTTTCTCACCTCCTCCTTGTCCATCAAGTGCATCATGAGTGAAATGATCATGGGGACACTCCATCCATAAGTCCATGCTCCAAAGTGACAGCGTTGTTGGCCTATGAAAATAAGCTCCTGTCAATACATATCTCCCTTCTTTGACATGTTCATTGCCAAAGACATCTCCCATAATGTTGCTACAAACAAGAAGCTCCTTCTAAAGTGGAAGTACTTCCACATCATCCAAGGCTAAGGAGTATCCCCTTTGCACCATGATAGTGCCATCTCCTACTCTTGCAACATCATGCAAAGTGTGAGAGCAAATCTTCCCTTGCTCTCCCAGGAAATTCCAAAGAAACAAAGGATTTTGCTGCCTCCCGATACCTCCATCATAAAAATCATGTGGTGAAAAAATGTTGATTGATATGAATAATGTCATATCAACACAATGTGTCCATAATCCTTGCTACCCAATGATGCAAGCATCCTACCACACATATTTCCCCCACGTACCCTTAGAAAGAGGATGATGGCCAAACTCTTTCAAGAGCAACCAACACAGCCAAGCCTCCTGCTACCTAGTATCATAAATTTTCAAGTAGCTTTCCAACTTCTTGCTCATCATCCACATCCACTCAACCACCTATGGATCATGGACCTCATTATGCAAATACTTGGTATCCTCCCATTGTAGGACACCAACCTTCTCAAATCTTTGAGGAACTTTTCACTTCATGGAATGTTGAAGTGCACCTTCCATGGGATCTCTTGATGAGACCTCCTCCTCATGCATGGCCTTCCAAAACCAATGAGGTCTTGGATCTGCTGCAAGTATAAGTCTCTCTTTGAGCTATGGCACGCTTATTTAGAAAGTGTCATCTAGAGAGGAGAAAATGTTTCTCATCTCAAGATGTCTACCCTTTGACATCTCTTCCTCCATGGCTTCTTGAATGAAGATGACATCTGAATGCTCCCATGAGGAATGCATCATTATTTCTTCACTACTGCTCTTGGATAGTGCAATGCAACTCTGTTTCTCTAGATTAGTAGAAAGTGATGATTCTGGGTCATGCAACAGCATATTTCCACAATCTTCCAAAAGATTTGCTGCAATATTAGAAAGTGGAAATTCAATCATACCTTGATGGGATTTGGGAACACTTTGTATGGCTACAATATTTCCTTCCTCTACTATGTTGGCTCCCTCAACTGCTGATGTTGAAAGCTGCTCCTCCAAGGTTGTGACAACGCTGATACAAGTCTCCTCAAGAGGGGGTGAGGACTTCTCTTCCTCTGATCTCTCTTTATCAAATCTCTTGATCACCCTCAGAGTGAAATCTACAAAAGAAGAAACTTTTGCATGTCTCACATGGCCGAACCACCAATTCTTGCTTCACCCTTCAGGTGCAGCGCTTCAATCTCCACTGCTTCTCTCTCTACCATTGGATGTAGTAGGAATAATGCACTGAGTCTTCTTGCCCAATCTTTTGCTGCATATGTCCCATCAAAACTTGACAATGGAAACTTATTGCCCTTGATTTCTCCCTTGTTGCAGGGTCTCCTCTCTTCCTTCAGTTGAATGAACTGTGGGAAGGTTAGAGTCTCCTGGAAGGCTCTAGGTTGCGACTTGTACTCAACAAGGTATTCACTTAGAATCTGATGATCCAAGTGTCCTCTATGCTTCTTGTCTTCTTCTCTGTGAGAATAGGAAGTACATGGTCATTCCTCTTCTCCTTCTTCTATCTGCTTAACCTCCTTGGAGAGTTTCTTTCTAGATATGAAAGGTGATGAGAGTAATCTCATTCTCCCCTCATTATGATCTTTCTCCTTCTGATAGCTGTTACTCACAGGCTGAGCCAAAGATCATGCTCTGATACCACTGTAATATCCCCAAATTGGGTCTGATAGCTAGGCATATCTGAAAAATGAATTTTTAGAAATGGCTACTACAGGATTGGAAACCAACCCTTGGATCCCTTAGATCTGACAATATAAGAATTTAATCCAAGAGGGATTTAAAAACAAATCCTTCTAGGTGGGTCAAACAGGTCTCCCCACACCTAGTGTAGTTGGAAAATTCCCAAAGAAGGGGCTGCAGCAATACAAATAACTTTGTCTAGAAAATAACGCAGTTCAACCCAATATATGCAGGAGATAAATATAATGGTTCATTAATCACTTATACATCAGAAAATCACGTTTATAATAGGGCCCATACAATGTACAAGAGAAAAATGGAGAACTTTGATGAATAAACCCTCAAGAGCGAGGTGCTACAACAATGTATTAGCTGTAAGAAGGCTTGACAACATTATATTATGAGCTGAAGTAGTTGTACATTAAAAATCAGATATAGAACAGATATGTGTACAAAATATTAGATCTATATCAGATCTTTACACTAGAAGAGTTCCTCTACACATTCCCCTTGGGGTTTTGAGCAAAACATGAGATACAAAGAGTAGATATGAGATCTAAAGTTGCAGATCTGCAGTAAGGTTCAGAATTTTTGAAGTAAATACAATACATAGCAGATTAGATATGAACAGAACATGGATCAGAAATCTAATCCATGGATCACCACAATGAAGGGAAGAATCGCAAACACCAGAGGTCTCTCCTCCAAAAGCATACCAAAACTCCCTACAACTTCCTTCTTGAAAATAACGTAGTTACGGGAGAGAAACTATGTTGTTGACTCTAGAAATGGTTTTTCCTGATGCCAATATCTGATTATGTAGCTCCAATGATCCAATACTCTCTTATCAGGAGGATAGAAGGCTCTCCGACTGAAAAGAGGCACCAGAATGGCCTAGATCTGAATAGATCTAGCCTCCACTTGTTGCATCTTACAAGGACAACCAAACCTTCAACAACATATGTGTTGTAGTTGGAAGATGTAGCTTGGCCAAATTCCTGATAGTGGACAATATCAGCAAGACTCCTCCAAGAGCTACTCAATGTAAGAGGCGGGATTCCTAATTAGGAACACCCTAATGCTAAAAAACACTATTCTCAGCTAAAAAACAAGAGAATAAGAAATATCTAAACATAAAATATCTTCAGAAAATATCATATCATGAACAACCTTCTCTTGATGTCCTCCTCTTCCTTTTATAAGTTATAAATCCTGCCAAACCCTAAACCATCTCAATGATTTAGCTCTGTTCACATGTGTAGCCTCCAACTAGAACTGCGCTATGCATCTAGAAGGTTCATTGCATCTAGACAGCACTGATGATTTGGTCCTCGTTGACTTGGCCAATTGATCCAGCCTCTTTCACACTTAAGTGTTCTTATGAAAATATCTTAGATTTAACCTTGTTCATATTGAGCATTGATTTTATTTAGGATTCATTCCTCAAGTACAAAATTCATTGACTTGGTCAAACTTGACTTTGTCCACATGCAAAAAGTCTCTTTTCACACATGAGGGTGTGAAATATAGCTTCTAAATGATCCCCTTTTATACTAAGAGGGTTTTTATGATGATTTAAATTAAGTATGGGTCTTCTTCCCCATTTATTCACCTACTAGGAGAAAAAATCAAAAATCAATATTCACATTAGATGCATGCTAATGTAGGAATATTATAGTCCTCCCCTCCCAAATGTTGCTTGTCCTCAAGAAACTGCAAGGCTAGAACTGAAGAGTTTCCTCCCAAGGAATGGAGACTGAAATATATTTGGAAAACATCTTTCCCAAGTGGACCCTCCATCCCCAAGAAATCATCCATACAAAATGAGTCACGTCCCAACATGGCAACTCCAAAAAATTATCCTACACCTTGAGATCATGCAATGTAGGTGGGCTGAAAATCTGAACATGGTAGACATAGGAGCCTACCCCACACTATCCTCCTCTCCACTTCTGGTAAGAGTAGAGTGACTGTTGATCTTGGGCTACAATAATATTGCCCTCAAGTGGAAAAATGAAGACTAGATCTCTAAAGATCTCCTGTCCAACGCTGTGAATCAAGCTGGCCCAAACCAAGGAGCAAAAAACAAAAATCAATATTCATATTAGTTTCATGCTAATGTAGGAATATTACACAGATCCTAAATCATGTTGAGTTGTAGAAGAAATTTTCTATTTTTCTTTGTTATTTGGTTTCTTTGGCCTCAATTCAGGATGTAATTTCCAACAATGAGTTTCATCATGGCCTTATTTTGAAAAATGTTTACAAGTCACTTTTTCTCCCTCTTTCTTAATAGATGAATTCTTTTTGTTTTTACCTTTTGAGGTATTTTCCTTGGCTTTACCCTTAAAATGTTTCTTTCTACCCTCTTCAGAAATTTTCTTCCCTCTAGTTTCTAGATGTGTGGCTTGAACACAAACTTCATCTAGAATGGTGGGGTTAAACACAAGAATAGTATGTTTTAGGTAGCTATGTAAGCCTCCTATGTACTTTTGCAAAGTATCTTGGCTCTGCAAATCCACCCCTAATAAGAGAGCTCTTCTCCTAAATCCTTGGGTGTATTGTTGCACATCTTGTCCCTTTAATTTCCTAAAGTTCTACCAGTTCATGATGCCTTTATGCATCTGAACTAATGGATAAAGTTGTTGTTTAATAACATCAATAAAATATAACCATGATAGAATAATCTTACCATGTTTCTTGATTTCCTCCTTTGTCTTGGCTTCCCACCAAACAAGAGCTGCATCCTCCATTCTCAAAGAAGTTGATTGAATTTTGATATCATCATCTTGAAGGCTCTGTATTCTTAAGTAGACCTCCAATTGTATAATCCAATTATCTAGCTTGTCTGTATTTCCTTCACCATTAAACATTGGCAATTTGAACTTAATATCAAGTTTTAATAAAGGATTTGTACTAGTGCTCTTGGACTTGTGTGGCTGATGTAGTGAAGAAGAAGTAGAAGATGATGATGATGGTGATGAGGGTGAAGATGATGGCTCTCCATTGCCTCCATTTCCTCCATTTCCCTTCTTTGACTTGTCTTCATCATGTTGACCTCTTGAATATCCTTGTCCTTCCTTGTGAAGTTTAGATCCTTCTCCTTCTAGTCTCTCATTCCTTTCTTGATAAAGAATTCTAACCATCTCAGTCATGTCAAGGAATTATTTCCTGAACACTCTTTCTTCCTCCTTAGGGTAAAATTATTCATGGATTTTTCCTTCCTCGTGAGGCATGCTAACTGGAGCTTCTGCTTCTTTAAGAGGTGAACTAGGTGGTGGAGATTATGGCAATATTTCACTCCTTTGATTTGGCTCTTTTTGAGACCCTTCTACTTCCACCAGTTTTCCTTCTCCTCTTTTAATCTTGAGTCTTGTAAGCGTCTAAAACTTGCAAATAGTTAAACAATTATTTGAACTAAACAACACCAGAGAACAAACTCTAGCTCTGATACCAATCTGATCTAAAATGATTGTATTAGTTTTGTTGTGCTAAGTGTCTTTTTAGTTCAAAAACATGTACGTAATTGCCTCTTTAGTTTGAATAAGGATTAAGGAATTTGACCATGATTTGCAGATGATTTTTAGTGAATTAGAAGCATAAAAAAATCATAAATAACACCGAACAACAGTTTAAAATAGAGAAATAATTCACCACATGAAATTTACACAGCAGGTATGATGAAGCAATTCACCCCTCTTGGGGTAAATTTGCTGGTCCTACTCCCTATGGCTTGTCCATATTTAATTATGCTCAAAAATTTTCTATTACATGTAGTTACAATGCTCTAATGGATGTTTTATCTACACCAATCGCTCCAAAATGCTCCAATTAGTCAAAAATGACTTTTTATTCACTCAAAATGGGTGAAATTTGAGTCTCCTTCTCTTTTGCCCAGTATTTCCTAGGAAAGCTCCACTAAAAGTGGAGAAATCCACTTAACTGGAGTTAAAATTGGGATAGCTGCTAATTTAGGCACACCTCTATCTCTTCTTCCGAATCTGATTGTGTATTAAATGTTACCGGTTGGGTCGTGGCCACATGTGCAACTCGAAACTATAGGCTACATAACTGTCGAAGCGAAAATCCCATTGGTACTTTAGTTTAAAGTTTGAATTGTGGTAAGTGTCATGGGTTAGTGCTTATCCACATGGTTGGAGTTAACTTTTAATTGTTTTCCATGTGACATATATTGTGGAATTACTGGCAGGTTGGGACCGCCGGCTATTCCCAACCCCCAAACACCATTTCAACACACAATAAATATAAGTCGCAACCTATAGATGTTAAGTAACTCATGTAGTTCGGATGGTAAGGTGTGCATGTGCCCAGAGGGAGGTCAGGGGGTCTATCCCTACTGCCTTCAACCAAATTTTACTATGCAGTTGCAGGGCCACATGGCGACCTTAGGGCTGGCCACTTGGTAGATTCTAATTGGCTCTTTGAACCCATACAACCAATAAAAAATTGACACTTGTCCTAATGCAATTCATCCTAAGAAAGGAATATTCTGAGGGATATTCTATTTTGTTGACGGTACATCCACCTTGCTGACTGTGCATCCCAGTTAAACCTGGTCAAACTGCCACAATTTTACCTATTTTACATTTCGATTAGAATGAAATATCTTCCTCATATGACATCGATTTTTCGAACTGTTCACATCGCTAGAATTAGGAAGAAGAGATCCACACAACCATCCTAGTTTCAACCCAATCCTGTAGATTTTAATTTTGAGCAAAATTTATGAACTCCTGATCAGCTAGGGATGTTCGGAGATGAGGCCCACCATTCCACATAGACTCAGAGGTCACATCCCAGCAGTAAAAAAAAATTATGGCTAGAATATTACCATGGTGAAGGGACGAGGAGTGGTAAAAGGAAGCGTCAGGAGGAAAACTTCAGGATGATATAGCAGGGCCACCGCATCAATGAATGTCAGAGTTTGCAACACCTCCACCTTGTGACATCAGCAGGGAGGAGGAAGGGGTGGCACAATAACTGTTATCCATTAGATGTGGTACATTTCTAATGGACTGTCCAATGCAAGCCGAGGAACCATGGTCAAAACTTTGATTGTGATACCCCTCTTCCAAATTTAACCTAGTGCAATCCGTGGATTTGGAGCATAGATGATGATGATTTTCGATCTTCCTTCTCTCATCATGGTCGTTGGATTTGGATGGGTGTAGGTCGGCTTTGTATCTTAAGTGCGTATATGTGTGTGCACGCGCGCGTGTGTGTGTAGTAAGGAAAATAAGAGAAAACAAATAATAACATATAATCCCATTCTTCTAAAAAAAAAAGTGTTGGATTATCAGTAACACCCACTACCATGGGGTAATTTTGGTGTGTTTGTTACAATTAGTATGCAATTAAAAAATACTAGCACAATTTTTTTGAACAAAGGTTTGAAGAAAGGATTCATCAAGGTTTTAAATGTTGAAGGTTCATTTTAAAGTCCAAATGGTATAACCAAAACTCATTATGACCTTCATGCATTTTAAAGGTTTTTTTGGAATGTATTCTTGCCTAATTCTAATTTGATGATATCTAGAACAAATATCAAACTTAGTAAAAAAAATTGCTCCATGCATTTCATCTAAAAATTTGTCAAAGACAAGAATAGGAAGCTTATATTTCATTTTCATTTTGTTAAGTTGTATGTAGTTTGGATACATATGCCATGAACTATCCTTTTTAATAACCCTCAGCACTAGTGAAGAGAAATCATTCTAGCTAGGTTAAACGATGCTTGCCTCTAACATTTCTTGTACCATATGCTCAATCTCACAATTTTATGCATGTGGAAAATTTTCAGGCCTAATATTAGGTGATACACTTCTAGGTTTCAAATGTATAGCATGGTCATCTTCTTAGATAGGTGCAATACCTTTAGGAATTTCTCCAAATACTTTAGCATGATTTTTCATAATTTTTTAAAGATCCACATGGAGGGAGGATCGAGATCTTTGAACATCTAATGAGCACAATTATGAAACTACAACATGGTGTATTTTTTTCAACACTTTTGTTGTGCTATTATATATTATCACCTGGATTTCCTTTGGATACTAATTATAACCTCAATTTCCTTTCCTTCTGAGAAAAACCTTATGAAAATATCTAATAAATTAAGGGCCAATGCTCCCAATGATTTTAACCATTGCACCCCTAATACAACATCAACACCACCCATTTGGATTTCAATCATGGTACTATTCAATAAATACTCCCCCATATTTAGCTTAATCTTATTGCACTTCCCACCACAATTTATGGTATTTCCATTTGTAATCATCACTTAAAATTCTTCTGCTTGATGTACAAAGAAATTAAGAAGTTTTACAAATTTGTGATTGGTGAAGTTATGGGTACTAGCTGAATCAATAAATACTATTACTCTCTAATTTTTGGTTTATCCTTCTATCTTGAGGGTTTTTGGAGTACAAATGCTAGCTAATGAATTACCAAATATTATTGGGGTAGTTTCTTCTAGCTCTATATCCTGTGACATTACCACTTTTTTATCTTCTTCATCTTCACATTCTATCTAGAATAATTTCTTCTCACTACATTTATCCTTCTTACTATACTTGTTTCCATAGTTGAAACATAGTCCCTTTTCTTTTGTTTCATCCATTAATTGAGGATTCAAGCATATCAGTTTAGGAAAGGAAGCATGATTTTATCTATAGTTATTGGTGGCCAATTTTCTAGTTGCCATATTTTTATTTTCAACTTTCCTTTCTAGACTAAAAGCATGCTCTAGATATTTATGTTCAAAGAGATGCACCTCATGTTGTATGGTTTCCTTTAAAGTTCCCATAAATAGGCCCAACAAGTCATCTTCTAAAATATTCTTTACTCTGAGACTCAACTTTTAGAATTGTTGAATGTGTATGTAACAAGACCTTTTTGTCAAATATTTACCAATTGACTAAATAATGTGTTCTTCTTAATAACCCCATAATTTGTTGTCAATTGCTCTGTAACAATGGACGAAGATATAATAGAATAATTTTTTATTTAACAATGCCATTGATACCATAAATGTTGTTCCTCTTCTATAAACAAAGATTTGATATTTACCTTTTGTAAGGATGCCACTTGGTGTATATCAAAGTATTGCTCCATCTAAAATATCCATGTTTTTCTTATGTTTATTAGGTAAAGTGAGTCCTAATATGTTTGGAATTCCTAACATGTGGCTTGATTAATCATGACCTAGGGTCATATATGTCATTAAAATCACCTGGGGATTGCACCTAACTTGGGCCACACGAACCCTTAGCATGGTTGGAATTTTTCCCATGGGGTTTCACACCAGTGACAGTTTCACCATGGAGTTCCATAACATAACACATTGTCACCATATATTATATGCCCCATGGGATCTGAAATATCCATGTTACCGGACCATTATCATCAAATTTCCTCATATGAATCTTCATAATGTAGCAGTTCCTTGGTGCTATCTTGATGCCCCGATGATGTGGATATTGGGTTGAAAATTCATGATTATTATTCTATGATTCAAATTTTTTTCTCTCCAATTGTGATAACATACTCACCATATCATATTTCTTCTCAACAACATGATTCTCCTTCTGTTCACGATTTCCTTGGATCTCCACTTCCCTTTTAGGAAGCCTCTCCAAGAGATGATTTCCCATGGCAGTAATAGATGTTTTTGTTTCTTCCTTACTTTCATTCATCTTCATTTATATTTCTTCTACATTCCTTTATATTCCTTCCTTATTTTCATTCACCTTATTTTTCATTTATCTTTTAAGATTTTCCTGAGAATATGCGAGATCCACCTTTTTCAACATACTACCATAAATTTCATTAACTTTCTTCTCTAGTTGAGAAAACCTAAATTCTAAGTCTTCACTTGATTCATGAGACAATGATGGGCCTTCTATAGATTTAATTCATGTAGCATATTTCTGTAGAGGCATGTTGGAAAATAATAATATATCTCCTCTTTATTACAACTAAAAATAAAGGGGATCTTCTAATGGATAGCTAGGTCACTAGTAAGTTATGTCCCTTAATTTGGGGAATATGAAAATGGATAAAGATTTGTTGATATATCTCTAATATTTTACGTCTTCTAGATTTTAATTTTTTTTATGTAGTACTCTAATATGTTCCAATTTAACATGTGAACTAAATCTGATGTTCCAATTGAACATTATAGTAAGTTTCCCAAAACTTGCTATTTTTTTTGCCTCTTCACACTAGAAAACTTGTATAGCATTCCATGTGTCCACTTCTTGAAATATAATTCTATAACCTATACCTAAGGTACTTATATATGTATCCTAGATTTCCTAAATATATCACAATTTGAAAATTTTTAGATAAGAAGATATAGAAAAAATACCAAGATAACATGTTTAAAGTTTATTTCACAGTTGGTCATAGACCTTACCTTCCATAGTGTATAACTACCAAAGTATAGTGAACCAAATTTTGAAAATGGAAGTAGATGTTCCCCAAGTCTTCTTCTTAATATGGTCCACGTTTCACTTCATGAGGCCTTATAGAAAAAAAATTAGAACACAAATTCCAAATTGACCTACTTAAGACTGAACTTTGGAGCATATAGAAACCCTAACTACTTTCTTAGAGAATATATTCAAAAATATAGTGAACCAAGATCTATAACTTGGACCAAGTGCTCACCCTAATTTCTCTTCAACACGGTCCTAGTTTCACAATCTAACATTTCATAGAAAAAAATGTTATAGTGAAAATTTTCAACCAGCCTATTTGATACATAATTTAGGAGCATTAAGAAACCCTAAATTCCTTGGGCCATCTCTCCTAGAATACAATGAACCAATATATGAAACTTGAACCACATATTTCTTGGGATGTCTTCTCAATATTCTCCAAGTTTCACAATTAGTTTCACCATTTATAGCAAAAATGACATAATGACCTATTTGAAGCAACAAAACCTTAGTATTAAGAGCTTTGATAGTGAATGTTATTATCCTTGTGCCTTAGAAATTATAAGAAACCAATAATTATAGACCACTTTGATGGTGAAACCTCCTTATGCAATAAATACAATGGACAAGAAAATATTTGACGATCGTAAGACTAGGTTTCCCTATTGTGTGTGTGTGTGTGTGTGTGTGTGTGTGTGTAAGAGACAAAGGATACAATTATAATTAAATGGCACCAAAAGGGTTTATAGCCTACATAACAATATAACAATAGAAATGTAACCACTCAATATATATGCCTTAATAAATGGTTTTCAGGTTAACATGGGCCTTATATAGGTGTTAACACTAACCTCAATATTTAAGTGTATTTAGGGCTGATTTAATTAAAGTGCAAGGGCATCATTTTGGAACACAACCGAGTAGGCCATTGGAATGTGGTTAATTAATGTAAAATATCATCGTTATGGAGTAAACCCAACTAGTTAATTTTCCCTCATTGAACCTCTAGTGATTAGGTTTTGGGTAGTCTGAAATTGCTTATAGCGATAGGAAAGATATGTAATGTTTAATCAAGTATTATCATAATTTAATATAGCTTTACGTAGAGGTTTGTCCTTGTAGATTTGATGAGTTGGAGGTTGGTGCCTAAAAATTGAATGTGTCTCTTTTTGGATCATCAATATAAGGGTTAATACTTTGCATATTAATTTTTTTTACTCTTTCTATTTTAATTTCTACAATTTGAATTTCTTTGAATATTGCTCTCAATTCTCTATCTATATTATAGAACAATATTTTACATATTGTGAGAAAAACAATGGAATTATAAGACCTGGTCGCAATCGTTAATAATATTACAACTCGATAAGGATTCCATCCTTCATTTTTTTGCATAGTCCTCACTTTCTGGTTAGGTTTTTCCATATTGGGATTTCTAATGTATATCTCCTATTCATTGTGTGGATGGTGTGGTATTTATTTATTTATTTATTTTTTTATTCACATTATCAATACATTTTTTAAATTTTAATGCTATTATCATAATATTAAATTAAAATATTATGTAAGCATTGTGTACTAGAGGACAACCTCAAAATAGTTTATAAAAACTTGTAGGATTTGTTGTGATGAATTATCAAATGGAATAGATACTACAATTTAAAAATTACTTTATGCTAGCTTTTCTTGTCAAATCATCATAAAAGTTATGTGTGAGTGATAAATTCCCTTCCCTCCTTTCCTCTCTCTTTGTACCATTAGTATTTGTCATAACATATTTTGTTCCATGATAGAAATTTGTGTGTTTTATTCTAGAATAGTTTAATTTTGATTGATTAAATTTTGATTGTGTCATCATGGAAAGTTCAACTTAGAAACAAACATGAGATTAACTTATTAAATATAATTTCTAATGGAACGTCATAATCGGGATCTCTATTAAAAACTAACATTATCACAAAACTTACACAAATATTATAACATTACCTTCTCAAAACTTATTAAAAAATAACATTGTCTGAAAACTTACACAAATATCATAGCATTACCTTCTCAAAACTTATACAAAATACTTATGACTATCTTTAAATTTTGCAAACTAAATAAAAAATGTTATTTACATCATATAAAGATTAAATTAAATTGAAAAAAAATGAAATATTAAATAAATTAATGAATTTTAATATCTTAAAACACAACAATAATTAGAAAGTAACACCATTTATAAAAAAAAAAAATAGTTAGAACATAAATTAAGTCTAAAAATATGAAATATACTATTAACATATACGAAAATTCTCATATCAACACATCTACAAATACGAAGTAACTAATTATTCATGCATTAAAGTCACTAACAAATCCTACAAATTACATCACCATTCATTACTATAAAATGCAAGATAAAAAATAATATAAAAATATCCTGAACAAATATGATCACTTCCAGAAATGATTTATCCACCACCATAAAAATTTCTCCAAAAACACTATATTGTGGTCACACATCTTATAAGTTTGACAAAGACAAAAAAGAAAAAAGAAAAAAAAGACAATGACTAAAAAAGAAAAAAAGACAATGACCATAATAATTATATTTCTAAACATATGCCCACAGAAAAACCCATTAATCTGCATGCTGGGTATACAAAAGCATGATAACTACAAATATTCATTACAATTAATTAAATTTTATATTAAATAATTACATCATGATTATGTCATGATTTTAAGTCGAACTTTAAAATACTTGAAAAAGTCTATGCGAAATAATTATTCATAAGTGAGGCCTTTGATTTAATATTTTTAATAGAAATTCACATGCTTACAAAACTTACCATTTATAATGTTTGGTAGCCACAATGTTTGGTACCCTTGACTTGTAACATTTATAATGCGTGGTACTCTTGACTTGGAACATTTGCAAAAACATCTTTTCGAAGTATCTTTCCTTTGGTACTTTTATATTACATGGAAGCAATTTCTCCTTTTTTATTTGAATAACAATAATAAGGCAATTCACATTTGTCACTGATAATCAATAATAATTAACAATTAAATTAAAATATTTTTTATTATTTGAGAGTGCAAGTTTCTGTGATCCATAACATTCTAATATAATTTTTTTGGAAAATCACATAAGAATTTTCGAAATCGACGCGTTTTAAACTACCAACTATAGTTCATCATTAAGATAATGAAAATTCGCTGATCTGACATATCCTGATGATGAATTACAGTTGGTAGTTCGAAACGCGTCGGTTCCGAAAATTCTTATGTGAGTTCCCACAAGATTTATATTAGAATGTTATGGATCATAGAAGCTTGCACTCTCAAATAATAAAAATTATTTTAATTTAATTGTTAATTATTATTGATTATCAATGACAAATGTGAATTGCCTTATTATTGTTATTCAAATAAAAAGGAGAAATTGCTTTCACTTGATCTATTTCATTAGCTATGTAAAATTATTAATTAAATAAAAACAATTTTAATATATTAATAAATACACATACATATTTTAAATTTAATTTTTATTAATGTTTTTGTTTTTAAACCATAAATTTGAAAAGTAAAAAGGGAAATTTTATAAGTTTATAGACACATGTTCTTTGAACAATTTTACTAAAGGTCAATTTTTCATTTTCAACATACTCGACAATTACAAAATGAGTCCTAATTCATTGCGAGGAAAATAAGATAACAAATGATGTACAATTTTAAAAGGAATCTTAATTCACTGTGCCAAAATATGTAGCATTCGGCGAAGTCTTGATTCATTGTACCGGGAAGATGGTTGTGGAAAACTTGATGGTGATTTATGCTCAAAGATACTCTCACAAGGATCACCATCGTGGACATATATCCTTTATCCTCGTGGTATATTTTTTTGAAAATTTAAACGAACATAAAAGGTCAAATTATTAAGCGATTGATATCATTTTCTTTGAATATTTGACCGTAATGTACCTAAGATGGAAAAGTGATCAAAATTTTTATGTAAGGTAACTACAACGGTTGGGAATGTAGAGTACATGTGATATATTCAGGGTGGTAAATTTTTTATGTAAAGTAACTACAACGGTTGGGAATGTAGAGTTCATGTGATGGTCAATTTTTGAGTTCATGTGATGGTCAATTTTTTATGTAAAGTAACTACAACAGTGGGAAATGTAGAGTTTCATGTGATATATTCAGGGTGGTAGGATTTTCTAAATGAAAGTTGAAAATAATTATATTATTTTGTATTAATGGAGAAAATGTTACATAAGTTGTAACGTATCTCCTTAGTTTAGGATTTGTTCCTAGAGTTTAGGGGTTTGGTTGCAACTTCCTAACTTCTAGTATTGTATTTAATGATGTAATCTTTCATTCATGAATGTAGAGTGTACGAGAGTGATCTCTCAGTTCTGAGTGTAGTCACCAGGTGCAGGCCTCACCTGTGAGCTACATCTTCTTCTTTTTCAGTTCTGTTCATATTTTATCTTGGTATCAGAGCTCAAATTGGGTGATCGTGATCTTTTATTGCCTTTGTGGCCAGCTTGCCTTTGTGGCAGAATCGCCTTTGTGGCTTGAGGTGCCTTTGTGGCCGTGTGTACACAAGAGCTTTGTGCTCAATTGAGCAGGTGGACTGCAGAACACCTAGCTCGACTCAGAAGATTTTTTAATTTTCTGAGTAGAAGGGGGTTGGTGCACTTTTCGCGCTGACAGTCGCACTAGGAAGCGCAACTGGCGCGTCTGTTCGGCCATTAATCGCGCCACCGCACCAAAATACCAGATTGGCGCGGAATCGCACGGAAAAATCACGCCAAGTGTTTTGCCTTGCACCATTTTCATCTAGGCATGGGTTTTTCGCTCAGGAGGGCGCCAACTCACCTTCAAGGGGATCCACGGGAAGCCTCATCTTCGTTTGACGATTTGCGGAGAAGCAGATCGGAGAAGTTGCGAATCTATCCGGGAGAGGCAGATCGGATCACTTTTGGTCAGATCATTTTGTCCCTATACTGAAAAGCAGCGAATTTGCTCATCGGAGCGAGATTGAACTGCAGATTTTGCTGGATCTGAATCAAAGATACAGTGGGTGGATCAGGAGACCAGCAGATCAGTGGCAGAAAAGTGGCAGATCGAGTGTCAGGATTTGACAGGTATCGATTTTTTTTTTACTGTTGGATAGATTCATTTGCTTCTAGATCAAGATGAGTAATACGATGGAATCTTATCTCCACGAGTCTGGCAAACTCGATGGATCTAACTTCACGAACTGGAAGTTTAATATTCAGACCTTGCTTGAGGGTGCGAATGCTTGTTCCATAGTTACAGGTGATGAGCAGAGGCCGAATTTGAACATAGGGGCACAGGAGCAAGAATGGGATAAAAGAGAGAACAAGGTGAAATTTTTGCTAAAGATGTTCGTAAAGGACAACATTATCCCTCACATCAGAGACTGTAAAACGTCCGCGGAGATCTGGACAACTATCAAAAGGCTGTATCAGACCCAGAATACAAGCCGAATTATGGCACTCAAAAACAAACTGTTCTCAATGAAGATGGACGAAAGTGAGACTGCTGCTGCATTTATCGCACGAATCATAGATGTGAAAGACGGATTGGGGGACATCGGGGAGAAGGTGTCTGACTCCGATCTCGTAACAATCACAATGAATGGGATGCGAGATGAATTTCAAATTTTCATCACTGGATTGGCAGCAAGGGAGAAAGTGCCTTCATTTGAAGATCTGACAGGGATCTTGCTGCAAGAGGAGGAGCGGAGGCAGAACTTGAACCCCCAAAGTGATGATCTTGCGCTGACGGCGAAACGACGACCTTTCAGAGGGAAGCAACAATCACAGTCGCAACTACAACAGAAAGGAGGTACATCGCAGAAGAGTCCGTATAAAGGTATGCTTGCAAATAATCCTGTAAAGAAATGTTATTATTGTGGAAAGAAAGGTCATGTACAACATGTATGCTTTAAGAGGCAGGCTGATGATGCAAAGAGGAAGCTGGCAATCGCAAAGCACAGAGGATACTTTGTTGAAGAAGATATTGAAGAAAATGTAGATGAAGATTTCAGTCATGAATTTCGACTGTTCACAGTCGACTATGCCCTTTCAGCATCTAATGAGGACAATATCTGGTATGTCGATTCCGGAGCATCCTCTCACATGACAGGTAAAAAGGAATTTTTTGAAAGTCTTGAAGAAAGTACATATGGATCAAAAATCTATTTGGGAGATGATAGTGGATACGAGATTAGAGGTTATGGGGTTATTTCAGTCAAGTTACCAAATGGAAAAATCAGTCATCTTAAAAATGTTTTATATGTACCTGGAATTAAGAAAAATCTGATATCTGTATCCATGATAATTGATCAAGATATGCAAGTCGAGTTCTTCAAGACTCATTGTGTCATAAAGGATTGCAGGAAAGAAATTGTTGCAATAGGCGTGCGCGTTGGAAGCCTATATAGACTGGATGTAAAGAGTATATCAAAGCGAGCCATGGTTGCAGGTGGATCGACAGCCGAACAACTCTGGCATCAGAGATTCGGTCATTTGAATTTGCAGGACCTCATGTTATTGCAGAGAAAAGGTATGGTTGAGGGGCTCCCTATCTTTCGTAATACTCAGTTAAATTGTGATGGTTGTGCCTTAGGTAAAATGCATAGAGAAAAGTTTCCTGTGCATGATAGGAGGAAGGAAACAGATATTTTAGAACTAGTGCACACTGATATATGCAGACCTATGCAGACAAGGTCACTAGGTGGAGTGTATTATTTTATGTTATTTACTGATGACTGCACTAGATATTCATGGGTTTATTTTCTAAGTAAGAAAAGTTAGAATTTCCAGTGCTTTGTAGAATTTAAAACCTTGGTGGAAAAACAGTTTGGTAAGAGTATAAAAATTCTCCGATCTGATCAAGAGGGAGAATACAAGTTAGGGGAATTCATGAAATTCTGCAAATATCATGGGATTGTTCACCAGTTTACAGTGCCACACACACCACAGCAGAATGGAGTTGCAGAACGCAAGAACAGAACCTTAGTGGAGTGCGCAAGGAGCATGTTACAAGGTAAGGGTCTATCTAATAGTTTTTGGGAAGAGGCTATTAATACTGTTGTATATTTGAAGAACAGAAGTCCTACCAGGTATCTTGGCTTCAAAACTCCTTTTGAAGCTTTATATGGATTCAAACCAGCAGTAAACCATCTAAGAGTATTTGGGTCAAAATCATTTGCCCATATACCCAAAGCTGATAGGAAGAAATTAGACCCTAAAGTTGTTAAATGCATCTTTGTTGGGTATGGCACAGAATTTAAAGCATATAAGTTGTTCAATACTCAAACTCATAAGATATTTGCAAGCAGGGATGTAGTGTTTCATGAACAGGTTCAGGAAGGGAAAGATGACATTGGTGATGATTGGCATATTCCATTGTTGATGGATGAAAGCAGCGAGGATGAAAGAGAGCAGGAGCAGAAACAGGAGCAGAAAGAAGAATGGGAAGAAGGTGATAATGCAAGCCCAATTAGATCTGAAGAAAACAAATTTGAGGTAAGTCCCCTACTAAGGAGATCAAGTAGGAAGACTCAAATACCATTAAGATTGAAAGACTATGCTTTGATGTCAAATGTTTTGAACATTGTAGAGCCCACTAATTACAAAGAAGCTAGTCAATTTAAGGAGTGGAGAGCTGCAATGAATGAAGAGATAGAATCTATTCTTAGAAATGACACTTGGGACTTAGTTGAACTGCCTAAGAATAAAACACCCATAGGATGTAAATGGCTGTTCAAACCAAAAATGAATGCAGATGGAAGTATAGAGAAATTAAAAGCTAGGCTGGTTGCAAAGGGGTACTCACAGCAGGAAGGTATAGATTTTGATGATACCTTTGCACCTGTAGCAAAGTTAAATACAATCAGATTGCTTATTTCTTTAGCTACTAAACATAATTGGGAGCTACACCAGCTTGATGTCAAATCTGCATTTTTAAATGGTGACTTAAAATAAGAAATTTACTTAGTACAGCCAGAAGGGTTTGTAAAGCAGGGGCAGGAACATCTTGTTTGCAGATTGAAAAAGGCGTTATATGGATTAAAACAAGCACCCAGGTCTTGGTATGAAAAGGTTGATTCTTTCTTCTTAGAGTATGGTTTTCATAGAAGTTTAAATGACCCAAATTTGTATACCAAGTACAATAAGCAGGGGTAGATTATTCTGATTTCTTTGTATGTAGATGACATGATTATAACAAGAGATGCAGATGATTTAATTAGAGGAATCAAAAGGCTTATGGCACAAGTTTTTGAAATGAAAGATCTCGGAAATCTTCATTACTGTCTCGGACTAGAAGTATGGAGAGATATTGGGAAAAATTTTCTTACCCAAGGGAAGTATGCTAGAAATCTGTTGGAAAAGTTTGGTATGCATCAGTGTAGGTCAGCAGCAACACCTTTGCAGCAGAATTTGAAGTTGTGCAGTGATGATGGCACTAAGGAGGTTGATGCCACGATGTACAGACAACTGGTTGGCAGCTTGATATATCTTACAACAACCAGACCTGACTTGGCATACTCTGTTAGTGTATTAAGCCAATTCATGTCAAAACCACTTGAAAGTCACTGGGTAGCAGCAAAAAGTGTGTTGAGGTATCTTTGTGGTACTGTTAATTATGGCATTTTATACACTGACACATCTGATGTTATTCTAGCAGGATTTTTAGATTCGGACTCGGCAGGTAACTTGGATGATCGAAGGTCCATCACAAGTTACGCATTCAGCATAAGATCCGGGGTCATAGCATGGAGCAACAAGAAGCAGAGTACTGTAGCACTGTCTTCATGTGAAGCTGATTATCAAGCATTGTGTGCAGCGACGTGTGAAGCGATCTGGTTGAGAAGGCTTCTCAATGATGCAGGAGAAGAACAGAAGAATTCCACTTCCATCAAAAGCGACAACCAGAGCACTATTAAATTAGCATACAATCCAGTGTTTCATAAAAATACCAAACATATAGACACTCAGTTCCATTTTGTTAGAGAGAAACTACAGTCAAAAGAGATTATTGTTGAATATTGTAAAACTTGTGACAATGTGGCTGATATTTTTAAAAAGCCTCTTTCACGTGTGAAGTTTGAATTGTATAGAAGGATGCTAGGAGTTCAAGACAATCCTTTCTCCATTAAGGGGGGGAGTTGAAAATAACTATATTATTTTGTATTAATGGAGAAAATGTTACATAAGTTGTAACATATCTCCTTAGTTTAGGATTTGTTCCTAGAGTTTAGGGGTTTGGTTGCAACTTCCTAACTTTTAGTATTGTATTTAATGATGTAATCTTTCATTCATGAATGTAGAGTGTACGAGAGTGATCTCTCAGTTCTGAGTGTAGTCTCCAGGTGCAGGCCTCACCTGTGAGCTACATCTCCTTCTTTTTCAGTTCTGTTCATATTTTATCTATGAATATTCAAGAAAATACATTTAATTAATAATCGTATAGTTTAAAAAGTTTACAAAATAATATAGAAGTTTCTGTAAGATTATGAAAAATTTAGGTAGAAAATTTTGAAAATCTAGGTTACATGTGTTATACTTCACGATTTTGAGTGCTCCAAGGGTTTTTGATGGTACTGAATCTATTTCCATTATAAAAAACTATTCAAACACTCCAACTACCTGATTTTTTAAAAATAAAATTACCAGATTCTAATAAAAAACTTTCATCTAGACTATTTTGTTTCTTCCGTAAAAAATTACATTAATAACACTATACAACTAATTATTAATTAAACAATTATCTCACCTAATAAAAAGTATAAAAATAATTAACCTTTGTTTGGTAAAAGGCCTCCTGAACAAAGAATGTCTCACAACACTAAAAGGTGACCAACCTACATAAATATATAAATTATCATCCGATTTCCAACCATGTATATAACAAAAATGACCATGTTAAAGTGAAAATCCAAAATTATAATAATAATGATTTGCGTGACCTTCATAATCCAATGCCATTAAATGAAAAAGAAATATTATTAAAATATTCAACATTTAAAACTTAAATTTTAGATATATTGTGTAGTAATAGTATAAAATATACATTTTTTATATACAGATTTATTGACTTTCAAACCTTTATAGAACCATTTTGCATTAATGTGTAAATTCTTGTACTTATAATCAGGACAAAGATAAGAAATTATCTAAGAAGAGGAGGAGAACAAATAGTAGTTAAACAAGAACCAATTATGCATATTTTGATGTTAGTAATTGTTCAGTAGTAGGTCTTCATGAATTGATGTTGTTGTTTCATGTTTCAAAAAAATATATATTATAAAACTATTTTGGATTAATGTGTAAATTTTTGTATTTATAATAAGGACAAAGCTAAGAAATTATCTAATTAAAGGAGGAGCATAAATAGTAGCTAAATAAAAACCAAGGATGCATATTTTGATGTTAGTAATTGTTCAGGTAGGTCTTCATTAATTGATGTTATTGTTTCATTTAGAAAAAAAAAGAAACTATTGAATATTGATAATGTTTAATTAAGGTTAGAGAATTTGATCCACTGCATTAGAACACTTATATATTTATATTTCTCATAACCTATATATTAAAACTAATTTTAGGCCTTTTTAGTAGAATTGGATTGTGGATATATTAAATAATTGAAATTTTCTTGTGCTCTACACTCCGAACTTTTAAAACATTGCAAACCTAATTGTATCAACCATAGGATAAAATAATATTCATTTTCCTTTCCATCCTACATTACTATTTTAAATTTATTGAATAGTTGGTTAAATCTTCAATTGCAAATCCTGAAATTTCTAGTATTGCAATTCCTTTAAATGTCTCCTTCATATCATGTGTGAAAATTGGAAAAGTCACTAAAAATATTCAACATTTAGTAGTTGCTATATTGGTAAAAGAGGATGATGGAAATGTTGGTATGGTGGTGTAACATTCAACCCCTAATTTTTTTTTTTAAACTTACTAGAATCCTTAAATATTTACCGAGCCTAACTTAATCACTATACTTCAATATAATTTCCTAAGTTCTAACTATAAACATGAGTTATACATTATAATATATATACACATTTTAATCATACTCCGTTAACATTATGTTGTTACATACCACAACCTTTTACACACATTTTTTATGCACCATTAACACTCTTTAGCAATAAGATTATGTTAAAGGTATTCATATAGTCTGAGTTGTACATTTGCCACACATCTGACAGAGTACCGCACTTTGGAATTAGAATTTGTACAAACACCATCAATACATATCTTTGTCATTAATCAGGTCCTGTAAAAAGATTTTCGGATTTACAATTCATTCATCTAACAGTGGGTAATTATTATGGTGGTTCACAGCTCAGTTGGAATTTAATTAATTCTGTCCCCGTAGACATATGGAATCTTAGCTGTAAACATCTCCATCGTTGATCCATCCAGATTAAGATCTATGGTTGGTTGGAGATCTAGGGTTTTGGGTTGGTTTTGGGTAATGCCTACCCCAAAACCTAACAATCTTCTCTTTTGCTCGAAATGTCGCAGCGCGCTCTACTAGACGTCTCCATGGTGGTGGTGTTATGCCTTTTCCGCTTGGCTAACTCCTGCACAGTTTCGACATCCGTCGACAATGGTGAGCTCTCCACTTTGCTAAAACTTCTTCATTTCGTCAAAGACTTCTCTCTTAACACCTGCGATTTGAAGGTATACATAGATAAATTTTGTCTGTCATAGTTTGTACAGGTTATATATTTCTTGTTAAATAAAACTTAGTCAATGTTTAATGGCCAAGGTTTTCGTTCTCCTCCAGATTCTTGTTTCTTGGAATGGTTCTGGGACTACCTTTCATTCTCAAAAGAGGCTACTACCAGTATTCCCTTACCTTCGCGGAGAACTTCTTAGGTACAAGCTGTTATGTGTTTTTTTATTTCTGGTGGATTATGTTGTTCCTCCTTTCTACGCTCATACACACCTTAAAATTTTAACCATAGAAATTCTTCGTTGCAGTCCACTTACATTGCCACTTATGCATGGAGTTAAACTACAGGTAAATCTTTCTCCTGTGATGAGTTTTCATTTCTATTGTAATTTTCTTTCAGTTCTATGCATTTTTTGCTTACCCCTTTGTTTTTCTTTCTTTCTTTTTCCAGGTATACTCCGCTGCCATCACTATGATTTGGGTTCTGTTGCCTAGCTTACTTCAGAGTCCCACTAACACTTACCATACATGGCAGGTACTCACTCCTAAAACGGAGTCTTGTTGCCACTATCTGGTTCCACAAAGACTATAAAAAGTTCTGAGTTTTCTTTTTAAAATGTATTTATGCCGCTATGTTCTAATTTAGAGAGTTTTTCATGCCAGATTGTTTTCTCCAGAACTCGGTAGTTCTCTATGGTTATTTTGTAAATGATACGTTTTCCATAGTCAAGGGTTTTTTCGTCACTGTAATGATACTTGATTTATGCTTAATGTTTAAAGATTGTCGACCAGCAAGGTCTTTTACTTATAGTAATTGTCTCTTTAATTTAATCTTGTAGAGTGTTGTCCTCTTATACTAGTAAAGTTTTAGTGCCATACACTTCTACATAATCGAAGTGATTATCTTTTCTGGTTTACGTGTTTTCAAGAAAGAGAAAGGCGTTGATTCCATTTTATCTATTTGTACTAATTCTCTTCCAATAAATATAGAAAATTAGACTGTTTCATTACGAATAATCAGTTCGGTGGGTTACTTCTTTGGCTTGAAGAGTTCTGTGCTATTTTCTGGTTATTCATCCATAGTCATGAAATATTAATTTATGTATACTCTAATTCTGGGTTTTATATAGTGTTATTACTATCCTTCAAGATGTTCATAGCATCATTTTCTTGTTATTCTTCTATGACAGGTTTATGGTTATAATTTTTTTCTATTTCCGCTATTTTCTTATAGTTCTCTTTCCCTACCGTACTCTTTGAGTTTTCTGCATTCTACTTATAATAATATTGTTTTCTTTTTTTCTTCAAGCACATGTCCGTACCATCCTGTCCGTGTCTATCATAGCTACAGGGAACCACCTGCATAGAGCTTTCATCAAGATTGCACCGAGTTAACATTTCCTTGTCATTAGATATTAATCTATCTCTTCTCTGAATTATAATTAAAGAAATACACTATTATATTATCATCAGTACAGTAACAGTCTAACAGACCCTTCTGAATTTAAAACAAAACAAACAACATATTTCCTCTTTTCATAAAGGCATTCCTGTATAATTTCACTATTCTAATCAGAGAAATTAAATATTCAATTACACAGCAAATTCATCTACTTATCTAACTCTCATATTTTGTTGATGATAGCCTCCCTTCCTTGAGAGAGGCGATTACATCCTCGTCTCTTCCCCCGTGCTCCAAGACTGAGCTATACGTCTTGATAGAGTTTTTGGAAAAGACCTCGGGACATTTCGGTCCAGTATTCTATTCTAGAAATTCTCAGGAATTTAGAGTAATTCCACTGATAACCCCAACTCGAGAATTATTCTCTTCATTCTTCCTTCTTCAGTTACCGAACATAACCCCTCTTCCTCACTGGGATAAGCCTTTATCCTCAAAGGTTGGGGTAACTTTTTGAAGTGATTATGTTCAACTAATTCTCAGTTTTTGAATTAATTTTTACCAACAGTCTATTATTATTTTATGGAAATCTCTTTCATAATTAATTATATTTAATCAAAATTAACTCCTGTTCATAATGTATTATTTCAAAAACAATAACCATAAATTTTTTAGTGTCTTAACAATAAAACAAACTTAATCATCAGTTAGCCTTTAAGACAGTTGTTACAAATTCTCCCCCTGGAAGTGAACACTGTCCTCGGTGTTCTCATTCTGCTCTAGCAAATAGTTACGGGTATGCTTCCCGAACAAAGCCTTCAGCTTCCCAGCTAGCTTGATCTTGGCCAAAGTGCTTCCACTGCACTTTAACCTGGGTGATGGCTCATTTCCAAAGCATGATTTCTCTCTGATCAATGATACATTGAGGCTCGACCAGAAATTCACCATCCGTTTCGACCTCCAATCAACGAAATTGAATCAATTCTCTCATAAATTTTAGCATTTTTAATCAAGTATTATATTCATATCCTACCTGAATACTCTTCCAGTGGATTACGTGCTTTGGGTCATGTATGTATCTATTTAATAACGATACATCGAAAACATTGTGTACACAAATATGACTGGTAAAGGCCAATCATTAAGCCATGGGTCCTACCCTTTCCAATATTTGGAAAGGGCCACAAAATCTGGGAACCAACTTGGCACAAGAAGCCCATCATAAAGTGCTTTTCTTTGGGTTGATCCTTATGTACACATGGTCTCCCACCTCAAACACATAATAAGTCATTTTCTTATCTGCATACACTTTTTTTCTATCCTAAGATGGCTTCAAATTTTTTCGGATCTTCTATACTTTTGTCTCCATTTCAGCTAGCATTTCCGGTCCAAGCATCAACTTGGTTTCTGGGCTACTCCAATTAATAGGAGTTCTGCATTTTCATCCATATAAGGCTTCAAATGAACTCATCTTAATGGATTCCTGATATCTGTTATTGTATGCAAACTCCACCAGGTGCAGATATTCTTCCCACCTAGTTGACTATTGCATTACATACATATGTAACATATCCTCCAAGATCTAATTTACTCACTCCATTTGTCCATTCGTCTATGGATGGTAAGCGATGCTGAAATTAATTTGAGTTCCCAATCCTATAAATAAAATTTTCTAGAATGTTGAAGTAAACTTCACATCTCTGTCAAATATGACAGTCTTTGGTATACCATGCAGTCTAAAGATCTCTCGCATAAATATGTCCACTATCTGCACCATCTTATAAGTGGACTGCACTGGTATAAAATGTGTTTCTTTGCTTAATCGATCCACCACTACCATTATATAATCATTATTCTTCCTTGACCTTGGTAAACCAGTGATGAAATATAAAGATATCACCTCCCATTTCCACTCAGGTACCGGTATAGGCTGCATCAGCCTGGCTGGGTGTAGGTGCTACACTTTCACTTGTTGGCACTCTAAGCACTTGTTTAGATATTCTGCAATATCTCTTCTCATACCATGCCAGAAGTAATTCTTCCTAATCGATGTTAGCATTTTCTGATACCCAGGATGTCCAGAGTAGTTACTTCGGTGATACTCATTTAGAATTAATTCCTTCAAAACCATTCTGTTTGGAACAAAAATCCTCTCCTTGAAAGTTAGCAACCCATATTTATTAATTTCATAATCAACGGATTTTCCTTGTTTTCTGAGCTCCTTTTCTTGTTGCCACATAAACTGTTATTTAGGATCTTTTTCAGCTTCTATTTTTATTTTCTCCAAGAATTTGCATTCAACCTGATTATAGTATATCTTAGAAACGCCATGCAATTTCCTACTCAACGCATCAGCTACTCTATTCTCCTTTTCCTTCACATGTTTCATGTCAATGTCAAACTCACTCAGGAAGGCATTCCATCTTGCCTGGCGAGAATTAAGATCATCTTGCTTAAAATAACTAGTTAAGTTGCTATGATTAGTTTTGAGTACAAATCTCTTTCCAAGTAAGTAGTGCCTCCATACTCGGAGTGCATGCACTACTGTTCTTAGCTCCAAATCATAAGTAGAGCACGGTTGTTCATGCTCTTTTAGCTTCCATGATTCATAGGCAACTACCTTACCTTCTTGTGACAGAATTGCTCCAAATCCCTCCTTACATGCATATGTGCAGAATTAAAACTCTTTATTGGGATCAACCACCCTTAATATTGGAGTTGTAGTCCATAACAGTTTCAAATTTTCAAACTATCTTGACATTCCTTCGTCCATTTAAATATTTTTCCCTTCCTTTCCAAGGAAGTAATTGGAAAAGAAATCTTTGAAAATCCTTCAATGAACCACCGATAATAACCAGCCAAACCCATAAAGGATTGGATGTCTGCCACATTTTTGGGTATCTTCCATTCCATAATCATTCAGATCTTCTCTGGATCAACTGCAATTCCTTCAGCAGAAATAACATGACCAAGGTACTATATTTCTTCCTTGAAGAAATCACACTTGTTGAATTTAGCATACAGCTGATGCTTATGTAACATTTCCAACACTATCCGTAAGTGTTCTTTCTGCATTCTTGGAATAAACCAAAATGTCATCAATAAATATTAACATAAAATTATCCAGAAAGGGGTGAAATATACCATGCATTGGCCTCATAAAGGTTGCTAGTGCATTATTCAATCCGAATGGTAACACCACCAACTCATAGTGTCCGTACCTGGTATGAAAAACATTTTTATATATGTCTTCATCTTTTATCTAGATTTGATGGTATCCTGACCTTAGATCTATCTTTGAAAACATTGTACCTCCCTTCACTTGATCAAACAGATCATCAATTCATAGTAGAGGGTATCTATTTTTAACAGTAAATTTATTGAGCTGGCGGTAATCCATGCACATTTGCATGGTTTCATCTTTCCTCTTCACAAATAGCATAGGTGCTCCCCAAGGGGATACACTCGGTCAGATGTACCCTTTATCCAATAGTTCCTGTAACTTCATCTTTACCTTAGTTAATTCTGGTATGCTCATTCGATATGGTGTCCTTGGAATTGGTGATGCTCCAGGTATCAATTCAATAGTAAAATCTATGTCCCTTTTGGGTGGAAAAACTAATATTTTCTCGGGAAATACTTCCATAAAATCTTGCACTATCAGAATGTTTTCCATCATTGGAGCCTTTTCTTTGGAAATAGTAAAGCCCACTTGGATGGCATATAACTGACATCCTTTCCTCATGCACTTTCCCATTTGAGATGCTGTGATAGGACGCAGTTGCGAAGGTTTCTTTATACCTTGAATTTCCTTACGGGTTCCATCTTGCATTCTGTAGTATATGACTTTTTTCTTTATAGTATACTAACGTCTAATGCTTCTCCAACTAGTCCATACCAAGTAACACATCATAGGATCCCAGAGGTAGTATATTTAGGTCTATAGTTAGCTGTTGTTCACTAATTTCTAGTGCATAGTTCAGAATCTTGGCACAAACCTTTCTTTATTCTCCCTTGGCTAGCTAAACCAGCCATCGATTTTTGAATTTTTGACCCTGAAATTTACAAATCTCTACTAATTTGGGACTAATGTAACTTAAACTTGCACCTCATTCTACCAAAATAGAAATAGGTTGCGAGAGTAATTTACCTTCCAATTCTATCATTGTCGGTTGGTAATCTACCTGTCAATCTTCCAAGGCTCCATTAATTCTCAGTATATTTTTGGCTACATCTCCTATTGTTGATGCTTCTTGTAAGTTGGTCACTGCCTCACTCCTTCCTCGATGTGGACAATTTTTTTATTATTTCGCCTCATCACACCCCCAACACTGTAGAGGTGGCTTCTAATTTTGTGCCTGATCTGGTTTTATAGAAGCTTCCGTGCGTTTATCTTTCACAGGCCATCTTATTCTTTGATGATTCCTTCCAAATTTTTTGCTAACTGAACTTCTGGCAGCACCCTTGAAATTACTGGTTCTTTTTTTCTTGAAACTAGAATTTCCCTTATGTTCTTTCTTTGTTTACCAACTTTTACCCTACTCTCTTTTTGCTTTAGCTTGCTGATAGCACATTTTTTCCTTCTGGATTGCCTCGTCCATAGTGTTGGGATTCAAAAACTCAATTTTCTCCTTCATATGAGTCTGAAAACTACTCAAGAACTACTATAATTTTTCCTTTTCATCCCTTAAATAAGGAACAGAATGGAGTAAGGAAGTAAACTTGGTGATGTACTCATCCATTATCATTTGTCCCAACTTTAAGTCATGTAAATCTCTATATTTTTTGTCATAGAATCGTTCAGTTAAGTATTTATCCTTAAAATATTGCTGGAATGAATCCCAAGTCATGTCCTGATAATCTATACTATGGACATTTTTCACTTCCTCCCACCATAGTGTAGCCTTCTCCCTCAACTGATAAATGGCCAATCTGGCTTTAATATTACTGCTATATTTGTAAACTTGAAAATAATTGTTCATATTTATCAGCAACACCTTAACCACTTCCTCCTCTACTCTATCAAACGTAGGTGGTTTTATCTTTCAAAATTCACCTTTTAGTTCCACTTTCTATCTCTTAACATATTTATGATTTGACACATTATCTGACTCAACATCATTGTAGTTTTTATTTCTATTAATCCACTGATACTGACTTCTTTCAAATCTGTCACTTTCTTGTTTCTCATTTCCTTCTTGCATATTTTTGTCAAGGTTGGGTTGTTCCATTCCGTGATTCTGTTTATCTTAGAGGCTTTTTAATATCCTCTCCCGTTCTTGCATCAAACATGCATTATCACTTCGAAATCTCACCATTTCCTCTTATAGTCTCTGTACTATATTTAGCAAAATACTAGTTTGGTGTTGTTGTTCATCCAACAGTCTACTTTTTTTCTGGTGCTGATCCACACTCAGCTGCACCCACATCTTTGGATTCATTTCCGGTTGGTGTTGAGATTCCCCAGTGTTCTGGGGTGGCTACTGCATTGTCCCTCTTCTCATAATATCTTGTTAACTTCTTTTCTCTCTTTTGTGCATCAGTAGACATAGCTTAATCGTTAGATGACCCATAGGGTCCCAGCGTACGAACGCTGCTCTGATACCAATTGTAACATTCAACCCATAAAAAAATAAATTAAACTTACTAGAATCCTTAAATATTTAGTGAGCCTAGCTTAATAACTATACTTAAATATAATTTCCTAAGTTCTAACTATAAACATGAGTTATACATTATAATATATATACACATTTTAATCATACTCTGTTAAGATTATGTTGTTACATACCGTAACCTTTTATACACATTATTTATGCACCATTAACACTATTTAGCAATAATATTATGTTAAAGGTATTCATATAGTCTGAGCTGTACATCTGCCACACATCTAACAGCGTACCGCACTTTGGAATTAGCATTTGTACAAACACCATCAATACATATCTTTGTCATTAATCGGGTCCTGTAAAAATATTTTCGGATTTACAATTCATTCATCCAGCAGTGGGTAATTATTATGGTGGTTCACAGCTGGGTTGGAATTAATTAACTCCATCCGCGTAGACCTACAGATTCCCAGCTATAAACATCTCCATCGTTGATATGTCCAGATTAAGATCTATGTTTGATTGGAGATCTAGGGTTCTAGGTTGGTTTTGGGTAATGCCTACCCCCAAAACCTAACCATCTTCTCTTTTTCTTGGAATGTCGCCACGAGCTCTGTTATCCGTCTCCATGGTGGTGGTGCTATGCCTTTTCCACCTGGCTAACTCCTTCACAGTTTTGACATCCATCGACAATCGTAAGCTCTCCACTTTGCTAACACTTCTTCATTTTGTCGAAGACTGCTCTCTCAACACCAGTGATTCGGAGGTATACATAGATAAATTTTGTCTGTCATAGTTTCTATGGGTTATATATTTCTTGTTAAATAAAACTTAGTCAATGTTTAACGGCCAAGGTTTCCGTTCTCCCCCAGATTCTTGTTTCCTAGAATGGTTCTGGGACTACGTTTCATTCTTAGAAGAGGTTACTACAAGTCTTCCCTTACCTTCGCGAAGAACTTCTCAGGTAAAAGCTATTATGTGTTTTCGATTTTCAGTGGTTTATGTTGTTCCTCCTTTCTACACTCATACATGCCTTCAATGTTTAACCACATAAATTATTCATTGTAGTCCACTTACATTGCCACTTCTACATGGAGTTAAACTACAAGTAAATCTTTCTCCTGTGACAAGTTTTCATTCTACTATAATTTTCTTTCAGTTCTATGTGTTTTTCTCTTACCCCTTTGTTTTTATTTCTTTCTTTTTCCAAGTATACTCTGCCGCCGTCACTATGATTTTGGTTCCATTGCCTAGCTTACTTCAGAGTCCCACTAACACTTACCATACATGCCAGGTACTCACTCCCAAAACAGAGTCTTGTTTTCACTATCTGGTTCCATAGAGACTATAGAAATTTCTGAGTTTTCTTTTTAAAATGTATTTATGCTACTATGTTTTAATTCATAGAGTTTTTCACTCTAGATTTTTTTCTCCAGAACTCAGTAGTTCTCTATTGTTCTTTTGTAAATGATACGTTTGCCACAGTTAAGGTTTTTTTCGTCACTGTAATTATACTTGATTTATGCTTAATGTTTAAATATTGTGGACCAAAAAGGTCTTTTACTTATAGTAATTGTCTCTTTAATTTATTCCTGTAGAGTGTTGTCCTCTTATACTAGTAAAGTTTTAGTACCATACACTTCTTCATAATCGAAGTGATTATCATTTCTGATTTATGTGTTTTCAAGAAAGAGAAAGAGGTTAATTCTAGTTTATCTATTTGTATTTGTACTAATTCTCTTCCAATAAATACATAAAACTAGATTGTTTCATTATGAATAATTAGTTCGGTGGGTTAATTCTTTGGCCTGAAGTGCTCTGTGCTATTTTTTGGTAATTCATCCATAGTCATGAAATATTAATTTATGTATACTCTAATTTTGGGTTGTATAAAGTGTTATTACTGGCCTTCAAGACGCTCTTAGCATCATTTTCTTGATATTCTACTATCACAGGTTTATGGTTATATTTTCTTTTTCTTTTTCTGTTTCCACTATATTCTTACAGTTCTCTTTCCCTGTCGTACTTTTTGAGTTTTATGCATTCTTCTTATTGTTGGGAAAAATACTGAGAGGGGGGGTGAATCAGTATTTAGAGCTAACTGATAAAATTTTTACTTTTCTTTTCTGAAAACCCATACACTAATTTATACAACAAAACTAGCGTCTATACGTGGATACCCTTAAGGAAACTCGTGTATGCTCAGAGCTCTTATTATGTATTTGATCATTGCATCATTTATATATCATATGTTAAGTAGTAAGCATGTGCAGTAAAAATAGAATGAACCATTACACATCAGCAACACACATGAACACCGGGATTTAAGGTGGAAACGCAAGTCGGGAGAAAACCACCGTTGCCGTCGTCTCAGCCTTCAATATTTATTATAAAGAAAAATTCTTACAACCATGTACTGGCTTAGACTCATACCAGCACGCAGGCACCCACCTACAGAAGGCTACAACCTTCTCGCTTACGAAATCTTCCTGGAAGGGAGCTACAACCCCCTGCTCTCGTTTACCAGCCTCTCCTGGAAGGGAGCTACTACCCCCTGATATTAGTAGCAACCTTTACTGGCAGAAAGCTTCCACTTTCATACTGAAGGCTTCAACCCTTAGATCCACTGCAGACCATGTTTCATCAATTTTCAAACTGGATCAAACAGCTTCAACACAACCCTTCATTTATCAACAAACATATTTTTCCCAGAACTTCAAACAGAACAGTGAGACCACTGTAGCCAGAATATCAGAGATAACCCATACTTCAGAATAGATATGCAGATGTAAACTCAACCCAGAACATTCATAAATCAAATATCATACGCTACTTCTGTTTACTGAAACCTCATGTATACGCGCTTCCCTTCTTACGAACCTGTGTATGCCGCTGTGCATAACATGGAGTGCATACGCTACTTCTTTTCGCTGAAGTCGCGTGCATACGCGCTTATATGTGTAGCAACCTGCGTATACTTCTGAGAACACTGATTTTTAAGAATGAGATCAGACTCAGGTTCAGATCTGAAATCAGATTTCTATTCAGACAATCTATCAATCATGCAGAACTGTTTAGACAGTCATTCTTCCTTCATTGGATCATCAACCAACAACCAACAACTTGATCTTTCATCAACTTAATCAGCAGCATAATCATTATTCAAACAACTCAGATCTGTATGAATACATCATTGACAGATAGTAGCAAAACAGATCAAACATTTCATTCCACATACTTCAGCAAAAACCTAGATTCCATACGCACTTTTACTTCACTGAACCTGCGTATATACGCACTTTAATAAAGACAAACCTGCGTATACATCTACACACATTTCAGAGTTGAATTCATCTTCCATACGCGCTTTTGCTGATGACAACCCGCGTATATACGCGCTTTCTCTACCACGAACCTGCGTATAGATCTACAGACATTATGGGGTAGCGCAATTCTTCATACTAGATAAACAACTCAGATCTTACCCTTTGCTTCAGCAAAGATTTTCCAGATCACAGATCTAAACATTCCATTCACAGATCTAGAAAATACATAGACATTTTAGATCTAGAGATCCCTCTTCATCATTTTCTTCATAGGTGCATTATGAATTCAAATCTATCAGCAAAATGTTACCCATTCCATGTAGATATACTTCAGAGTGAAGTATTTATTAAAACCCAGACCCATGCCCCCTTGCACTATGATCTTCTTCTCCTTATATAGATTTAGCCTTTGTCAATACCATGAGTCAAAATCACTCAACCGCTGATGGTATTCCTGGATGGGATCAAATAGATAATCAAGCGCTCAATACTTTGGGTCAATACCATGGTAATGTCCCTTGGTTTCCTAAATTTAGAGCACAAATGGGCATACGCTACTTGTCACGTACATTTCCGCGTACATACGCGACTTATCCTTAACAAACCCGCGTATGCCTTGTGACATACCTTGTTCAACATTATTCTGGCACTTTCTAAGCTACTTCTAAACTGATCTGTCGATACATCAGATTTACATCATTAACAACTCATTAAGGACAACTTCATCAGGCAGGTTCCATCAAAGTCAACATCAAGTAGGTTTCTATCATGGAAAACTTCATCAAGTAGGTTTCCATCAAGGACAACACTCTGCATCATATTTCCAACAATCTCCCCCTTTGGACTTGATGGAAATCATGATGGTGTTTGATCACCACAACAGATAGATACATTGATTATAACCATTATGAAAACACCATGATACTCTCCCCCTTTGACATCAAGATCAAAGGGCGGATCAAAACCAAAACAAGGTTTTTCTTCTCATGTATAAAGAAGAGCTCTTGTAGATCTAATGTGTATTGAAGTTACCATGCTCCCCCTGAGTTCATGCTCAATCTTCAAACATATTTTTTTTAATGAAGTATATATGACTCTATGACCTTCCCTATTACCAAGGACTCATACTTACATCAATGATCCAACCAAGTGGATTTACATATGTGACTAAAGTACCCAGCCAAGTGGGTTTACAAATTTGAACAAGTCCTTACATGACTAAATATAACCATTTACATCATAGATCTCAACATAACCTTTTCATCAAATTACAAATATGACTTTTTATAACCAATATCAAAAAGACCTCAAGAGAGAGATCATATTTCAGAATCATCATAATGTAAACAATGCATTATACTCAGCAAGGCTAATGCTCCCCTGAAACCGTGCATCCAATGCATCCTTTCCATATGACCAAAGCTCCCCCTTAGCTTGTGCATCTTGAACACTTTCAACAGAAAATCATCAAGGCATATCACCCAATATCAGAGAATGAAATAGAAATATAAGAGCTGAAACATCACAAGAGATACCGAACAGCACCACAGCTATGTTGAAGAATGCTGACCCAGAAAAATTTGTCAGCAACCACCCATACGCGGTTTTCTATGTATAAACTCACGTATATACGCGACTGTCTTTCAGGAAATCCGCGTATCCAATTTAATCTTCTTAAAATTAAGCAGATCTGATCTTCTACATGGCAGAGACTATTCCCAGCTTCTTTCTAAGATATTCAAATGCTTCCCTGGCCAGGGGTTTGGTAAATATATCAGCAACTTGTTCTTTGGAGGGAACATACTCCAACTTCACCTTTTGTTCAACTACTTGTTCACGTAAGAAGTGATACTTGATGGGAATGTGCTTGGTCTTGGAATGCATAACAAGATTCTTTGAAATAATGATGGCACTTGTATTATCACACATAATGGAGATAGGAGATGAACATTTGATTTGAAAGTCTTGTAGGGTTTGCATCATCCAGAGAAGTTGAGTGCAACATGATGCTGCAACCACATATTCTGCTTCTGCTGTAGATAAGGCAATGGAGCTTTGCTTCTTGCTGAACCAAGATACTAACCGAGGCCCCATATAGAATTCACCACCACTAGTGCTTTTCCGATCATCAACACTTCCAGCCCAATCTGCATCAGTGTATGCATGAAGAGTAAGATCAACATTCTTTGGATACCATAGTCCAAAGTCTTGAGTTCCTTGTAGATATTTGAATATTCTTTTTGATGTACTCGAAGATGAGACTCTTTGGATTAGCTTGGAATCATCCAACAATCCCAACTGCATGCATAATGTCTGGTCTAGTCCCAGTGAGATAAAGTAGACTTCCTATCATAGATCTATATTCTGGTTGATTCACCGTGGGAGAATCATCATGAGAATTGAGATTACATCTGGTTATCATTGGTGTACTTACAGGTTTGCACTCTTCCATGCCATACTTGTTCAGAATTTGCTTAAGGTATTTGGCCTGTGATAAGAATATGCCATCTATAGTTTGATGCACTTGCAAGCCAAGAAAGAATGTTAGTTCCCCAAGTAAAGAAATTTCAAATTCTTGTTGCATAACAGAAGCAAATTTCTGACTCATAGATTCTTCATTACTTCCAAAAATGATATCATCAACATATACAACCACAATCAATAGTTTTTCATTTTCAGTTTTTGTGTATAAGTTACTATCAGCAAACCCCTTTGAAAATCCTTGTTGATGAAGATATTTGTCAAGGCGATAATACCATGCCCTTGGAGCTTGTTTGAGACCATATAAATCCTTTTTAAGTCTACAAACAAGATTTTCATCATTTCCAAAAATGAATCCTTCTGGTTGTTCTATATAAACTTCTTCTTCTAGATCTCCATTGAGAAAAGCATATTTAACATCCATTTGATAAACTTTGATTTGTTGAAAGCTTGAAAAAGCAAGAAACATTCTTATGGCTTCAAGTCTAGCCAGAGAAAAAGTTTCTTCAAAGTCTATACCTTCGTTGAGCATACTCCCTGTAAAACAAGTCTAGATTTATTTCTTATAACCTCCCCATTCTCATTTAACTTGTTTTTGAATATCCATTTTGTTCCAATGACATTTTTGTTATGAGGTCTTGGTACTAATTCCTAAGTATGATTCTTTTCAATTTGATCCAGCTCTTCATTCATGGCTTGAACCCAACATTCATCTTTGCTAGCTTGATTGACATTGTGAGGTTCAATAGTGGATAGAAATGCCAGATAGCTAGAAGATCCCACAAGAGTCCTACTTGTTTGTACACTTGATCCCTTATCTCCCAAAATTTGAGATTCTAGATGATTCTTTTGAACATATCTGGATGGAGCTTTTTCAAATAAATCATCTTCAGGTTCTTCATTGGGTTCACTGTCTATATCATTGCTATTTGATGTAGAAGTACATAAGTCACCATCGTCTTCATTTGTTGTTTTTTTTTCTTCTTTTGGGGTTGCACGAGACTCATCAATAACAACATCAATACATTCAACAATCTTCCAAAGTCTTTTATTGTAACATTTATATGCTCTACTCCTAGAGGAGTATCCAAGAAGTATTCCTTCATTTGCTCTAGGTTCAAACTTGCCAAGTTTTTCATCATTATTTTTGATAAAGCGTTTGCTTCCAAAAACTCTAAAATGCTTCACAATGGGAGGATTACCATACCAGAGTTCATATGGTGTTTTATCACTATTTACACGAACATGTGCCTTGTTAAGAATATTTACCGCTGTATGTGCTGCTTCTCCCCAAAAAGTGTCAGGTGTTCTGGAATCATCAAGCATAGCTCTAGCCATTTGTTGAACTGTTCTATTCATTCTTTCTGCTATGCCATTTTGTTGTGGAGTGCCGGCTACAGTAAACTTTCTTTTTATGCCATGCTATTCACAAAATTCAAGGAATTCATCTTAAGTATATTCTCCTCCTCGATCAGATCTAAGACACTTGATTTTTAGATCTGATTCATTTTCAGCCAGAGCTTTGAAATTCTGAAATTTCTCAAATGCTTCATCTTTGTGTTTAAGCAACCCAATCCAACACATTCTAGAGAAATCATCAATAAACAAGATATAGTATTGTTCACCATGTGGTGACTTTTTCCTCAATGTGTCCACATATGTCATTATGAATAAGTTCAAGAGGCTTACTTGATGATCCTTCTTCGCATTAAATCGTACTTTGGTTTTCTTACCAAATTGGCAAGATTTGCATATGATATTTTCGGTAGAGTAATATTGGGAAGATCACGAACAGCTTTAAGTCTGCTTGATTTGTTGATTTGAGAGAAGCTCAGATGCCCTAACCTTCTATGCCATAGCCAGTTTTTTGAAGATTTACTAAAGTAACATTGTTCTTTGCAGTTCTTTAATACATACAAGTTGCTTGGAGTTCTTTTTCCTTTTATAATTGTTTTACCTATATCAAGATCACGTACCACACATTCTTTTGAACTAAAGACAACTTTAGTTCCTCGATCACACATTTGACTTACACTTAACAAGTTATGCTTTAATCCATCCACATACATGACTTCATTAGCTTTCACCTTTTCTTTTAGAAAAACATACCATTTTCCCTTAATGACTGCAGGAGTATCATTTCCAAATGTAACATTCTTTTCTTTTTCTAGAGCACTATATGCAAGAAGTTTGGTTTTATCACCTGTCATGTGTCTTGAGCATCCACTATCAATGTACCATTGGTTTTATTCATCTTATGCAAATAATGCTATGCCACAATTTTCAACCTGTAATTCCTTCTTTTTCCATACTTTGGACCTTGAAGGAACATGTTCTTTTGGCTGAACTTTGCTCCTGCATTCAAATTCTTCATGGCCA
Organism: Pinus albicaulis; assembly: GCA_034641835.2. Classification (NCBI taxonomy): domain Eukaryota; kingdom Viridiplantae; phylum Streptophyta; class Pinopsida; order Pinales; family Pinaceae; genus Pinus; species Pinus albicaulis. The sequence goes on along the minus strand of CM076578.1, from coordinate 1,509,815,365 downwards.
AAGTTATTGCAATAAGCACATTCAACTTCATTTTGAAGAGGAGAAAAGTTGTTATAGGTATTCTTCTTTGTTACAATATCAATCCTTTTCTTTCTTGCTTCTCTTGTCATTATGGTTTTATATGCAACACATTGAACAACTTTATGACCAAAATTGTGACATGAGAAACATTGTCCATCAAGAAGAAATTTCTACGATCATGAAATCTTCTACTTGAATTTACCCGTTGATTGTTGTTTCTTTGAAAGATATTCGTTATGTTATTTGAATTGAGATGATCATGCTTTACCTGTAATGATTCTTTATTCCCTTGCTGAGTGGCAGAATGTTGTAAACCAGCTGTAGCTGCTTTTAGATAATCTGGTGTTGAAGCCTGAGAAGATTCTCCGGTATATCCGAGACCTATCTTTATAAGAGGAGAACGTTGTACCTTGATAATCTCATCTAGGATTTCAGATCCTTTAGCAAATCTAAGATTCAGAGTCTTTACTTTCTCAAAAAAATTTCTTAGACTTACCACTTCTCATTCTAACTTCTCATTGTGTTTCTTCACTTCTTCAAACTGCTTTTCCAGAGTTTCTATGGTTATTTTCCTTTCTTCTAAGAGTATTTTACTTTCTTCTAAGCGTATTTTGAGTTGATTGTTTTCTTCAAGGAAATCATTGTCTTCTAGAGCATCCACAAAAGTATCATTTTCTTCTCTATATTCAAATTCCATGAGAAGTCTAAGATCTTGTTCACATTCTTCCTTGCTATGAGATAACCCATCACTGTCTTCATGAGTATAATAACTTTTTCTAGTGTTAAACCGATTGTTATTCGTTCTTGCTACTTCCTTCCCTTTTGTAGGTGTTTCTTTATGAGGACACTTAGCAGCATAATGACCAACTCTTCCACACTCAAAACATTTGAAAGGAAGCTTACCTTTGAACCGTCTTGTGCCGAGTTGGAGTTTCTTTACAAAATTTACCTCATCTTCTTCTGAGATATATCCTGATCCTTCTGCTTCTTGCACTTCTTTCCCTTTTGTAGAAGCTCTGAAGACAACCTCTTTGACTTCAGATGGTCCTCCTCTTCTCATTTCATATGCGCTTAGTATGCCATGAAGTTTCAATTACAACTCCCCCTGAAGATCCCGTTTTTTCTTCAAGAGTAGAAACTTTTGACCAAATTTTGCCGTTAGTTTATCTTAAAATTTTCTCAACCAAAGTAGCTTTGATTATTGTTTCTCCCATATTTCTCATACGATTTACAATATCATCAAGATGTAAAGAACCTGGCAATATTCTCATCACTATGCATCTTTAAATTTTCATATTCAATTATGAGTTTGAAGTTTTGCACTTTTTACCTTTGTACCTACCTTCATAACTTAGAATGATTTTGTCCCATATATCCTTTGTTGTATTCGATGCGTAAATTTGACAAATTCTGATTCAGTTAGACTCCCCAATAGAGCATTGACCGCTTTTGCATTAGTTTCATAATTCTTCTTTTCTGTCGCATCTGTTGGTACCGAGGCTGGATATTGATACCCTTGTTCAACAATGGCCCATATATCTGTTCCCATAGACTGAAGATAGGATCTCATCCTTATTTTCCAGAAGATTAAATTTCTTCCATTGAAGAGTGGAGGCTTGATAGACACTGTTCCCTCAAGATTGCTCATCTTGCTTGATCTTCCTTCTAGCGGTTAAGACTTTTCAGAAGGACCTACTCTGATACCAATTGTTGGGAAAAATACCGAGAGGGGGGGTGGGGGGGGTGAATCAAGATTAGAGCTAATTGATGAAATTTTTACTTTTCTTTTCTCAAAACCCATATGCTACTTTATAGAACAAAACTAGCGTATATACGCGGATACCCTTAAGGAAACTCGCGTATGCTCAGAGCTCTTATTATGTATTTGATCATTGCATCTTTCAATCATCAGATGTTAAGCAGTAAGCATGTGCAATAAAAACAGAATAAACCATCACACATAAGAAACACACATGAACACCAGGATTTAAGGTGTAAACCCAAGTCGAGAGAAAACCACCACTGTCGTCGTCTCAGTCTTCAATATTTATTATAAAGAAAACATCTTACAACCATGTACTGGCGTAGACTCATACCACCACGCAGGCACCCACCTGTAGAAGGCTACAACCTTCTCTCGTTTACCAGCCTCTCCTAGAAGGGAGCTACAAGCCCCTGCTCTCGTTTACCAGCCTCTCCTGGAAGGGAGCTACTACCCCTTGATATTAGCACCAGCCTCTACTGGAAGAAAGCTTCCACTTTCATACTGAAGGCTTCAACCCTCAGATCCACTGCAGACCACGTTTCGTCAATTTTCAAACTAGATCGAACAGCTTCAACATAACCCTTCATTAATCAACAAACATATTTTTCCCAGAACTTCAAACAGAACAGTGAGACCACTGTAGCCAGAATATCAGAGATAACCCAGACTTCAAAACAGATATGCAGATGTAAACTCAACCCAAAAAATTCATTAATAAAATATCATATGCTACTTCTGTTTACTGAAAACGCGTGTATACGCGCTTCCCTTCTTACCAACCTGCGTATCCCTCTGTGCATAACATGGAGTGCATATGCTACTTCTCTTCGATGAAGTCACGTGCATACGTGCTTATATGTGTAGCAACCTGCGTATACTTCTGAGAACACTAATTTTTCAGAATGAGATCAGACTCAGGTTCAGATCTGAAATCAGATTTCTGTTCAGACAATCTATCAATCATGCAGAACTGTTTAGACAGTCATTTTTTGTTCATTCAATCATCAACCAACAACCACTAACTTGATCTTTCATCAACTTAATCAGCGGCATAATCATTATTTAAACAACTCAGATCTGTATGAATACATCATTGACAGATAGAAGCAAAACAGATCAAACATTTCATTCCACATACTTCAACAAAAACCTAGATTCCATACACGCTTTTACTTCACTGAACCTGCGTATACATCTGCACACATTTCAGAGTTGAATTCATCTTCCATACGTGCTTTTGCTGAAGACAACCCGTGTATATACACGCTTTATTTGCCACGAACCTGTGTATAGATCTACAGACATTATAGGGCAGCGCAATTCTTCAGACCAGATAAACAGCTTAGATCTGACCCTTTACTTCAGCAAAGATTCGCTAAATCATAGATCTAAACATTCCATATACAGATCTAGAAAATACATAGACATTTCAGATCTAGAGATCCCTCTTCATCATTTTCTTCATAGGTGCATTATGAATTCAGATCTATCAGCAAACTGTTACCCATTCCATGCAGATATACTTCAGAGTGAAGTATTCATTAAAACCTAGACACATGCACACCCTTGCACTATGATCTTCTTCTCCTTATATAGATTTAGCCTTTGTCAATACCATGAGTCAAAACCACTCAACCGCTGAGGGTATTCCTAGACGGGATCAAATAGATAATCAAGTGCTCAATACTTTGGGTCAATACCATGGTAATGTCCCCTGGTTTCCTAAATTTAGAGCACAAATGGGCATACGCTACTTGTCACGTACATTTCCGCGTACATACACGACTTATCCTTAACAAACCTGCGTATTCCTTGTGACATACCTTGTTCAACATTATTTTGGCACTTTCTGAGCTACTTATGAAATGATCTGTAGATACATCAGATTTACATCATTAACAACTCATCAAGGACAACTTCATCAGGCAGGTTCCATCAAAGTCAACATCAAGTAGGTTTCTATCAAGGACAACTTCATCAAGTAGGTTGCCATCAAGGACAACACTCTGAATCATATTTCCAACAATTATAATAAGATTGTTTTCTTTGTTTCTTAAAGTAAATGTCTGGGCCATCCTGTCCGTGTCTATCATAGTTGCAGGAAACCACCTACACAGAGCTTTCATCAAGATTGCACCGAGTTAATAGTTACCTGTCGTTAGATATTAATGTATCTCTTATCTCAATTATAATTAAAGAAATACATTGTTATCTTATCATCAGTACATTAATAGTCTAATAGACCCTTATTAATTTAAAACAAAACAAACAATAGATTTCATTTTTTCATAAAGGCATTCCCGTATAATTTCACTATTCTAATTAGATAACTTAAATATTTAATTACACAACAAATTCATTTACTTATCTGACTCTCAGATTTTGTTGATGATAGCCTCGCTTCCTTGAGAGAGGTGATTACATCCTCATCTCTTCCACCATGCTCCAAGGCTAAGCTATACGTGTTGACGGAGTTTCTGGAAAAGACCTCGGGACATTCCGGTCGAGTCTTCTATTATAGAAATTCTCAGGATTTCAGACTAATTCCACTGGTCACCCCATCTCGAGAGTTATTCTCTTCAGTCTTCCTTCTTTAGTTACTGAACAAAACCCCTCTTCCTCACTAGGATACGCCTTTATCCTCAGAGGTTGGGGTAACTGTTTGAACTATTTCTGTTCAACTAGTTCTTAGTTCTTGAATTACTTTTTACCATCATTCTATTATTCGTTTATGGAAATATCTTCCATAATTAATTACATTTAATCAAAATCAACTCCTTTTCATAATGTTTTATTTCAAAAACAACAACCATAAATTTTTTAGCTTCTTAACAATAAAAAAAACTTAATCATCAGTTAGCATTTAAGCCAGCTATTACAGATGGTATTGAGGAAAGGCGAGCAAATTATAATTCCCATTCTTGACCCTTAATATGTATTAGACTCAATGACATATGCACTAAAAAATTGTGGTTTTAAACATGGAAATTTTGTACATAGTATTGTCATTGATGGCATTAGGTGTTATTTCTATCAAAAGGAAATGCCTAAGGAAGCAACAGTGTAACCTATGAAGTAGTATAACAAAATCTAGATTCTAGCAATGTCACATATGAATAAGTATGACAATTTGATCTCTTATACACTCTCCTAACCTGAAATATAAGAGGTTGAAGATTATTAATTTTTTAATGAAGTTATGATGTCCTTATAGGCTTATAGATAACATGGATGGAATGTCCTCATTAAGACCTTTCCAATAGTATATTATTTTAAAAAATACCTCCAAGAAGAGAAATTATCGTCATTTGAAAAGAAACAACAATAGAGGACCAAAATATGGGGTAGAAACCCAAAAAACAAAATTCATTAAAAGATGTGCATGGGTCATGGTCATAGGGATAGTAAATTTAAGCCATAATCTAAGACCAAATTCAAGGGAATTTTCATAGAGTTGGCTCAGTGAAAACATTACAAAGGAAATTTCCAATTTGATGGCATGATCCATGGTCAACTAAACCATCTTTAATCATAAAATTTTATGTATAACTATTCATGACATGGACGAGAACATCAATGAAATCATGCAAAAAAATATTGTATATCTAAATTCAACAAGTCTTGTTATGAGGTTGATTTTTTTCTTTGGTTGGCCATTTGATAGAGTTTTGAGTAGTATTGAGTTATGCTTGAATCTTGTTTGCATCTGTTGATTGTCTTTTAGAGATCTGGATAGTGACCGGGTGTGGCCAAATTTTGTTGCTTGTATGATCGACTCTCTAATAACGATGGTTCGTGGCTAAATTTCATTTATAAGTGTTTTTCTGCATTCGAGTTCTGAGAAGTGATGGGTTGTGGCCGAATTGTTTTTATGTTAGTTGCGAAGGGTATCTAGTTATAAGTAACGATAGGACATGAATGAATTTCTTTCATGATTTTTGATGTTATTGGGCCATGGAAGAACATTATTTATGAGTTATTGAAATATGAGTATTGTTTGGGAAATGGTTGGATGGTTGTTTATATCTTAGTGAAGTTGTATGGCGTTTTGATTGAGTGATCAAGTTCTGAGTAGTATTAGTTCATGGAAAATGTTTTGATTACGATTGATAGAGATCGAAGTAGTTGTTGGGTCATGACCAAATGGTTAATTAAATCTGAGATAAGACGTAATTTCTATTCATTGAGTGATTGGGTTTTGAGTAGTGTTGGTTCATGGCCAAAGTGTTTTTACAAGTGATAAAGATCTGAGTAGTTCTTGGATTGTGGCTAAATGGTTGATTATATATGAGACAAGTCGTAAGGCCTATTAACTGAGTGATTGATCCAGATTTATGAAGGAACACAAAAAAATACACATATAACCATAAATACAAAGATGTAGCGGAAATAACACTTCATTTCATTAATATCAAAGAACTGAAATTTTTTTACAGACAAAATGGAAATAAAATAGCTAGGGCACTGGTAGCTTATCTCTGAGAAGATATGTGGTGGCTACAGGCCTCTGAACTATGTTAAAATGAGGCTCAAAGGCCTGTTTATTGTTGAGAAACAATGGAGAACCCTAAACATTCAAAATCCTAACCCTAGAAGATGAAGCACCAAAACTATGGGCCCCTTTTGGGTAAATTGGTACATCAACTTCCTGGGGACATAACTTTGGCATATGATATTCGTTTCACGCACTCAATACCTTGTTAGAAATATAAATATGAGGACTACAAATTTTGAGTGAGAAACATTAGTTTAATACACATGTTGCTTCTGGTTTTCCCAAAAAATGTCGTTTAGGGCCTCAAAACTGCTCTCAAAGTTTAGGACCCAAAAAACTACTAAAATAGTAAACTGTGTTACAATTAAGGAAATTGAAAAATTGAAAGAGACAATGGTGGGGGCCCAAGTGGAATAGGCAATGGCCACTAATATCCATCTATATCATTCCTCCCTCATTAGGAAGAAATGGTCCCCATTGCGTTGCATTCATCCATGAGATGAGGAAACTTTTGCTGAACTTGGTCACTGGTGAACCACTTTCCATGGTGCAAGAGTTGGCAAACTTTGACAACCCGATATAGTTGGATCTTCTACTGGCGAGTGTTCTTGATTTGCATGTCCATGATACAATATGTGGTGGCCTGTTCTATGCAGTTTGGGTTTAACTCTATTGGTGTGAGTTGTTTGGCAATGTCGAAGGTGTCCAGTAAAGGTGGGAAGTAGCACCAAAGGTAGTCCACATTGAATACTGGGTGCAGAACAAGGAATGATAGAATCCTAAGCTCGAAGGAATTGTTCCCTACAGCCTTGGTGATGGTGTATGGCCCATATAGAAGTGGGAAAATCTTGTGGTGAGGTCTAGTGAGGCACTCCTTCTGCAAATTTAGCCACACTTTGTCGCCCACCTAGAGGTTGTGTGGCACCCGATGTTGATCATGTCGTTGCTTGTACTTAGCATTGGCTCTATCCAATATGTCATGAACCTGTTGGCAGATGTTTTGAAAGCACTCGATTTGTTTTTTCTCTTTGTTAGCTTCAGACTGGACATGATCTGAATCGGCCTGAGTAGCCGAAAATGGCATGGTTATGTCAATGGGACATAGTGGCTGGAATACCATGCCCACCTGAAAGGGGCTATGGCCAGTTGAGTTGTGGAGAGACCAGTTATAACTGTGCTGTACATAGGGGAGGCTCTCATCCCATGTGTGTGGATTCTTTTAATTGTACATGCGCAAAACGTGTACAATCATTCTATTGATGACCTGTGTCTGGCCATCAAATTGGGGATGGAAATTTGTGGACTTGGTGAGCTTGGTGTCTAGCATTGATCATAGGTTGGACTAAAATGTGCTAACGAACCTACTATCCCGATCTTAGATGATAGACTGGGGGATCCCAAAGTGCACCCACACTTGTTCAAAGAAGAGTTTAGCAGTGGCTTCTTCTGCGATATTCTTCTTGCAGGCCGTCACAATGGCCATCTTCTAGAATCTGTCATCGACCAAGAAAACACAGTTGTTTCCATGATTAGTAGAAGTACGACTCGACATGTAATCCATGTAGATGGATTCCCAAGGTCGACTAGGGGTAAGTAGCGGAGTATAGATGCCTTGATTCTTGATGCTCGGTTTGGAAAAGGCGCAATAAGTGCAGGATTTGATGTACTCCCCGACATCCTATCGAAGATTCAACAAATAGAAATACCTATGCAGTAATGCCACTATTTTCTCGAATTTGAAATGCCCAGCAACTCGACTGTAGTGTGCTTCCTAAATCATCTTAGCACGCTTTCTTGAAGGAACACAAATGTGTCCCAGGTGACATAGCAATGTATCTTGGAGGTCAAAATTTGGACTTGCATACCTTCCAAGAGTGTTTTGTATGTGTGGCTGAATTCTATATCACTCTAGTAGAGAAGCGGCCAGTAAGAAGTCTCATGGCCACAAGAGTTTGGAACGGTGGTTAGCACCACGATTGGTGGTTGGTTGAGGCAGTCTACAACATTATTGGTGTTGCCCTTCTTATACTTGATGTTCAAATGAAACTGTTGCAAATATGTGGACCACTTATAATGGTGATCATTCAACAACTTCCCTTGTGTCTGTATGAACTGCAGGGGTCGGTGGTTTGTGTGGATGGCCGTTTCCTTCCCCAGAATGTAATGCTTCCATTGTCGACAAGCCTGCACAATGGAATACATTTATTTTTCATAAGTAGGATATTTGCAGACTGTGTCAGAAAATGTATCACTGTGAGATGCTACTAGATGCCCCTGTTGAGTAAGAACTGCCCCAATAGCATAGTCATAAGCATCTGTCTCGATCTCAAATGGTTTTTGCAAGTCTGGTAATGTGAGAACTGGGGTAGATCAGAGGTGATGTTTCAATTCTATGAATGAATTTTGTTGATATTCCGACCAAAAGAATTTTTCTTTCGCTCCTCCCTTTGTGACTTGACTCAAGGGCCAAGTGATATGAGACAATCCCAACACGAACCTAAGGTAGAAGTTAGCAAGACCTAGAAAGTTGTGAAGCTCTATTAGAGTGGTTGGGGTGGGCCAATCCTAAATGACTTGGATCTTGGTTGGATCCACATGCACCCCCTGTTCATTAATAATGTATCCCAGATAATAAACCTGGGTCATGCCAAAAGTTGACTTCTCCAAATTGGCACATAACTTGTACTGCCGCAGTGTTTAGAGGACCTATCAGATGCAGTGGAGATGGTATTCCCAAGTCTAGCTGAGGATCAAAATGTCATCAAAGTACACTACTACAAATGAGTTGGTGAATGGCTTCAATATGTCATCCATCAACCTCATGAAGGTTGTAAGAGCATTTGTCAACTCGAAAGGCATGACCAGCCATTCAAAAATTCCCTCCTTGTCTTTGAAGGCAGTCTTCCACACATCGGAGGGTTAGATTGGTACCTGGTGATACCCGTACTTCAAGTCGATCTTGCTAAAATATTTCTCCCCTTCAAGTTGGTCTAGAAGGTCATCAATTTTTGGGATTGGATACCTATTCTGAATAGTGATATTTTCCAGCGCCCGATAGTCAATATAGAGTCTCCAAGTCCCATCCTTCTTCTACACCAACACGATCGATCTCCCACAGGGTGATGAAATCGGTTGGACGTGACCTTTCTGCGGCAGCTCCTATCTCTGCCTCTTCATTTCATCATTCTCCAGGACAGAGTGATGATAGATCGATCCATTAGGCAGTGGTGCACCTGGGGTCAGATCAATGGGTTGCTTCACCTAAAAATGAAGAGGCACCCCTGTGGGTGAGGTGAAGATGTCCCCCTACTCCTCCATGACCTTGTCCATTTGTTGGTGTCATACGGAGGAGCCCTATCTGGAGGTTGTGGCCACAATATTCTTCTTGCCCTGGGGGTGAATCATCAGGAAAAAAAAATTCCCAGTTTTGGAAATGAACGTACTACATTATTTTGCAGTAACCAAAGAGATAGCGACATGCGGTGGTACCTCTGGTATCCTATACAACTTATTGCCCAAAGTAAAAATAATAGTGTGAGGTCAAGACTCATACACAACATGTTGCTTCCACAAGTATGGTTGGCCTAATAATACATCAAAAACATCAAGAGGAGCAATGTCACATAATACCTCATCCGTGAAGGGATCGATGTTGTAGGGAAGGTGACACTGTTGGCTAACGCGAAGATCCCATCCTTGGTGAAGCCACCCGATGGTGTATGACTGTGGGTGTGATGTGGTTGGAAATCCCAACCACTTCACAGTCTCTGTTGAAATGAGGTTCTTTTGGCTACCACTGTCGATAATGAACTATAGCGGGGAACCTTTTACCCACATCTAGGAGTGGAAGATACACTCCTCCTCCTCTAGGTATTCAGGTTCCTCCTTCTGGATCTTCGCAGTGGAAACAATGGCATTAGGCTCCACATCAATAATATTCTTCCCTTTATCATTCCCCTTGTTAGGTTCTGATTTAGAGTCAAATCATGCATCTGATTCAGTAGCCCTTATCTTGACCACTAGTGACTGCTTGGCCCGACACTCACTTGTGTTGTGAGTGGAGCTCTTATGGAACTCACACCACTTTCCCATGTCCTTCTTTGGCTTCATGGTGTTTTTATTTTCTTGCGGCTTTTCTAGGCTGTCTTGGGCCTCCATGCCTTGGATTTCTACTTTTTTTCTATGGTTTGGGGGCACATTTCATTTTCTTTTGATTCGCAGATCCAAAGTCTCGCTTCATCTGTTTGAATTTTTACTCAATCTTGGAAGCATACTGGTATGTCGTACAAAGCAAGGAGATGTCGAGGAACTCCATTTCCTCCTAAATGAATCTATGCATACAACTTTAGTACTTCAGCACAAAATTTTTCTCTAAATATTTGATACCCAACTTTGTGCACATGGTATGCAACAGATTCATTAGCTCATGCACATCTTGATCCCTTTTCCTCCGCAACGTAGTCCATTATATATACTTGTCCTTATAGCTCCCCATAGGATAATATTTTTTCTTGATGGTGTCTTGAAAAGAATTCAAACTGGGTATGACTGAGAACAGAGAGGGTTTTGTCTCGTTCTTTTTCTTACAGTAGGTTTCCCACCAATCCTTGACATGGGGGGTAGCTTTGAGGAGTGCAAAAATAATCTTCTCCCGGTCATAAAAGTCATGAACCGAGAAATATCCTTCTAATAGATTCAAAAATATATCTACGACGTCTACATATATTTTTCCCTCAAATATGGGAATGTCAACATTTACTTGTACCTTAAAGGGAGCCGCGCCTCCAGAGTGGCTGCTACATGCAGATGCACCATCGGTGGGCAGTCGTTGAAGAATCTTGGCAAAGTTATCCATCATCGCATTCCTTTGTTTTTCGAGGGCCTCCTTGAGCAATATTTTGATAGGATCTCCTACTCCCTCATCTTTATTTTTTTTGCCCATGGGCGGCCATCAAGGTTTGCAAGGTTGATCTTGCAAAGGTTAAACCAGGTCAAGCCCTAACTCCTTATACCATGAACTCATTGGGGACATGCAGAGAAGGATCAAGAAAGAGCAGATCGCTCTGATACCATTGATCAGGATTTATGTAGGAACAAAAAATAATACACATATAATAATAAATACAAAGATGCAATGGAGATAACACCTCATTTCATTAATATCAAAGACCTAAAATTTGTTTACAGAAAAAATGGAAAAAAACTAGCTAGGGCATTGGTAGCTTATCTCCGAGAAGATATGCGGTCGCCACAGGCCTCTGAACTATGTTAAAATGAGACTCAAAGGCCCATTTATTGTTGAGAAATAATGAAAAACCCTAAACATGCAAAAAAATAACCCTAGAAGATGAAGCGCAAAAAATATGGGCCCAGTTTGGGTAAATTGGTACATCAACTTCCTGGGGACGTAACTTTGGCATATAATCTCTGTTTGACGTGCTTAATACCTTGTTAGAAATATCTATCTAAGGACTACAAATTTGGGGTGAGGAATGTGAGTTAACAACCAATGTTGCTCCTAGGTTTCCCAAAACGTCGTTTAGGGCCTCAAAATGGCTCCAGAAGTTCAATACCTGGAAAACTACTAAAAATAGTAAATTGTGCTACAATTAAGGAAACTGAAAACTGAAGGAAACAATTGCGGGGCCCCAAGTGGAATAGGTGGGTGGCCACCAATATCCACCTAGATTAGTGATTGGGTTTTGAGTAGTGTTGGGTTGTGGCTGAAGTTTTTTTTATGAGTGATCGAGCCCTCAGTAGCTATTGGGCTATGTTCAAATTGTTGGTTACATATGAGACAAGTCATAAGGCCTATGGCTCAAATGATAAAGTTCTCTATAGTGTGGCTGAATTTTATGTGTAAGACACATTGATAGTTCATAGGAATAAGGGTTTTTGAGCCATGGATAAGTTTTATTCTGTCACAGTCAGGCTCTATTGCAATTAAAAAAGGGTCAAGATCTGAAGTTGTTTGACATAGGAATAATCACATACAACTTAGGGTTGAGCTCCATGGTTGGAAGGAAAATTCATGTATATATAGAGCCAAGGGAAAAAGTCATGTAGTGAGAGGGTGAAATAACGTAGTCAAATATTTTAGGGTCAACCTTCATAGCCAAAGGGGCCAAGTCAAGTAAACATAGAGATGAGCGCCGAACTCTGTATCTTGATGGATGAGTCACATAGCTAGAGAGCTAAAGAATAACCTTTGTATCAAGAGGACTGAGTCACATAGATAAAGGACCAAAGGTCAAGCTTTGTCACATAGAAAAAAAGATGATGGCCAAGCTCCATAGCTAGAGGGTTGAGTCACATAACCAAAAAGAAAGGGGTTGAGATCTGTAGTCATTAAAAAAGGGTGTGTCATGTAAGGTTTTTCTTCTCTGAGGAGATAGCCCATGTTGTGGGTCTACTCCACAACTAGTACACATTACATAGACCATCTGGTTGACTATACGCCACCTAGAAAATGTTTGGGTTGAGTTGGAATGTCGACGTTTGATCATTATGAATATTTGTAATGCCTACATGAAGACCAGTGATAGGGTCAAGCCTCCCCCATTTCCTTTGAGGTATGATCATGCATTATAAATATAATTTATGAGAATAGTATGACATGTACAATTTCATATCTGATGTGGTAAAATATGTGGATGGTACAACTGAGGTTGTAGGTTTGAATATTTTTGTTCTACATGTCATAAAATGACATTTTTTATTATCTTGCAAGTATGTGTTTTTTCAAATACTTAAGCTATAAAAAATGACAATTTTGTAGAGTTGTTAACGAAAAAATCTCATTTTGTAGAATGCGGTTTAAAAGTGTTTTTTTGTAGAATGATTAATTTTATTATTGGGTTATATATTTTTTTGGGGGCTTTTTTCACTCGTTCTTGAGTCAAATTGGATTCTGGAAGAAGCATGGTGATCAAGGTTTGAAGGTGAATTGTTAAAAAGGCATGAAAATACTTGTTGATGTATATTTGATTATTATATTCTCTATTTTATGGTTTATAAGCTTATGAGTTGGTTTTAGTTGAAGAAACATATTCCAGGATGAGTTTTATATGACCCTATTGATGGGCAGGTTGGAAAAAATTTTGGGTAGGGCATGAGCAGGTTGAAATAGAGTTTGGACATGGCATAAGCAGGTTGGAATGAAATTTTGATAAGTAACCATATTGATAGCAGTATGACATTAGAAGATTGAATATTATTATAAAATGTAAAGCAAGTAGATCCAATTTTAAATATTTTGAAAATAGGTCCAAAACAAGTTGAAGGAAAAGGTGGATTCCTCCACTGAGGTTGGTGCCTCAATCAGGTAGGATCCGAGAGAAATTTGGATTTCTCTCATCAGTGAGGTTGGTGCCTTAATTAGGTCATAGCCTAGTGAGGGTTGAAGCTTTCTCATCATTGAGGTGGATGCCTCAATTAGGTTGTAGCCTACACTGAGAAACTATTTTCATATTTCAAGGTTGGTGCCTCAATTAGGATGTAGCCTACCAAAAATATTTTATTTGATATTTTGGGGGTAGGGGCATATAGGAGGCTGATGCCTATAGGTTTTAGCCATGTACATAATTTTTTTGCAAACGAACTCTTAAAATAGAAAATAAACAATAACGAGAGCATAAAACATAAAACATATATACACAAAGATTTTCCCATGGATCCCAAAATCGAGACTACCAACTTGATTTTTCATTATATTCCTTTCAATGTTACAACACATATATATATAGATGTTGAAGCATTCATAAACCTTAATTCATTAACCCTGGATTAGAATATAACTGTAGTTCCCTTGACCAGATCTAAAAAATAACACAGGAAGAAAACCATCATGCCCAAAACCATATGCAAACCAATGCACACACCCAACATTCTCACACTTGTTGTTTTCTTTCCACAGAGGGTCATAGGAGAGCTTAGTCATTGGTCCATCCCTCCAACACCCATTTTTCTATACACCAAGATAACTTCTCAGTGCTCCTAGACTTCGTCAATGCATCTACAACATTTTTCAAAGTTTCCACCTTTACTAGAAACACCTTTTTTTCCTCAACCATATCTCTCACGAAGTGATACTAAACGTCAATGTGCTTTGTCTTTGAATGAAAAGTAGGGTTCTTAGCAAAGAAAATTTCACTTTGGTTATCACAATCTATCCTTATACCTTGTTGTACCAACCCCATACTTGAACACAATCTCTGCAACCAAATTGCTTCCTTTCTTGCATGAGTGGCTTCCATGTATTATGCCTCTATAGTTGAAAGAGACACTATAGACTGTATTTTACCCATCCAACTGAATGCACCTACAAATAGGCTAAACACATACCCACTTGTAAATATTCTCTGTTCAAGATCTCTAGCCCAGTTTTCATTAACAAAGCCACGGATACACAAAAATTTGTCCAATCCCGGTCTTCCCTGGTAGCACAAACAATAATCACTAGTGCCACACAAATACTTGAAAACCCACTTCATTTTTATCCAATGCTCCTTCCCTATTTTTGACATAAACCTACTCGATGATCCCACTAAATGTGGAAATTCTGGTCTAGTACAAACCATTGCATACATCAGGGTAGCCACTGCATTTGCATATGGAACACGAGACATGTCCTCTTCTTCTTCTTGTGCCTTGGGACATTGTTCAATAGATAGATTTACACCTACATTAATAGGAACATTCACCAGTTTACTATCCTGCATATTTAACCTCTACAATACTATCTCGGCATACTTCCTATGGTTTAACAAAATATTCCTCTTTCCCAGATCTCATTTAATTTCCATGCCCAAAATATAGTTTGCGACACCAAGGTCCTTCATGTAAAATTTAGAGAGCAACTGGATCTTCAAATCATCGATAATTTCTTTTCCATTTCCAATGAGGAACATATCATCCACATACAAGACTAAGTAAATAACACGGTCACTAATTACTTTAAAATACACACAGTGATTCTCTTTTCTTCTGCTGAATCCAAGTCCCCATATATATGTATTAAATTTCTAATACCACATCCTTGGTGAATGTTTTAACCCATATAAAGAGTTTTTTAACCTACATACCAATTCTTTCTTTCCCTTCACCGTGAACCCTTCAAATTGGTTCATGTATGTCTCCTCTTCCAAATACTTGTGAAGAAATGTTTTCTTCATGTCCATATGTTCTACCTCAAAATAAAATGTAGCATTAACAAATAAAAGTAATCTAATAGAAGTTACCTTGACAAAAGGAGAAAAAAATATCACCAAAACCAATTCCTGACAGCTAGGAATAACCTTTTTCTACCAATCGAGCTTTGCATTTCTCCACCTTTGCCACTCCATTCATCTTCTTCTTAAACAATCATTTGATTCCTATGGGTTTCCTTCTAGCCAACAACTCCACCAGATCCCATGCATCATTTTTGTGCAAGGATGTAATTTCATCAACCATGACCTCCTTCCATAGTTTTCCATCCTCTGAATCCACTTCCTCCATGATAGTTCTTGGATAATCATCAGTGAAAAATAAAGAAAAATTTGAACAGAAAGTAGATGGACTATACCTTTTTGGCTGGCTTATTTCTCACACTACTCATCTCACCATTGGAGTTTGTGGCTCTTCCTCCTCTGAATTTTGTTCTGTTTTTTAGTTTGATTCTTCCTCATTTCGATGAAACTCTATCTTCTCAAGTTCCTTTGGTAGGAATTCATGTTTAACAACACCTTTCACCTCTCTCAACACCACATCTCGGTTGTACACAAAATTCCTTGTTTCTCAGTTCTAAAGCTTATAAACCATCCTTATACCCAATAAATATGCACCTTTCATATTTATTATCCAACTTGGTCATTTTCTCCTTTTGGAACATGTACGTATGTATCACATCCAAATACGCTCATATGTGAATGAGAGGGTTTCTTACTAGTTCATACCTCATGTCAAGTCTTATCCTGCAACGTTGATGAAGTTGTTATGTTAACAAGGTAGCATGCAATCTCCACTGCCTTTACCCAGAATTCCCGTCCTAACCCGGTACCACTGAGCATGATTCTTGCCTTTTCCATCAACATCATTTTCATTCTTTCTGCAACTTTATTTTAATGAGGTGTGCATGGAATAATATTCTGTCATGCTATACCTTTGCTCCTCCATTTTGTGTATGTCTCCTCCATTATCTGTCCTTAACAGCTTTATCTTCTTCTCTATTTGGTTTTCCACCAGAGCCTTAGATTCTTTAAATATGTCAAAAACTTCATATTTCTTCCTTGGGAAATATATCGATGTATTCCTTGAGAAGTAATTTATAAATGACACATAATACACAAAATTACCCAGTGATGGAACTGACACAGGTCTAAACACATCACTGTTTACAAGCTCGAACATATTTTTCACCCTCTTATCACTAGAAGGGAAACTCACCTGATTATGCTTCCCACATACACTATGTTCACATAAATTGAAATCCAGAGAGCAATTTGTTAGAAAATTATATATTATGGAGTAATGCAACACATAAAATATGCAGAAAATACAAGCACACAAAACACATAAAACCAGAGAGACATAGATATACATGGTTCACCCAGTTTGGGCTACGTCCACCCTGAAAAGCCAGTCCTTCCTTTCTATTATCCAGAAAAAATTGAAGAGACAAAACCTACAGCAGATCCGCTGTAATATCCACTGTTCTCTCTCACAGTCTCCCTATCTGTTTCTTGCTCTGAGAATACACATGTAATACATAGCTACAATACAATACCCTCATATATACAAGGGGGTTGCCTTCTAGGGCAAAAAACCCTAAAATAAACATAACTTCTACCATCAGATCATCCACCTATGAACGACCCAGATTGACTAGAAATTACTATGCTTTTACAAGGCAATTTTACATCTATTTTTAGCTTCCGGGGTGCTGCCCCCAAAACCCCCCACCAGGGGGGGCTCCGAAAAGAATTGCCACCCCCCCTGGACCCCCCACGACAGTGATTAATTATGGGCGGTGTTGCCGCCCCTTTTAAGGTACATGGGTCCAATGCTGTGATACAAAGTAAACAAGATAATCAGGTTCCATACCTAATAATCTCCCACTTGGAGACTGGTTGTAGCAACTCCACCGCTGCTTCATTTGCTGGACAATGACTCCTCTTTGGACCTGGTTTTTCCTCATCTTCATCGTCATCCTTGAAGACCAATTGAAACTGAGCACATTCTCAGTTTCTCTCTGGTTACAACTTTTGTTAGCATATCTACATGATTTTGGCTAGTGTGTATCTTTTCTAGCTTCAAATATCCATCTTCCAATACTGACTGTATGAAATGGTACTTGAGATGTATGTGTTTAGTCCTGGAATGAAATGTTGAGTTCTTTGCAAGATGAATGGCACTTTGGCTATCACTATATAACGTGCCCATATCATGCTTCTTACCCAATTCATCCATAAACCTTTGTAACCAAATTATTTCTTTACTAGCCTCTGTAGCAGCAACATAATCTACTTTTGTTGTTGAAAGTGCAACAACACTTTGGATTTTTGAAACCCAACTGACAGTTGTTCCACCTACAGTAAATACATATCCTGTAGTTCTCCTCCTATTATCTCTGTCACCTTCCATATCTGCATCAACATATCCCTGTAGAGTAATGTTTGAACCACCAAAGCATAATGCTTGATTTGTGGTACCTCTCAAATATCTGAGAATCCATTTTACTGCCATCCAATGTTCTTTTACTGGATTATTCATGTACCTGCTTACAACTCCCACTGCATGTGCAATATTAGGCCTTGTGCAAACCATTGCATACATTAAGCTTCCAACTGCTGATGCATATGGAACTTTATACATATAATCCATGTCTTCTTGGGTCTTGAGGCACATCTCCTTACTAAGTTTGAAATGGCTAGCAAAAGGTGCACTAACTGGTTTTTCATTCTTCATATTAAATCTTTTCAACACCTTTTCTATGTACTCATTCTGAGACAGTGTTAATTTGCGATTTTTCCTGTCTCTAGCTATCCTCATACCAAGGATTTGTTTTGCAACTCCCAAATCCTTCATTTCAAATGAATTTGCCAATTTTCTTTTGAGCACATTTATTTCCTACATGTTAGACCCTGCAACAAGCATGTCATCTACATACAATAACAATATAATATAGCTGCCATCATTTTTCCTTTTTAGATAAACACAATGATCAGAGTGACATCTAGTATAACCTTGTTCAGACATAAACTTGTCAAATTTTATATACCACTACCTTAAAGCTTGTTTTAAGCTATACAAGCTCTTATTTAACCTGCACACTAATTTTTCTTTCCCTTTTACCTCATATCCTTCTGGTTGCTCCATATAGATCTCTTCCTCCATATCTCCATGGAGAAATGTTGTCTTTACATCTAACTGTTCAAGATGTAAATCTTCCGCTGCTACAAGACTTAAAATAGTTTTGATTGAAGTCATTTTAACAACAAGAGAAAATATTTCATCAAAATCAATACCTTTCTTCTGTGCAAACCCCTTCACCACAAGTCTAGCTTTGTGCCTCTGTTTTCCTCCATCTTCTTCCTTCAGCCTGTAAACCCATTTATTATGCAATGCAGTTTTACCTACAGGCAACCTGACTAAGTCCCAAGTCTGGTTATGCATTAAGGAGTCCATCTCTTCTTCCATGGCTAGCTCCCACTTCTTCCTGGTTTCAACCTGCATTGCTTCTTCATAACATTTGAGTTCACCAGAATCAATCAACAATAAATAATATAATGAAGGAGAGTATCGTTCAGGGGGTATACTTATCCTGGTAGATCTTCTAACACCACTTTCAGGTGTTTGAGGTGCATGTTGCTGTTGTGGTGGTTGTTTCTGCTGTGGTTGTTGATTATTATTATTTTCAGGAACCTTTAATTTTTCAGTTATCTCATCAAGAACTGTGTATTCCTTTCTTTCTTTTTCCTGTTTCTTTTCCTGCAACTGATTCTTATACAAGACCTTTTCATTGAATATTACATCTCTGATCCTAATGATTTTGTGATTTTCATAATCATATAAGCGATATCCAAAATCATTAACACCATATCCAATAAAGGTACATTTCTTTGATTTTGCCTCAAGCTTTGTTCTATTTTCTTTATTAATATTGACAAAGGCCTCATAGCCAAAAGGCTTTAAAAAGGAGTAGTTTACCTTTTTACCTATCCATGCTTCCTCTGGAATACCACCATCCAAGGAACTTGAAGGCCCTCTGTTTATTAGATAAACAACAGTATCTACAACATCTACCCAAAATTGTAAAGGCAATCCTGCATGCAATCTCATGCACCTTGCACGCTCCATGATTGTTCTGTTCATTCTTTCTGACACACCATTTTCTTGTGGTGTTCTTGGAACTGTCTTCTCTCTATGAATTCCATGCTCTGAACAGTACCTTTCAAAATCTTTGCTACAATATTCACCTCCATTGTCTGATCTGAGACACTTCAACTTATTTCCTGTCTCAATCTCAACCAAAGCTTTCCATTTGTTGAAAGTATCAAATACATCAGATTTATTCTGAATACAATAAATCCATGTTTTTCTAGTTGCATCATCAATAAAAGTAACATAATAACGAGAGCCACCGAGAGATCATACCTGAGTAGGTCCCCATACATTTGTTTGCAAAAGCTCCATTTTTTCGCTCTTCTTTTCTTTCCCATCTCTGAGAAATCTAACTCTCTTTTTTTTTCCATATATGCAATTTTCACATAAATCCAAATCAACATTCTTCAAACCTGGCAACAAATTTCTTGAGTGAAGAATCTTCATTCCCTTCTCACTCATGTGTCTGAGCCTGTGGTGCCATAATCCTGCATCTGCTCCTTTGGAAGTTAAAGCATTAACAAAGTTAGAAATACCATTGCATAAATACACTATACCAACATTTTCACCTTTTGCTATTACCAGCACTCCTTTGGTGACCTTCCAAGTTTTATCTGTGAATTTTGTCACATAACCTTCACTGCCTAACTACCCTGTTGAAATCAGATATTTTTTCATATATGGAACATGCCTTACCTCCTTTAGTAGCCATTGGTTTCCATTCTATTGTTTTACAAGAACTTTACCCATTCCAACAATTTTACAGGGTTTATCATCACCCAAACGAACTTGTCCAAAATATCCTTGAACATAGTCATGAAAATATTTCTTGTCAAGTGTGGCATGGAATGAAGCCCTTGAATCTACCACCCAAGAATCAGTAACATTTTCGAAAGAAAGAATAAAAGCATCTTGTAACACATCACCTGTCACATTTTCTTCATGATTGTTTTCTTGATGTGCATCTCCTTCTTTTCCCTTCCAAGATCTACAATATTTCTTTAGGTGTCCTCTCTTTCCGCATTTCCAGCACACTATCCCCAATCTGGACTTGGATTTTCCTTTCCTTGATTTACTGCGATAACCTGAGCTCTTTCCTCTTTCCATTCTTCTTCCCCTAGAATCTACACTCAAAGCATTACCCGATGTCTCACCAGAGCTTTTCCGTCACATTTCCTCACTAAGGATAGCACCAACAACATCATCAAACTTTAAAGTACTAGATCCAGAGACAGAGTTACTAATGGCCATAACTAAACCATTCCAGCTTTCTGGCAATGAGCACAGAAATAAAAGAGCCCTAACTTCATCATCAAATTTTACCCCTACAGAACTTAACTGACTGGTAACTGTATTAAAATCATTTAAATGGTCTACAACAGATCCACCTTCCGACATCTTCATATTAAATAATCGTTTCATAAGAAATACCTTGTTTGAGGCCGAGGGTTTTTCATATAGTTTCGCCAACGTCTGCATCAAACCTGTTAGCCATCAGTATTTTTTACATGTTAGTGATGACTATATCTTCAGCTGAGTTTTCTAGAAAACTGATTTCCCTATGTCAATATGTCATCCAGAAAACCCTCCCAAAACTTTTTTCGCCTTTCTACCTATTCATTCCACCCCTGGCAACATCAAAGAACTCATATCACAATCCTATCTAGCTTCAGCTTTATTGACCTGCCCAGCAGCCTTAAAAGGAAAATCCACAACTGTTTTAAAAAGTCTACCCTATGTTAGGAAGTGGCGTTTAGGACATTTCACCTTTGGCAATCATCAAAAAGCCAAAAAAGCCCCCATCTGCAGCAGACCTACCATGACTGATCCCTTAATTTGCAAATGAAGTTGACAAACAGCCTTAAGTCGCGCCACTCATATTCCCTAGGTCTCAGCACTGCATGAAGCCCATTCTCAAGCTGACTAGTAGGTTTTCACTGTGTTCTATGGTTCTACAAAGACAGGAAATATATTTCATCTCATGAAGTAAATGTTTGAGTTTACAGTTAGAGGAACAGCTGCTTCTAAGTGTATTATGAGCCTGAGATGAAGCTGCAAAACAAAAGTCACTCATCAGGACCTTACAGCTCTTTCCAGCATGAAAATCACAGTAAGAAAGGGTCGCCACTGTCTCAGCAAAATGGTAAATTGTCAAGGCCCAGAACCTCCTTCATTTACAAGCAGAGGGTTAGGGCGCCTCCTTCATCCCTAAGCAGAGGGCGCAGGCCAGTGATTGACTCAGAAGGTTGCAAAAGTCCAGGTTTGCCTTTACTGAAACAATGAAACAAATCTTCAGGTTTCATGAATGTAATTGTTGACCATAACAGGAATATAGTGGAAATATGATAAGCTCAAAGGAAAGGGGAGTTTGGCCTGATAAAAGAGCTCATTTCAAACTTGCAAACCATATGGATTGTTGAAGATTTAGAAGGCCTGTCATCAGTGAAAATTCCAAAGCATAAGGACCATGTATATCTACAAGATCAAATAGAACAGATGATAACCAATGCCATTACACAGGCAGGAGGAAGTGCTTGGTTATTTCAAGGAAACACTGGCCTTCATAGTCACAAAGTTTTTTTGTTAAAATAATCAATCATGAGATGCAACAAGCCAAATATCTAACATCAGCCTTATGACAGTACAGGGAAATAATATTACTCTGGCTAGGGTTTTCTGCTGACACACAATGATGCTTACAAATGAAGATGCTAAGACTGATGTTTTTCAAGAGGTTTCTTACCACTACATTCAGAAAAAGGGCTGTGTCTAGCCTAGTGGTCAGAAAGTCTCCGGACACCTTATCTGATGAAGAGCTTCCTCCATGCATGAGTAGAGGGCCAAAACTACTGCAGGATGCTGAAACTGATTGATGCAAGAAAGCAGTGGAAGGATACCAAAGACTGAAACAAGGTCACTACACAGATGAATGACAGTTCTGATAATGTAAAGATACTGATACTCCTATTTTCAATAACTATCTGTCAGACAGTACATCTAGTGGAAAAGAGAAGGTATTGAACACATTGTATGCTATTAATGCCAAAGGAGCAGTTGATTTAAAAAGGGGTAAAGACATTCCATGATCACCTATACAGAAATCAAAGGAAATCCTTCTGAGCAAACAAAGAAGTCTAGGGTGAAAGGATGCAACCTAAAAAGTGTATTTACAGTCCAGAAAAAAAACTTGTGAAACACTCAGAAGTAGCAATTTATCACTGGGAAAGTAAAACAGTGACCAAGGTTGAGTCATAAAATGCATGATGACAGGTATACAATGCTATGAATAGACAAAGAGACAATTTTGAACATATGTGTGCCACTGATATCAAAAGAAGACTTTCTCATTAAGGAAGGGGTCAAGCAGCAAAACAATATCATATATCAAAGGTCCAAAGAGGCACCTTTCAAGAAATGGTGTTTACAGCTTTCAAATGTTTTGGTGCATTATGAATAGCCTTTCCTTGCTAACAGTCGCCAAGAGAGGAAAACAATGAACACAGCTCAGTCATGAAATGTTTCCATTAACAAAAAGGGGTTCGATACACTGATCAAAACAAAGTAAGGACCATGTATCAAAAAGCCCTGTTTTCATATTCTACAGGTTTTTTTTTTTTGATGAAAGAGGCAAATGGGTATACAATCTTATGAATAGGCAGAAGAGTTTGGTTTTGATGAAATTGCCACTGTTTATAAGTCTTAAAACAAACATGGTTGTCATCATTCCAAAGGGTAGACTTAGCACAAAGACACAGTATTAAATAAACAGTGGCAGAGTTGTGGCATGATGAGTTGTCAAGCAGGGGATTATAGTAAAAAATGCCCCTCTTTGGAGAACATTGCAGGTCATAAAGAATGCAGCCACTGATACCTGTACCATTAGACACAGTGGCAAAAATAGTCCCAAGATTATGGAGTTTGGTTTCAGGGTCTAAAGGTTAGTGATTGAAAAGTCCACCAAAGAAAAAGCCGGAGTTTCTCCACCCCACACCTCTGCTAATATCCGCAATCTACATGTGATCAAATGATTGGCAAATCTCCAAAGCAATTTTGAACGTGCAAAGTTAAAATCCGAAGGTTTTCAAATACAAAAACTCCGCGAGGAAGAAGCCAAACCACGGTTCTATTTCACCTTTTAAAAATAGAATGACCGTTGATATTGTTTTGTTTTGAAAAATGATATAAGTTTGAAATATAAGAATGGGAAATTCACTTTCAAAAAGGCTAGAGTCAAAATCCCATTCACATCCAGCATCAGCAAGCGAGAAAGTTGGGCGAAAATTCAGAAATTTGCATTCAACAGCGGCGCGACGGGCCTGGAATTTGGCGCGACGTGCCTGGGCATCATTTTACACAGGTTTTCAACGCCGGCGCGACGTGCCTGTAGGTGGCCGCCCGACCGCACGACAAGTCCACCCGACACCTTCCTCCGGCGCGACGGGTTTTCTCCAGAGGTTGCCGCGCCCCTTTTTCAAGCTGCCCAGGGTTTCTTGCATCCTCTCAAGCGAGCATCCATCATTTTCGAGGTATTTTTGGGCTCCCATCGTGTGCGAGTGTTGATAAGTGATAAAGCTTGTTTGAAAATCCCGTACCTTTCTATTTTGCTAAAAAAACAAAAACAATTTCTACAGGTGAGATGAAGTGATTGAAATGATGAAACGTGTGGTAGAACCCTTTGTATCGTTTTCAAAATCATTGTATTTATTGACAGCAGAGTTTTCAAGAGCAGAATGACTGTTTCCTATCTTACAAGCACTCCTTTGTAACAAACTGCCCCTCCTATTTTCACTAGATTTCACTGCTATAAGTTTATTAACAGAGAATTCCTAAGGGTAGATAGGGCCATTTTTCTAGAGGGCAAGGTTTGTTGGTGGTCGAATCTGAACTTTGAGGGCAGAGGTATACCAGTGATTTCTTAAAAAACTTCACAAGAAAAGTGTCCCTCATAAAGCACTATGTATTGTTAACCTAGGTTTGCCCTCTTTCTTCACCTCATTATCATGTTAAAAACTGATTGACAAAGAGACTCCATGAGTAAATGTTGCATTGGAGGGCAGATTTCATTGATGTTTTTCTAACTCTGGAGGCAGAGGTACAAAGGCAGTTTTTCTTGTTCTCTTAAAACTTCACAAAAAAAGGGGGCCTTTTTCTGAAGAACAATTTGTTAGTGTTTGAAATTTGATATTAAAACAGAAGTACAGGTTGAAGACTTATTGACAGAGAGCTTCCAAAGATGACAACATAGTAAAGAACAGAGATGGTTGATGGCTAGATTTTGACATTAAGGGCAGAGGAACCAAAGTAAGTGTTAATTTCTCAAAATTTCACAAGTGGAAATGGCCACTGTCTAAAGGGCGGAGTGCTTGGTGTTTGCATTTGATATTAAAACAGAGGTGTAGGTATTATGTTGATCTCTTAAACTCACAAAGCAGAGAGTTTGTTTCCTAAAAACCACTGTTGCACTGATTTCACACCTAAACTAAGTCTGCCTTTTTTCATTGCACTGCGTTGTATCATTCTGAAGATTGTTGAACAGAGTTTTCTGAAGGTGAAACAAGGCCATCTTCTAGAAGGTAGGGTGGTTAGTGATTGGGCATTTGTTGATGATCAAGTGTACATTAAAGCCAGATGTGTAAAAGTGATGATTGACTTCTCAAAAGTCACAAGTGAAAGGTGTTTTCCTTAACACTTCACCTAACCAAAAGGTCTCCTTTTTTCCACTGTGTGGTCTTCACAGAAATCTGCTAACAGAGGTATTTTTCAAGATAAATGGTCTGAAGAACAGGGTTATTATTTTTGAAGTTTGGTGTTGAAGACCCAAATACAAGTGTAAGCAGGCCTCTAACAAAGTCACAAGAGGGGTGATTGTTCAAGACTGTGCACAGAGAATCTACAAAGCAGTTTCTTACACATAGTACCATTGTTAAGAACGATACATAACTGAAGTGTATACAGATTTGAAGAACTGTTGTTGATAAGTGTAGAGGGGGCTTATTCAAATAAGCATTGTTGCATTTTAGTCAAAAACACAGGGTCCATAACTATCCAAGCAGTGTAGTGGCCAGTTTCAATCCAGCAGAGCATTCTTCATACATTGAAGGCAGTGTGCCTCTTCCAAAACCTGTTTCAAGTCAGAATGCCTCCAAAACGAGATCACAAAGGCGGACAACATAAGAGATATGAGCCTATCTCCATAGAAGAAATCAATGCTCATTCCTCAGTGCTTTTCAATTTCCATGAAGTAGGCTGTCTTGAATTCTGTCAGAGGATAGAAGAAGTCAAGAGTTTCTCGCCACTTACACATTTGTGCGCTTTGAGATTCAAGGACAAACACTTCCGGTTAGCAGGTCTTGACTTCAAAATCTCTCCAAGGTATGTATCCAAAGCTACCAAGATCTCGTATCATGGTGAAAAGTGGTTTAAACAAGCGCATCTTGATTTGGAGGATTATAAACCTTTCATCAAGCCGGAACATAGGGAGACCATCACTGCTATTTTTCCTTTCTCTTATCTTCTTGACAGTTATGCTCCACTGATGAAGGCCATAATGAGATATTTCACTTGTGAAGGGAGGTTTAGCCAAATATTTGCCTACCATGTTCGCTTGTTGATGCATTTTACCAGGAGCAGGCAATTAAACCTTCCATACTTTTTGTCCAAAAGCATAGAGAAAATGGCAGCTACTGTCCAAAAGAAAGCTCCACCTCAGCAAATCCCATCTCTTTTTCACCATTCCTTGATCAAAATCATCTTCTTACACCAGCTGGAGAAGAAAGGAGTTTCATGGGATTCATTCATTAGCCATGCCGATTTCGCCACTGTCCCTCCTATTCATGTGTCTCCTACTCAGCCTGTCCATCGCCCAGTGCCTTTATCTAGTAGGCCTACCCCTAAAAAACTCAAGATGATCACTGGGCAGCCAAGTAAACAAGGAGAAGGAGAGGGCAGTGAGCCACAGGGAGAAAAGGAAGATGATGAGCAGCAGCAGCCAGATTGTGAGGGACAGCAGCAGTTGGATATCATTGGACAACAGCTAGAGGTTGATGAACAGCATCAAATTCAGGAAGAGGGACAGCAGCTAGAGGTTGATGAACATCATCAAATTCAGGAAGAGGGACAGCAGCTAGAGGTTGATGAACAGCATCAAATTCAGGAAAAGGAACAGCAGCAGACAGAGGTTGAAGAGCAGCAGGTTGAGCAAACAATTGAAGCATCTTTTGAGCCACAAGCTGGACAGGATGTTGAGGAAGGACAGCAAGCTGAAGCTGCCTCCTTGACAGTGACCAAAACTATTCCTAAAAAGAGGAAATTGCCCAAAAAGACAACTTCTAGCTTGCCAAGGAGAAAGAGCGCTAGATTGGCCTTCAAAGGCAAAAGTGCAGTTGGAGGAAGTGCCAAGCATGGAGGTAAATCAGCTGTCATCCCTATCCCAAGCGATGACAGTGATAATGAGGCACGCATCCTTGAAAACCTCCTCATTCACAAAGAAGGGCAAATTGAGGTGTTACAAGAAGATCTTCAAAGGGCGAGGAATTTCAATCATTTCTTGGAGGTTGAGAACAAACAAATGAAGTTTCATGTAGCTATCCACGAAGCAAGGGCGATCAAGTACAAAAAGGAGGCAGAAAAGGCACAAGTAAGAATTGAAGAGCTTATTGGTGAATTTGATGATGAAGAGGAGGAGGACCAGCCTAGGCAAAAGAGGCCTAGAACCATCGGGCTTAGGAGAGCCTTGGAGAAACAGAAAGCTGAAGAACAAGCACAATTCGATGCCTTTCCTCTCACTGCCCTCTTTGAACAGGAAATTGAGGAAAACAAGGAAGTATGGCTTGAGAGGGCCAACCAGCATTTGGAAACAAAGCTTGAGAAGGCAAACAGGGATCTTGAGCTACAGAGAAAGAGAACTCTTCACTTTCAGAAGCTAAACCAATTCGCCAGGCGCAAATTGAAGGTGGCACAAGAAAAATTGAAGAAATTGAAGGAGAGGCGCCTAGCACGGAAAGAAGAAAAAAGCACATCAGCCCTCGATATTTTGGCCTCAACTTCGGAGCATGTTTCTATGGACCCTTGAGGGTCATGCATGCCAATTTTTAGGCTATTTTGAAGACTTTTGTTTTTTGGCATTTTTGGGGTTTTTCGCCAAAAACTCATAAATGCGCCGACAATTTGATGAGTCGTCAAGGGAGGAGGGTGATACCAATGGATTCCATAATTTCATGAGCAACTCTCCAGCGATTTTCGGAGCATTTGAAGATCATTCGCCCCTCCAAATTGGCGAAAAAGCTTCATTTGCACATTACGCCGCCATATCGGCTGACTTGCTATTTTACGGGTTTTTGCACACGGTACGGTTTTGAAGGACTTTCGGAGATCAGATTGGGTGATTCCACTTGCATTGGAAAGCGAGACACGGAGAGTTTTCAACGAGCCATCATGAGCCCTCTAATTGGAAGACACCGGAAGGCCCCGCCATTTTTCATCCAGCAAGTCGGGGGACCTTTTTCGAGCATAAATATGAAGTATTTTTGTAATTTTTGAACTCCAAAAGTCTTGCTTTTCCCAAATGTGCGTTAGGCTATTTTTATCATGGGAAAATCATGTAAAGTCAATATAATTTCCGTTTTGAGTTTAAGATATTTTATGAGATATTTTATTGCCTTGGGCTTTGTAGAAAACCTCAAGGACAAGTTTAGATATTTTGACTTGGCCAATGGGATAGCTAGTTGCTCCATGAGGTTTTCCTCCCTCGAAGCCTATTTATTCCATGGTTCTCTTTGTAAATCGAGGCCGAACTTGAAGAAGAATTAATGCATTGAGGTCATATGAGCTTTGAAGAATACACTTGAGTTATGATGTTTGGGCCCCTTATCTTGGATGCTTTTGAGGAATGTTGAAGGCTTGTTGATGGATTCCTTGACATGGTAGAATGGTATAGTGCTTCTTAATGTTGTTTGTCTTCGTTCACTCATATTTCATTTTCTTGTTTGCTATAGATGGGTAAAGATTGATTTTGAGACATGCCCATGGAGGCACCTCAAAATCCATGAATCTTCATAGCTTGATGTTTTATTCTCCCTTAGTTATGCTAAAGAATTCTTATTTTGCTCTTTCGTAACCTAAGGTGTTGTTGCTAAGTTTTATTCATCAGTTCCATGTATGTTGAGTAGGATGTATGGTTTTCCCTACCTACCTATCGGTACATACATAGTTCTTGTCCATAAAACTTTCTCTTTGTTGATTTGTTGATCTCATTTTGTTGAACCAAGGAGGCCTAGTTTCGATCTAGCCCTTTGCCTAAAACTATGAAAACTTATTTGTCCAAGTGCCCAATGACTTAGAAGTATGTTTAGGCGTTCCCGGCATAGTTTATGAGTTGTTAGTTTGTCTCATGTGTTTTAGTCGATAGCCTTTTCCAGTTAGAGGTCTTATACCTCTATGTATGGGCATTTTGGAATGTTTGATTTCTTATATATTGATTAGCTTATAGTTATTCCTAGCATGATTAATGGCTTGCTATTACATGTTTATGTCTGCTATTAACTAGTTTGCATTTGAAATCCTTGTCTTTCACCAACTTATTGTCCATTTAATCCTTTTTGCCCAGTCCTTCTCGTAGATCAAATCGGCCCTACGGCGACTTTTACATCATCCTTCATAGCTTCCTTGATACATTTGACCCCATAGCCCAATTTATCTACATCTTGTTATCCGATTTATGTATTTGATGAGTTTCATCCCTCACAAACTTAAAAAACCAAAAAACTAAAAACATACTTCATAACTAGCCTAATATCAGAACATCGCAATACAAACACACGAACATCTCTTTTGCACTTACGAAGAGCCTCTGCGAGTCGAGGAAGGCTGAGTCCTTGGGCTCCAAAGCTTGGTTTGATGTTACATCGTCATTTGGCTAGCCAATCGGCCAAATCACGGGACCACAGCACATAATGGCGATCACGGTGGGACTTTGAGTCAAAACATCACAGGTAGCCCTTAGGAACTCTCAAAATCTCAGTCAAACTTAGAAAGAGTAGAATCTAGTTGTCTCACCATCCTAGAAAAATGATGAGTCGGTTATGGAAATTCTTCCAAACCTCGGGACCATAAAACTCAAAAAAACCCAAAACACTCCCTTAGATTGGATTTGTGATCTTTGGTGGTGGACCATACAAATATACCTCAAAACAACTAAAAATCCACCTGGCGACTCCACTAGCCTCAAGTAGGCCTTACTACATTGCCAAATTTTAGAATACAATCCTATTTAACCACCTCATCGCCACACTAACATAATGGCGATCACGGTGCAGGACTCGAGTGATTAAAAGCTTAGTTTCCCTCATCTTTAGAAACCTTTGAGAATACTATACGTTGACTTATCCTTGCTCACTAACATAGTGACACTCACATTAGGACCTTCCGAGTTAGTGACAAACTAAGTACAACAGTAACTCTGAAGTCTCAATCAAGCTTAGTAAACTTAGAGATTGTTTGAAAGGTAGAAAATAGCTCCTTCACCATCTTAGCAAAATGATGAGTCGATTATAGAAAACATTTCCAAATCTTATAGGCGCATAAAACTCAAAAAACCTAAAAATACTCCCTTGGATTGGTTTCTGTTAGTATTGGTGGTGGACCATACAAATATACCTCAAAACAAGCGATTTTCCACACAGCGGCTCACTAACTTCTAGTAAGCCTTTACACTATTTCACCAAACTCTAGGCTACTTTCCGATAGACCTTTCCCATCACTCAACATAGCGGGAGATGGTAAGACAACGAGTACATAATAGTCCAGCAAACTCTTATAGACTCTTTAGTCCTTGGTCACCATAAACAATGACGAGTCCCTAGACCCATTTTTAGAGGTAAACTCTTTTTGTTCTCATCACCCTAGCAAAGTGTTGAAACAAATCTAGGATGTACTAACAAACCATATGACTGCACATAAAACTCGAGAGAAAATCAAAAAACATTCTCGGATTAGTTCTTGGTGGTGGACCATGGCTATCTTCACAAAACAATCCATTTCCACTGGCAGCTCACTAATCCATCCCTTTACTTTTAGCCATCCTTCACCTTAGTAAAGCTTTAAACCACTCATCAAAACATTCCTGCTTCATTCTCTCTAAAACTCTGGATCTAAAATGCGGCAGAAGAATCGTACCGGATCCATCGGACCCAAATCCCTTTATCATAGTAGATGACCCGAAGGTACGGCAAGCACGGCGATCATCTAGCTACCAATAGATCCATCCCAGAAGTAAGAACAAGATGTTTGTACCTAAAACTACTTAATATCATACAGATTCACCTTCGGAATGGAAGTCATCACAAGCTCTTCCGAAGCAAATCATATAGTAAGATAAACTTCGACAATCTTGAACCCCTAAACCCACCACGAGTCCTATTAAGAAAGCTTCTGTGACCACTCCTCTGATTTCTGACTTCTTTATCAATTCAGCTCCTATCATCCTAGATGTTGCTCAAAACCGGATCACTAGTCCAAGTTCATCAGCTACACTGTTCAAACCACTTCAACACCAGCCTACTAGTCCTCATCTTGTATATCATCCATTAGCTCCCGATCCTTGTGGCCTATTCACGCACCTTTGGTCTTACCACCTTTAGCTCCTCTCCTAAACAAATATCAAGACAGATCCCACACTTTCTTGGAAGACACCACCACACCTCAACGGACATATAAGTAGAATGAGCAGTGCTTATGAATACCTAGAGGTACATGGCGGGAAGCATCGAGAATGAGAATATTTACCCAAAGTCTTGGTGGTGAACCCAAAGCATGGTTCAAAAGCTTAGCTCCAAAACGGTATCCATGATATCCCGAGAACTACATCAAATTTTCGAAACGGGTGAAATCGAAGAAATCCCATTCAAAATCTGTCGAGAATAACGACCTAAAACGCGGAAAATGGGGAAGAAAGTGTCCAAGCTTGCGTACTAGGTTCAACGGTGTATATAACTCCACTCCACCTCTTTCAAGCCTCCACTTGGTTTAACTTTGGCAAAATTCCCTTTGAGGGTTTGATCGGACATGACATATCACTTAAGAGATAAGGATCCCCCTTGTGGAGGAAATGCAACAAATAGCTATAAAAGCGGTCAACTTAGGCTGAAAAAAGAACGAGAACTAGATCGAGAAGAAAGGTCCATATAGAGATGAAGTCTCCACTTCGTCACCTTCCACAGATCCGAATAGATGACTTAGTCAAATCCATGGCTAAAATGTGGGAAAAGATCAATGAAAAAGCTCACATTACGGGACAACCGACCAAACCCTCAATCGAGAAGCCAAAACCAAAGCTTTAGGAGGAAACTGACCCCAAGCAGAACCAAGGGACAATGACCAGCAGATCAGGCCACCATTCAGCCAAAGCTATGTAGAAGAAGATATGTGGGGACTCGAACCTCTTGATGAACATCATTTAAACCTCATAGGATGCGACAATGAAGGTGAAGTGCCTCAGAAGAAGAACAAGCCTTCTTTTACTTTGATCAAGATGAGATGATGAGGATCATGATGACCATTTGCCATAGAGTTTCAAATGCTATTGAAGAAGCCCACGAGCAATGACCTTAGAAGCAAAAGAAACCAAGATAATGTCCAAAAAGGGTAAAGAAAACTACGATGTTTGCTAAAGCTCCGGATACCATCCTAAAGAAGCATCAAGCGATCATCAAGGTCGAAAATTTGATCAAAGCAATGGAATTACCCAAACTAGTCCTATCACATATACTCGATACTTCTACAAAAAGTACCCAAAACAAGCGCAAACAAAATCCCTAAACAAGGCCAACAAACTCGAGAACATAGACAAGGTCTCGGTGAAAAGGCTGACAAACATATCTAAACTTCAAGTGCCTTTTAGCTTTGAAGGCGAGATCGCTAAAGATCAAAAATCACCATGCCTCTTCTTGAACTTATTGCCCAAAACTCTTATAAATCCCAAGTACTAAAGGTCCTAAATGCGGGAAATGATGCAAATACTTTGTTAATCTCAACGATGACATTCTGAAGTATTGTTTGGTCCAAAGATAGAGGGAAAATTCCAAGAGGGAGCCACTCTTCCATTTTACATTAACCTAAACATTCACGACCAAATCCTCCACAATGCCATGCGGACTCACCGGCGCCTCGCATAATCTTATGCGAAGGTAGTTATGGAAAGATTAGGTTTAAATCACACAAGACCATACAAAGACTTATACTCATTTACAGTTCAGCGAGTCCAATGCTGAGTTTGATCAAGAAGACCTTTGCTTTGAAATCGGCCCAAATACCCGCAGAAACATCTAATCATGGATATAATGGCGTGCATGGAACATTCCTCCCAAGTATGGGATGCTTTTATCAAGATCTTGGGGAGCCAAACTCCGAGGGATATTCAGCGGACATGTCATGTACAATTCGTGTTTGGTCGAAGCAGGATACTCTACCGCGAATCACACATGAAATACATGATTAGCAGTCGAATAGGCCCGATAACATTTCGATGTGTTCTTTGCGCTCGACTTAAACTCTTTCATTATGCATATTGATGTAAACTTGGAGGAAGAGTCGGAAGGCTGATATAGACTTAGATCCACCACATCGAGTTGTCCTTGGTACCTTATGATGAGCTTGGCTCAAAACTACCATGATCATGAACAGCGTATTGAGAAATAAGTTTCCCCCTCCCAAGTAAGTTAGAGCAAGAAGCACAAACTCTCATGTACTATCAAACGGAAATTGCTCTAGCCTTAATCAAACACCAGCGGTAACTTGTGGAAATTTTTTCCGGGTAAAAGCTTTAGAAGACCTTCACATCATAAACCTGTTGGAACCGGGGAGAAAGGGAGTTTGATGTTTCATACCTCAACGATTTACCATCATGTGACCCTCCTCACCAAATAAAACTTTGACTATAACCTACGGTAGCTCAACATCTTGAGAAAATTCCAAATAAACTTTTTATGAGCCAAAGATATTGATTATAATCCGGCATACTGAACTACTGAAATTGGCTCATATTTTGTCTTTTCATGAAGAACTTAGAAAGGCTAAAATCGGAATCTCATACAAAATACTAGTCTCTCTGAAGGAAAAACAAGGGAAAACATTGTATCACTACCTTTTCCCCAAAGAACAACTTTAAGTAAACCACATTAGCGAAACAAAGCTGAAATGATCAAGGAGAAAAATAATGGCCATAGAATGCTTTAATTTTAGAAATAATACGCATCTCCATATAACAAAAATCATGTTTGTTCTACTCAAGATCGTGATTCACCGATTAAAAATGTTTCTAATGATGTATTCTTGCAGATCATCTTCCGGATATAATCATCAAATTCCTTTACAAAGTAGACAACTTAAAGATTTTTTCTAGTTTGCGGGAGGTAAATCTGATTTCAAGTTCAAAATTGCTAAAACTTACCCAATATCGAGTACGTTCATAAAGACCATGTTCCCGGTGTTAAATTTACGTGTTTTTGCATACCTTGAGATGTCACTATCTATTTCAAAAATTATCAAGAGTACATACATTACTTTGAAGAAGCATACGGTAAGGAAAGGAGTGGAAATCGGATATTCGAGAGAGGTACGAGAGGGATCTTTGGGCTTTTTAAATTCTTGCATGAATCCCTATGTCATGTTAGAGAGAAAATTTCCCAAATTTCTCTTTTCGAAGTTAAGTGGAGCGAGGGTGAGGAGATCCTTACGAGGATAAGATGCGAAATTCCGTCATTTCCAAGATTTTTGAGTTTGAAACATTTTAGGTCATTGTACATACCATTGTTTGAAATATTTTAAAAAAATAGAAAAATCAAAAACGATTAAAGATAGGAAAGTCAAAAAACGATGCTTGAAAGAGGCAAGTGAAGATAGATCCAAAGGCCCCATGTTCAAAAAATAGTCTTTCGGAAAGCGAGCAGTCTAAATGCCGCTACTAGTATGATGTCTTGATCGGCTATCTAGCCTAATCATATCGAAACATGCTTAAATTTATTCTTTGATAAGTTAGTGAGTGCAGAGATAGTCAACATTGTGTAAGATTGACTTATCACGAGAGCTTAGATTGAGAGAGATTACGGTTCCACATGCCTAAACGAGAACCAAAGAGAGAAGCGAGGGATGAAAAACACATTGTACATCAGCGCCCCGCTTGTCTAGTTTCCTTTGTTGCGGAATAATATTTGTGTGCGGCTTGTCTTTTATCTACGCAAATGCATGACAAATCGGTACAGCAATCACGATTTGATCATTTTTAAATTTCATGTTATAGATTAGAGATAAAATCTTTGTCAAAAACACACTTAATCTTGACGGTCGATCTAGTTTTAGGTAGAGAAATGAAGGAGTTCATCGACTTAATATGAACTCCCCGTGAGATATAGGTAAAAGTAGATAGTTTCATTTTGCAAAAAGAAAAATATGCATTTAATCGAAAATTTCTTTAGTTCAAATGCGCCAAGCAAGGAAAAAATGTTAGGAAAGATAGTGGGGTAGGTAGAAGTATCATTGATGTTAAACATGTTGACACTTTTTAGAAATAACATCAAGAGAAGGGTAAATATTTAGCCAATGGACAAAGCCTTTGGTCTTCATAATCATCATGAATTGGACACCTCTGACATTTGCCCTCCCCAAATGGAGCCTTGTTAGCCATCGAGTATTTTTTACATGTTAGTGATGACTATATCTTCGGTGAGTTTTCTAAGCGGTTCCACCCCATGTCAATATGTCATCCGGAAAACCCTCCCAAAACTTTTTTCGCCTTTCTACCTATTCATTCCACCCACAGCATCAAAGAACTCATATCACAATCCTATCTAGCTTGACTTTATTGACCTGCCAGCTGACCTTAAAAAGGCAAATCCACATACATTTTAAAAAAGTCTACCCTATGTTAGGAAGTGGCGTTTAGGACATTTTCACCTTTGGCAATCATCAAAAAGCCAAATCTGTCTGAAAATGAGCTACCATGGTGATCCCTTAATTTGCAAATGAAGTTGACAAACGGCCTTAGAGTCGCGCCACTCATATTCCTAGGTCTCGGCCATGGAGCCCATTCTCAAGTCGACTAGTAGGTTTTTCACCGTGTTCTATGGTTCTACAAAGACGGGGAAATATATTTCATCTCATGGAGTAAATGTTTGAGTTTACGGTTAGAAGACATTTGCTTCTAAGTGTATTATGAATTTGCATTAAAGGTCGCTCATCGGGACCTTACGGCTCTTTCCGGCATGAAAATCACGGTAGGAAAGGGTCTGCTTGTCTAGAGCCAAAATGGTAAATTGTCAAGGCCCGGAACCTCCTTCATTTACAAGCGAGAGGGTAGGGCGCCTCCTTCATCCATAAGCGAGAGGCGCGGACGGTGATTGACTCGAAGGTTGCGAAAGTCCGGAGTTTTGCCTCCTCTTTGAAACAATGAAACGGTATCTTCGGAGTTTCATGGTGTGGATGATTATCACGGGAATGGAGCTTGAAATATCATGGCTCAAAGAAGGAGAGTACGATTTGATAAAAGAGATCATACGAAACTTTCAAGTCGGTGAATGGTTGAAGCTTTAGAGAGCTGTCATCGGTGAAAATTCAAAGCATAAGACCTGACATCTCACAAGATCAAATAGAGCAGGATGATAACGCAATGCCATTACACGGGCGAGGAGGAAGTGCTTGGTTATTTCAGGAAACATTGGCCTTCATGGTCACAAGTTTGTTTGTTAAAATAATAAATCATGAGATGCAACAAGCCAAATATCTAAAACCATTACCTTATGACATTCTGAAATAATATTACTGCGGCTAGGATTTTAAGCGACACACGATGATGCTTACAAATGAAGATGCTAAGAGCAAGTGTTTTTCGAAGGTTTCTTACCACTACATTCAGAAAAAGGGGCGAAGCTGTCTACCAAGGTAATTCGAGAAAAGTCTCAGGATATATCGTAGAAGAGGACTTCCTCCATGCGTGAGTAGAGGGCCAAAACTACTGCGGGGATCTTTGGCTTGATTGATGCAAGAGAAAGCAATGGAAGGATACCAAAGGCGGAAACAAGGTCACTACACGGACAGGACAACGGTTCGTGTGTAAAGATACGATACTCCTATTTTCAAGAACTATACGTCGGACGAAGTACATCTAGTGGAAAAGAAGGTATTGAACACATTGTATGCTATTAATGCAGACGAGTTGATTTAAAAAGGGTAAAGACATTCCATGATCACCTACCCGTACGAGGAAATCCTTTACGAGCAAACAAAGAAGTCTAGGGTGAAAATGCAACCTAAAAAGTGTATTCTGATCCCGAGAGAAAAAACTTGTGGAAACACTGGAAATAGAAATTTATCCGGAAAGTAAAACGGTGACCAAGGTTGAGTCATAAAATGCATGATGGCCAATTATACAATGCTATGAATAGACAAAGAGACAATTTTGAACATATGTGTGCCAACGATATCAAAAAGACTTTCTCATTAAGGAAGGGGTCCAAGCAGCAAAACAATATCATATATCAAAAGGTCAAAACAAAATGATATTCTGACTCCATTAACAGTGCATTGAATGACACTGTGATGCCAAAGAGGAAAACGGTGAACACGGCTCGGTCATGAAATGTTTCCATTAACAAAAAGGGGTTCGATACAACGATCAAAGCAAGTAAGGACCATGTATCAAAAAGCCTGTTTTCATATTCTACGGGTTTGTTTTTGATGAAAGAGGCAAATGGGTATACAATCTTATGAATAGAGAAGAGTTTGGTTTTGATGAAATTGCCATTTATAAGTCTTAAAACAAACACGGTTGTCATCATTCCAAGGCGGACTTATTTAAAAGACACGGTATTAAATAAACAATGGCGGTTGTGGCATGATGAGTTATCAGCGAGGGGATTATAATAAAAAATGCCCCTCTTTGGAGAACATTGCGAGGTCATAAGGAAGATACGTGCTTGTCTGTGTACCATTTAGACACGGTGGCAAAAATAATTTTGAATTGTAAGGTTTTTGTTTCGGGGTCTAAGGTTAGTGATTGAAAAGTCCACCAAAAGAAAAAGCTTCGGAGTTTCTCCACCCCCCACACACCTGTGCTAATATCCGCAATCTACATGTGATCAAATGATTGGCAAATCTCCCAGCAGTTGAACGTGCCAAAGTTAAAAAATCCGAAGAGTTTTCAAACACAAAAACTCCAAAGCCAAACCACGGTTCTATTTTACCTTTTAAAAATAAAATGACAATTCAATATTGTTTTATTTTGAAAAACGATATAAGTTTGAAATATAAGAATGGGAAATTCACTTTCAAAGGCTGAAGTCGAAATCATTAACATCCGGCCATCGGCCAAGCGAGAAAGTTGGGCGAAAATTCAGAAATTTGCATTCAACGAGCGGCGCGACGGGCACAGGTCGGCGCGACGATGCACAGGCGTCATTTTACACGGCTTTCAGCAGCCGTATGACGTGCACGTAGTCGGCGCGGCGTGCACCTTGGGTGGCCGCCTGTGCCGTCCACGGAAGCACCTTCCTCCCGGCGCGACGGGTTTTCTCCGAAGGTTGCGCGCCCCTTTTCAAGTTGCCCAGGGTTTCTTGCATCCTCTCAAACGAGCATCCATCATTTTTCGAGGGTCCTTTTATGAGCTCCCATCGTGTGCAAGGTGTTGATAAGTGATAAAGTTGTTTGAAAATCCCAGGTACCTTTCTATTTGCTAAAAAACAAACGTTTCCTACACGGTGAGATGAAGTGATTGAAATACGAGTTTGTGGTGAGAACCCTTTATTATCGTTTTCAATCATTCTGCTCCTGTTAATGATAGAGAGTTTTCAAGAGCGAATAGTACATTATGCTATCTACAGCATAACACAGCAATAAGCGCATATATTTCACTAGAGTTCTTCTTTGTAAGTTTATTAACGAAGGGAATTCTAAGGGTGGATGGGGCCATTTTTCTGGGGCAAGGTTTGTTGGTGGTCGAATACGAACTTTGAGGGCGAGAGGTATACCGATGATTTCTTAAAAAACTTCACAAGAAAAGTGTCCCTCATAAAGCACTATGTATTGTTAACCTAGGTTGCCCTCTTTCTTCACCTCATTATCATGTTAAAAACTGATTGACAAAGAGACTCACGAGTAAATGTTGCATTGGAGAAACGATTTCATTGATGTTTTTCTAACTACGGAGGCGGAAGGTACAAGCGGTTTTCTTGTTCTCTTAAAACTTCACAAAAAAAGGAGAAGCCTTTCTGAAGAACGGTTGTTAGTGTTTGAAATTTTATATTAAAACGAGAAGTACGGTTGAAGACTTATTGACGAGCTTCCAAAGATGACGGCATAGTAAAGAGCAGAGATTGTTGATGGCTAGATTTTGACATTAAGAGCGAGAGGAACCAAAGTAAGTGTTAATTTCTTAAAATTTCACAAGTGGAAATGACCCCTTTGTCTAAGGGCGAGTGCTTGGTGTTTTGCATTTGATATTAAAACGAGAGGTGTAGGTATTATGTTGATCTCTTAAACACACAGCGAGAGAGTTTGTTTCCTAAAAACCTTTGTTGCAACGATTTCACACCTAAACTAAATCTTGCCTTTTTTCATTGCACCTTGCATTGTATCATTCGGGTGTTGAACGAGAGAGTTTTCTGAAGGTGAAACAAGGCCATCTTCTAGAAGGTAGGGTGGTTAGTGATTGGGAATTTGTTGATGATCAAGTGTACATTAAAGCCGGATGTGTAAAAGTGATGATTGACTTCTCAAAAAGTCACAAGTGAAAAGGTGTTTTCATAAACACTTCACTAACCAAAAGGTCTCCTTTTTCCTTGTGTGGTCTTCACAGTACGCTATGAGAGGTATTTTCAAGATAAATGGTACGAAGAACGGGGTTATTATTTTTGAAGTTTGGTGTTGAAGACCCAAATACAAGTGTAAGCGAGGCCTCCTTAAAAATCCTGAGGGTGATTGTTCAAGGCTGTGCCTGAGAGAATCTACAAAGCAGTTTCTTACACCGTACCATTGTTAAGAACGATACATAACAGAAGTGTATCGATTTGAAGAAGCTGTTGTTGATAAGTGTAGAGGGGGCTTATTCGAAAAACGTGTTGCATTTTAGTCAAAAACACGAGGTCCATAACTATCCATGGTCTGGTGGCCGGTTCAATCCCGGCGAACATTCTTCATACATTGGCGGTGTGCCTCTTCCAAAACTGTTTCAAGTCGAGAATGCCTCCAAAACGAGATCACAAAGGCGAACAACATAAGAGATATGAGCCTATCTCCATAGAAGAAATCAATGCTCATCCCTCGGTGCTTTCAATTTCCATGAAGTAGGTGACGAATTCTGTCGAGAGGATAGAAGAAGTCAAGAGTTTCTAGCCACTTACACATTTGTGCGCTTTAAGATTCAAGGACAAACACTTCCGGTTAACGGTCTTGACTTCAATCTCTCCAAGGTAACTAATAATCAAGCTACCAGATCTGCGTATCACGGTGAAAGAGTGGTTTAAACAAGCGCATCTTGATGCGGAGGATTATAAACCTTTCATCAAGCTTGAACATGGGGAAACCATCTTGCTATTTTTCCCTTTCTCCTATCTTCTTGATAGTTATGCTCGATGAAAACCATAATGAGATATTTCACTTGTGAAGGAGGTTTAGCCAAATATTTGCCTATCATGTTCGCTTGTTGATGCACTTTACCGAGGCAGTTAAACCTTCCATGCTGTTCAAAAGCATAAATAGCGACTCTTGTTCAAAAGCTCCACCTCGGCCAATCCCACATCTCTTTTTCCACCATTCCTTGATCGAAATCATCTTCTTACACCGCTGGAGGAAGAAAGGAGTTTCATGGGATTCATTCATTAGCCATGCCGATTTACATGCTTGTCCTACATTCATGTCTCCCTGCTGTTCATCGCCCGATTGCCTTTATCTAGTAGACCTACACGAAAAACTCCAAGATGATCCTTTGAGCCCGAGTAAACGGGGAGAAGGGCGGTGAGCCACGGGGAGAAAAGGAGGATGATGGCTTCGTGACAGCCAGATTTTGAGGGACGGCCGACGGTTGGATATCATTGGACGGTAGGGTTGATGAACGACATCAAATTCGGGGAAGAGGACGGCTAGAGGTTGATGAACGACGTCAAATTTAGGAAAGAGGAATGACAGCTAGAGGTTGATGAACAACATCAAATTCGGGAAGAGGAACGACGGTAGACGAGAGGTTGAAGAGCGACGAGTTGAGCACACAATTGAAGCATCTTTTTGAGCCACAAGTGGACAAGATGTTCCAGGAAGGACGACAGTACAGTACCGCCTCCTTGACGATGACCAAAAGCGACACAAAGAGAGTGCCCAAAAAGACAACTTCTAGCGCGAAGAAGAAGCTGAATTGGCCTTCAAAAGCAAAGGTGCGAGTTGGAGGAAGTGCCAAGCATGGAGGTAAATCGAGCGTCATCCCTATCCCAAGCGATGACGAGTGATAATGAGGCACGCATCCTTGAAAACCTCCTCATTCACAAAGAAGGGAAAATTGAGGTGTTACAAGAAGATCTTGAAGGGCAAGGAATTTCAATCGCTGAAGTTTGAGAACAGAACAAATGAAGTTTCATGTAGCTATCACGAAGCAAGGGCGATCAAGTACAAAAGAGCGAGAAAAGGCACAAGTAAGAATTGAAGAGCTTATTGGCGAATTTGATGATGAAGAGGAGGAGGACCAGCCTAGGCAAAGAGGCCTAGAACCATCGGGCTTAGGAGAGCCTTGGAGAAACATAAAGTGAAGAACGAGCTCGGTTCGAAGCTTTTCCTCTACTACTCTCTTTGAACGAGGAAATTGAGAAAACAAGGAAGCATGGCTTGAGAGGGCCAACCAGCATTTGGAAACAAAGCTTGAGAAGGCAAACGAGGGGATCTTGAGCTACGGAAGAGAACTCTTCACTTTCAAAAGCTAAACCAATTCGCCGAAGCAAATTGAAGGTGGCACGAAAAAATTGAAGAAATTGAAGGAGCGCCTAGCACGGAAAGAAGCAAAAGCACATCAGCCCTCGATATTTTGGCCTGGCTTTGGGTATACTGCGACCCTTGAGGTCATTCATGCCAATTTTAGGCATTTGAAGACTTTTTGTTTTTTAGCATTTTGGGGTTTTTCGCCAAAAACTCATAAATGCGCCGTTGGTTTGATGGTACGTCAAGGAGGAGGGTGATACCAATGGATTCCATAATTTCATGAGCAGCTCTCCAGCGATTTTCAGAGCATTTGAAGATCATTCGCCCCTCCAAATTGGCGAAAAACGACTTCATTTTGCACATTACGCATACATATCGACGACTACTAACTGTTTACGGGTTTTTGCACACGAGGTACAGTTTTGAAGGACTTTGAGAGATCAGATTGAGGTGATTCCACTTGCATTGGAAAGACACGGAGAGAGCTTTTCAACGAGCCATCATGAGCCTCATTTCGACATCGGGGAAGACTACCATTTGCATCCAGCAAGTCGGGGGACCTTTTGGGCATAAATATGAGTATTTTTGTAATTTTTGAACTCCAAAATACGCACCAAATGTGCGTTAGGCTATTTTTATCATGGGAAAATCATGTAAAGTCAATATAATTTCCGTTTTTATGAGTTTTTAAGATATTTTATGAGATATTTTGTGCCTTGGGCTTTGCAAAGCCTCGAGGACAAGTTTAGATATTTTGACAGCGATGGGATAGCTAGTTGCTCCATGAGGTTTTCCTCCCTCAAGCCTATTTATTCCATGGTTCTCTTTGTAAATCGGTGAACTTGAGAAAGAATTAATGCATTGGTCATATGAGCTTTGAAGAATACACTTGAGTTATGATGTTTGGATACGCCTCTTGGATGCTTTTGAGGAATGTTGAAGGCTTGTTGATGGATTCCTTGACATGGTAGAATGGTATAGTGCTTCTTAATGTTGTTTTGTCTTCTAGTTTTCACTCATGTTCATTTTTCTTGCTGCTATAGATCGGTAAAGATTGATTTTGAGACATGCCCATGGAGGCACCTCCAAAATCCTTGAATCTTCATAGCTTGATGTTTTCTTCTCCACTTAGTTATGCTAAAGAATTCTTAGAAGTTTGCTCTTTAGTAGCCTAAGGTGTTGTTGCTAAGTTTTATTCATCGGTTCCATGTATGTTGAGTAGGATGTATGGTTTTCCCTACCTACCTATCGAAATTTGCTTATAGTTCTGTCCATAAAACTTTCTCTTTGGTGATTTGTTGATCATTTTGTTGAACCAAGGAGAGCCTAGTTTCGATCTAGCCCTTTGCCTAAAACTGAAAACTTATTTGTCCAAGTGCCCAATGACTTAGAGACTATGTTTAGGCGTTAGACATAGTTTTATGAGTTGTTAGTTTGTCTCATGTGTTTTCCCCAAAGTGCGATAGCCTTTTCCGCAGTTAGAGGTCTTATACCTCTATGTATAGGTTTGGAATGTTTGATTTCTTATATATTGATTAGCATTAGTTATTCCTAGCATGATTAATGGCTTGCTATTACATGTTTATGTCTGCTATTAACTAGTTTGCACTTGAAATCCCTTGTCTTTCACCAAATTATTGTTCATTTAATCCATTTTGCCCAGAGATCCCTTCTATTGTGAATCAAATCGGCCCTACAGCAGCTTTACATCATCACTTCATAGCTTCCTTGACCTGTTTGACCCCATAGCCCAATTTATCTACATCTTGTTATCCAATTTATGTATTTGATCAGTTTCATCCCTCACAAACTTAAAAACTAAAAAACCAAAAACACACTTCATAACTAGCCTAATATCAGAACATCGCAAGTAAACACACCAACATCTTTTGCACTTATAGAGAGAGCCCTCTCTGAGTCCAGGAAGGCTAGGTCCTTGGGCTCCAAAGCTTGGTTTGATGTTACATCGTCATTTGGCTAGCCAATCGGCCAAATCACGGGACCCTAACAAAACCCTCTGTTGTTGTTTCCTTCGAAATATTGAAGGAAACTGACGCTGCAAGGCACAAACGTATTGTTTCGAGTGCCTTTCTATCAAGGATGTTCCATTCCGCGTCTGTCATGGCCATCGACTTCTTTGTTTTTCTGCTCAATGGTAGGTACAGATCTTTCGGATACAGATAATCTTCCATCTGCATCTTCCACAACGGGAAGTTTTGGCCATTAAATTTCTCGACCCTAAATTTACCATCTTTCACCATTTCCCCCACTTGAACCAGGAACCCTTCTTTCCTGCGAGTTTATCAGCCAAATAGACCTTCAGCTTTGATACCAGTTGTTAGAAAATTATATATATTATGGAGCAATACAACACATAAAATATGCAGAAAATACAAGCACACAAAACACATAAAACCAGAGAGACACATATATACGTGGTTCACCCAGTTTGGGCTACGTCCACCCCGAATAGCCAGTCCTTCCTTTCTAGTATCCAGCAAAAATTGAAGAGACAAAACCTATAGTAGATCTATTGTAATATCCTCTGTTCTCTCTCACAGTCTCCCTATCTGTTTCTCGCTATGAGAATACACACGTAATACATAGCCGTAATACAATACCCTCATATATACAAGGGGGTTGCCTTCTAGGGAAAAAAACCCTAAAATAAACATAACTTCTACCGTCAAATCATCTGCATATGAACGGCACAGATTGAATAGAAATTACTATACTTTTACAAGGAAATTTTACATCTGATTTAGCTTCGGGGGTGCTGCCCCCGAAATCTCCCGCCAGGGGTGGGTTCCAAAAAGTGTTGTTGCCCCCCCCCCCCCCCCCTGGACCCCCCATGGCAGCGATTAATTATGGGCGGCATTGCCGCCCCTTTTAAGGTACAGGGGTCCAATGCTGTGATACAAAGTAAACAA
This sequence comes from Pinus albicaulis, assembly GCA_034641835.2. Classification (NCBI taxonomy): domain Eukaryota; kingdom Viridiplantae; phylum Streptophyta; class Pinopsida; order Pinales; family Pinaceae; genus Pinus; species Pinus albicaulis. Next base: position 1,509,770,847 of record CM076578.1, on the reverse strand, counting down.
TATAATCAAGCTCCACACCCAACACAACTAGACATACCTTCTACCATACCATTACCATGCAGTATTAAAACACCCTTCTCTCCAATATGTCCAAGCCTTTGATGCCATAACGTGGTATTTTCTCCAAAGACCACTAAGCTTTATGCTACACTTTTAGGAACCACAGAACTTTTGCAGCCATGAATAACAATGCTACCCAGAAGCTTGTATATAATTCCAATCTAAACTCCCTAGCATCAATATTAGTGCTCCTCGAACCATCTTGCGAGTATATTTCCCGAACACTATTTTTACACCTAGATCATCCATATTGCTTTAAAAAATCATATTTCTGGCCAATGTAGGAATAGGTAGAGCACCATGAAGTGTTTTAATCCTTCCACCTTGCAACTTCGACTTTAATTTTCTGTGTCCCTTGATTTTGGCCTTCCTATCATCGCCTAAGGAGACATCACCACCATCATACTTCTCATACTCGTAGAACCACTCCCTATGGAATGTGAAGCGAAAGGATGCACCTGAGTCAATCAACCATGCCACATGATCTACATGTGTATTTGAAGGAGAAGCCATATACATATTCCCACCTACATCTAAGCTAGTTTTCACCTCTGTAGAAGGAGCATCATCAGATACCTTTAATTTCCCAAGAGCCTTAGATCTACTATCCTTTTTGAAGTGCCCTTCATTTTCACATTTCTAGCACACCTTTATAGGATTTCCTGGAGATTTAGATCTCCCACTCGATAAATTATTTTTATTTATGTTCTGGGACTATCCTCATACACAAAAAAACATCTCCATTCTATTCTTCGATATTTTTCCATCTCATTTCCTCCGATGCAAGGCTGAGGAAATTTCATCAAAATTCAAGGTAGTCGTATTGATACCTATTGCAACAACTAAACTATCCCACGAATCTAGTAGAGAACACAACAAAATTATGAACTTATCTTCTTATGAGATTTTAATATCAACATATGAAAACCGAATTACCACAGTATTGAACGAATTCATATGCTTTGTCGTTGAGTCTCAATCCTTCATCTTCAAGTTATACAAATTTTTCTGCAACAACAATTATTCACCAGAGACTTAGATTAGTAAAAGTTCCCTAACTTGTCCCACAAATCCTTCATCGTAGCTTCCCCAGATACATTAAAAAATACCAAATGTGAGATACACAACTGTATTATGCTCTTTTCCTTCCAATCCAACTTTTCCTAGTCCTCATCTGACATTTCCATTGGTTTAGCATATGTATTTACCAGACTACCATGATCCACTGATATTTATCCACCAGCAGATCCTTCATCTTGAGCTTCCACAATTGAAAACTTTGACCATTAAATTTCTCAATCTCTATCTTTCCACTGTTCAACATCTTCTTTCACAGCAAGAATCTATCCTGCAGATCTCCCACTGAATAGGGTCTACCACAGGTCTGAGAAAAAAACCCCTGAGCATCAAAGGTGTCCCTTTGTATCCAAAAGAACTATGATACCAAATGTAGGTTTTAACCTTTTACATAAATTTTCTGCGAACAAACTCTTAAAATAGGAAATAAACAATAGCAAGAGAATAAAACATAAAACATATATACACAGATATTTTCCCCTAGATCCAAAAACTGAGACTACCAGTTTGATCTTTCATTATATTCCTTTCAATGTTAAACACATATATATACATGTCAAATCATTCATAAACCCCAATCCATTAACCCTGCATTAGAACATAATCATAGTTCCCTTGACGAGGCCTACAAAATACAATGGGAAAAAAAGCATCATGCCCAAAACTATGTGCAAATCCATGCACAGAACCATAGGCAGGTCCGCCCACCTAATACAAGGTCCAAAAAAAACATTTTTAGGGTGTTTCCCCAAACCCCGTGTAGGGGGGCTACTTCCCCTGTCCAAACCCCCCAACATGGGGGGCTGCGCCCCCCTGTTACCCCCCATGTTGCACCCAACACAAGCGTAAGGGGCTTGCCGCCCCCCTCTTACTCCACCCCCCATTTCTTGCCTGGAGAAATTCGTGGAAAGAATATAACAAACACCCAACAATGGCTACAAATCTATGTAATAAATTGAATAAATAAGAAAAAGAATAATTTTTGGTTTTCTCCTATATGGGCTCCCACGTAAAAGAAAAAAATGTGTGCCCTCTTGTGTTGATGTGATGGCCTCTTCATATACAATTGATATGCTACATTATTATGTTTATTGATATGTTGCAAATAGTTTTGATTGATTTCTACACTGTTAGTTAATGAGGAGTTTATAAACATGTTGACACACTGATTCACCCTCCTATTAGTGTGCTCTTAGGTCTAACAAGTAGTATTAGGGTTAGGTTACTTTCAGGAACAATTAACTACTATAAGGTTTAATTGAAAGGAAAATGGCCATGACTGGAGTAGTGGATAAGCCCTTAATGTTTCATGTATCTAATGATTCCTTTTGAAAGATAAGGAGGGAGACCTATCTCATCTCCTTGGGAGAAAATGTTTGGGTAATTATGGATACCAACTATAAAGTCCCTAATACTATTCTGACCTATGTTAATTTTTGGAAGATAGCGATAAATACCCTAATCCTTCCTCCTTATTGAGCAAGCAAAGAAAAATAAATATAATTATTGAAAGGAATTAATTATATTTTTTATACCAAGTTGGCCTCAAGATATTAGTGGGAATTGTTTTAATAAATTTAAAATTTAAATTTTCTCTTTTGATTAGGTCAGCTTGGAAATTAGACATGTCCTCTCAGAATTTTAAACAACTATAAATAACCTATTGTTTTAGTCACCTTGATTGGGAACAAAAATACGATATCTCTTCAACTTCAGATGACATACTTATTCTGAAATGAATCTTTTGCTAGGGCTAAGGATATTTCATAAGGGTTATAGTCTAAATTGTTACGGGACTACACCTTGGTTACAAAAATCTCTCTCAAATTCTACTACAAGAATCACATGGCTACAGGTCTCTTATTATGCATTATGTCTCTCGCAAATATTTTAGGACTCTCTCCTACACAACACAAGTGTATACCCTCTCTTGCTCAACACTATATTCTACTCTCTCACATATCTGTAATGAATATCGTCTCAGACTATTAACATCTATACACATCACTTATGGCATTATTCCTTTGTGATTTTTTTAACATCAATATAAATTATGTAAGTAAATGTTCCTCTATGTCATCTCTATATGTCCATGACATCAATTTGTAGCTATGTCGTTATATTATACAACACCATCTCTCTATGGTTGTAGTATGTCTCACTCTTTCTCTTCACTCTATGTGTGGTAAGATTTGTTATATTAGAGTGGCTGACTTATTATTATGCAATCGCTCCTATGTATTGTAGCTACACTACTATATAGTGGCATAATTTATATATTAGCTATGACATTAGATATATTTATATGTATTGGAAGTATATTCGTTGAATCATATATATTTATATATAGATCCAACAACATTACTTACAGTGGCTTCACTAGATTCATTTATGTAAGCATATATGATGGCTTTTATAGTAGTGTGTGACTATGCCTTTATGTCAGGCAGGACAAGATATGACAGTATGACAGATCATTTTATAACCTTGTTGTATATAGGTGTAATTGACTTTGATTAAGTATAAAAGGTTAGGCAGGGATCTTCATATAAAAGTGCACTATCTATAACACTCTATGTGCATTATGTTTGGATCATTGATGGCATGGTTACTCTACATATGCTCTCTTTCCATAGTGTTAGTATGGCATCATAAAATAGGATATTATTATGGAAACATCACGTTGAGGTTAGTATGGCCACAATGGCATCATGATTGCAATAATCATGTGTTATTGATTTCATTATGGGATTCTCTTTGATTAACATATACTCTGACTTGTAATATTGGCATGACCTTACTTGGATACTAATTATAGTGATCTCCTAGAAGCATAAGACATAGATCTTCTTTGTAGTGAACTTGGCATGCATGAAAGTTCTCTTGATGACAAGTTTTTCTTATGTTGGCATCCCTCTTGGAGTTATCTCGTATTGTTCACAAATGTAGTTGTGAACCTCTTTGGATTAGCCCTAGTTGTTCTGATATGATTTATGATGTCTTATGATGATGTACTTTGTATGTTAGTTGAACAATTGATGAATACCTAATAGAATAAAAAGAATTGAATTCTAGGTTTTCCCCCTTCGTGGGGTTTTTCCGTGGTCTCCGACCAATCCTGGTGTCTCTATGTGTTCTTTATTTTCATCTGTTGTTCATTTATGTTCCACTGCATTGTTCTTGATATTTTTCTTTCCACAAAATTGTATATGATTTAATGATGTTATAATGTTATGGGGTGAACTCGATATGTAAAAAATGAAAAGTATAATGATGCAACTATCTAAAGAAAAGAACAATATATCCCTAAGAGAAGGAATTAGCAACTGATGTGGATGATAAGGAACTCTATACATATAATTCCCAAGCTAAGCATGCTATTCTAAGTGGTATGAAAGATTTATAATTTGTCAAAGGGATGCAGTGTAAGTTAACTCGGGAAGTATGGAAGAAGCTCAAAAATTATTATGAAGGGGACACAAAAGTAAGAGAATTCAAGGTACGATCTCGTGTCAATTCGAATCTTTAAATAAAGAAGAAGATGAGGATATTGCTTCATAATTTCTTCAAGTAGGAAATATTTTCAACTCTATTGCAGGTATCGGTGAATAATTCAAGGATAGTTCTATTTTTAATCGATGTTTTGAGTCCATACCAGGGCTTGTAATCAAGATAATTAATGAGAGAAAAGACACATGAGGAGTTATAAAAAAATAAAAAAATGAAGAGAAATAAGCAGACAGGAGGTAAAACGTAAAATCTAAAACCTAGAAAATGAAAGGGGAAAAATAATGATGAAAGGAAATTAAATAATTTGTATATAAGAATTAACTAATAAATTAGTATTGTTTAATTAGTGTTTATAAATTTTTTTCTATATATTAACTATTTAGTTTCCTTTCATAATTATTTTCCCCCTTTCATTTTTTAGGTTTCAAATTTTATGTTTTACCTCTTGTGAGGTTATTTTTCTTCCTTTTTTATTTATGTATACATCCTCATCTCTCCTTTCTCTCATCAATTATCCTAATGATGGGTCTTGTTCTAGACTCGAATCATTCATTAAAAATGAACATTGTGGATGCAATTATGGAAACATATTCTATAAATTCATATCACCAAAAAAATTTCCAAACAGGGATAATTCTATTGTTCAAAAGGTATTAAACTATCTTCCTTCAAGATTCAATGCCAAAGTATCTGTTATTTAAGAACTAACATATGAGGAAAAAATGAATGCATACATGCCTCTTGGAACAGTCTGAACATATGAGCTAAGAATAAAGGAGAACATATCAGGAGTTAAGGAAGAAGCATGTCAAGTATTGAAAGAAGAGAAAAAACAAGACGATCAAGAAGACTCTAATTATAATGAAGAAGAAGCCAAGCTCATTTCAAAGTTTAAAAAATGAAATGAAAAGCTCAATGGTAATATCCCTTTAAAGTGCTTTGAATGTTGAAGGATATAAAATTATTCTTACAAATGTACTTATGAGAAAATTAATGATAGTGATTGTGAGTCAAGATTTAAGTCCAAGCATCAAAATAAGAAGAAGAATTTCTACTCCAAAGAAGAAAGTGACAATTAAAGAAATGAAAGTGTGAACATTGATGAAAGGGGTGAAATAGTATTCATCACTAAAATGGAATAAATTGAAGCATAAATAGACTATGAAGGAGAAATTAGAAGTGCATTGAAGGAAAGAAATATTCTCAGAAAAAAGGAAGGTCATCTAATGCAACAAATTCAAGAAAAAAATATAAATGAAGACACCATTATTTATCTCATATTCGAACTAGAAGAAGCTGGAAAGGTAAAGGAGCATTTTTCATAATAGCTAAATGAGAAGGACAAATTTTTGAAATACTGGACAAGAAAGATGCCCTCTTAATAGAAGAATTGGAGCAACTCAAATCAAAGTTTCACAATGGAACTGAATCCCTAGATCACATTCTTAACATGCAAAGGTATCCTCTTAATAAGAAAAGAATTGGTTATCAAGAAGGTTGCAAGGCACCCAAGAAAAATGGCCCCCCAAGAAAATAAAATGAATATCATCCCAAGAGGCTTGATTAGAAATTCATTACATCTAATAGAAACTCCCTTGAAGGTACCAATAAAATGATGAACGAGGTCAAGCATGTTCATTTCAATGGCCTAAGGGACAATGCCAAGAAGCAATAAATTACACAAAGTGAAAGAAGCATGAATGAATGGAATCTCCCACAACAAAGAATATTCATAATGGATATAAAATAAGTAATCAAGTACGTGTTGGAAATAAACAAGTGAATGAGACTCCTCCAAGGAATTTCTTTAGAAGATCAAGATATCCATATACCCCTATGTATCAAAATAAGTTCTTTGGTTAATGTTTTTCATGAATGAAATTTGGGAAAAAAGTAAAGGATTGAAGAAACTATGATATGGTCAGGAATAGAGGATATGATCAAGTTCCTAGATGGAGGTATGTGGAGTTAATTAGAATAACACCTCAAAAATCTCCAATATTTTGAAGCCTGATGTTGAATGTTGTATATTTCATAATGAGGGGCATACAAAATGAGATTATAAACTTAATTTGAGATGGCACCAAAAAGAGGAAATTTCTATAAATTCGAGGATTAATTATATAGGATGGATAAAAAGAAAGGAAGTACCTTAGTTAGATCTGACGCCTCAGATCTAACATCTTGGTGAAGGATTCTTCATGGCTATTCTTGTTGAATCAAAACTTGAAAAAGAAATTCTATGCATGAAGGATGAGAACTCTGATAACATGACAACATATGGTAAAAAGGAGGTTTCAAATGAAAAGTAATAACATAGAATTATAGGCATGTACAAACAAATAATTCTTGCAAGTTCTCCATTAAGGATTAGTCTATCTGAAGGGTATATTATATTGAGTCTGTAGGTGTTTTGAAACCAGCTCACAAAATAGAATAATAGATAGATCAACGACTTATAAATCAACTTCTTTGAGGGGGAAACCTCTTTTACCTTACACAAATGAAAAATTATTGGATGATATAAATGAAAAAACCTCCTTTCTATATATAGGAGTCCACGGGATCACAATATACTCCTATCTTAACTAATAATAATAATGTAAGGGAAAAATAATAAAAATAGTGTGCTTTTATGGGGCACAATAATAACAATATGGGGACTACAGGGGTACAAAATTAACAATAAGGGGGCTACACTAACAACAGTAAGGGACTACACTAGTAATATAGGGACCTAACCTATGCCTCTCCTTAAAAAAAGGTTGTCCTCAACGCTTGAGTAATTATGGATGATTCTGTATAAAATTCTCATCCTCCCATGTGGAATTTTCAGTCGGTAAGTTCTTCCACTTGATGAGATACTCTGAAATTGATTGATTTCATAGTTATCGAATTCTTCTTTTCATGACTGCTTTAGGTTCCAATATGATTTTTCCTTCCTCATCAAGTTCTGTTAATATTGTTTGAACTGGAAGTTGTCACCTATAACCTTTTTTAAGCATGAAACATGGAAAAATAGGTGCCCTTGGGAAGAATAAGGAAGCTCCAATTTGTATGCCATAGTACCAATATTTTGCAACACCTTATAAGGAACATAGTACTTTGGCGATAATTTATTATCCTTCTTCGCTTGCTTGAGGGACATTTGCTGTATTGTTGTAGCTGTAAAAATACCTAGTCACCTACATCAAAACTTCTCTCTTTGTCATGTTGATTTGCCTTTTGTTTCATTCAATTTTGTGCCAAATTTAGGTTATCCTTTAAGAGTTGGAGAACTTGTTGTTGATTCTCGATTTGATCTTCTGCTATTTGAACCTTAAATGTTTCTCTTAAAGATGATGTGAAGGGGGTTAATGATATCCATAAAGTACCATAAATGGGGTCACTTTTGATGTTGGTGGAAGGAAGTGTTATACCACCATTTAGCTAGAGGTAACCACTTGACCCATTGTGTTTATTTATCATGTACAAAGCAATGAAGATATCCTTTGAGAAATTTGTTCACTATCTCAGTTTTCCCATAATATTAAGGATGATAAGATGAGCTAAGAGCTAGTTGAGTATCCAAACAATAAAATAATTCCATCTAAAAAAATCCAGTGAAAATGGGATCTATGTCACTTGCAATAATATTTGGGTTTCCATGTAGCTTTTGAATTATTTCCATAAATGCAGTAGCAAGTGTAATCGCGTTAGATGGATGAGGTAATGAAAAAAAAGTGTGCAGACTTGGTAAGTCTATCAATTACCACCATCATGACACTCTTTCCTTTGGACTTAAGTAAACCTGTGATAAAATCCACTGAAACCTCCTCCCAATGTTGACTTGGAATGGATAAAGGTTGTAGGAGGCCCGGGGTTTTAATTGTCTCAACTAGATTCTGGTGGAAAACGAAACATTCCACCAAAAAAATTTCAATATAAGATTTAAGGCCGTCCTAAAAATATATTTCTTCACCTTGTGGTAAGTTTTTAAAAATCTTGAGTGTCCTCCTAAAGGAGAGGTGTGGAATTTCTAAAGAATTGTTTGTTTTAGTTGGGAATTCTTACAAAGATATAAGTGATCTTTGTACCATAAGGAATAATTTTTCCAACTAAATGTATCATATGTACTAGGATATTGTTATAACTTTTGAATAAGTTTCCACACTTCTTCGTCATTATTCCATTCCACCCTTGTTTTGGTTATCCAATCTGGTTGGATAATAGAAATGGCACAAATAAATGCTTCCACATCCTCATTCTTTCTTGAGAGTGCATCTCCAACAACATTTAGCTTCCCTTTTTTGTAGATGATTTCAAATTCATAACCCAACATCTTTGTGACCCATTTTACTTCTCTTATGAAGATAGTATTTGTTCCAAAAAGTATTTAATAATATCATGATCCATTTTTACCTTTAAGTGTCTTCCCATTAGGTAATGTTGCCATTTCTTTAGTGCATGTAGTATTTCCAACATTTCCCTCTCATAAAAAAGCTTTATATAAATACTTTCCTTTGATTGGATAGCTTCCAAAATAAATGGGGCTTCCTTCTTTCATTAAAACAACACCAATTCCATTTCTTGAGGTATCAGATTCCACAATTAAGGTTTTTGTGAAGTCTGGCGTAGTGAATACTGGTTCTTGGAACATTGCCTCTTTAATATGTTCAAAGGCATTATGTGCTTCAGGAGTCCATGAAAATTCATATTTTTTCAATAATGTTGTTACAGGTGCTACTATTCTCACATAATTGTTAAAAAAATTGTGATAATACCCTATTAGCCCGAGAAATCCTCACAATTGCTTTATGGTTGTGGGGAATTTCCATTCCTTAATGGAATTAATTTTGTTAAGGTCTACCTTAACACCCTCCTGAGATACAATATGACCCATATATTCCACCTCTTGTACACCAAATAAACATTTGGAGTTTTTTGCATATAATTTTTTCTCCTCCAATAGTTTGAGCACTTTGTCAACATGTTGAATAGGATCCTTCAAAGAATTGTTGTAGATTATTATATCATCAAAAAATACTAACACAAACTTTCTAAGGAAGGGTTTGAAAATGGAATTCATCAACCCTTGAAATGTATAAGGTGCTTTAGTAAGGCCAAAAGGCATGACCAAAAAATCGTAATGAAACTCATGAGTCCAAAATTTTTTTTTCAGAATGTCTTTAGTCTTCATTCTAGTTTGATGATATCCTGAACGGAGATCCAACTTGGTGAAATAAATTGCTCCATTTAATTCATCCAATAATTCATTAATCACAAAAATGGGAATTTTTTCTTTAATAGTTAGCTTATTGAACTCCCTATAATTCGGACACATGTGCCATGACTCATCCTTCTTGTACACCAATACTACTAGAGCATAGAAAGAAATTTAACTAGGTTGAATTATGCCCGCCTCTAGCATTTCTGCAATCATAGGTTCAATTTTTCTCTTTTGGACATAAGGATATTTGTAAGGCCTGTTGTTTGGAGGAAAAATTTCTGGAATCAAATGAATAGCATGATCATGATCATGAATAGGTGGGTGTGCTTTGGGAGTTTCAAACACCTTTGAATGATTGTCCAAGACATTTTGGAGATTTGGAGAAATAAATGATTTTGATGTTGGAGCTTCTAGTGAGCATAATTGTGCAACTACGCCTCATTGTTCTGTATTCAGAAGATTGTCATAAAATTAGATCTTATTATCTTTCCCAATTTCCTTGTGATACCCTATAATTCAAATTCCTTTCCTTCCGAAAAAAAATCAAGAAAAGTTCTTGAAAATTAAAAGCTACCATTTCATAAGATTGTAACCATTGTACTCCTAGTACAACATCGACACCACCCATTAGAATGGAAATAATTGGACTATTCAATACATATTCCCCCATGGTTAGCTTGAAATTATGGCACTTTCTAGATCAATTTATAGTTCCTCCACTTGCAACCATCACTTAACACTCTGGTGTTGGTTCTGAGGAAGAAATTCAATACCTTACAATGAATAAAATTATGGGTACTACCTGAATCAATCAACACTATTACATTTTTCTTCTTGATATGTCCTTCTATCTTGAGAGTTTGAGGAGTGGTAATTCCTACCAATGGATTACAGGATATGGTCATATTAATTTCTTCTTTCTCTAGGGTTTGTTCCTAGTGTATATCCTCTTATTTTGAAGTTTCTTGTTCATTATATTCCTCCTCTTCACAATCTATGTAAAATAATTTCTTCTCAGCACACTTATGACCTTTAGTGTATTTTATATAACAACTATAGAAAATCCCTTTTGTTATTTTTTCTTCCAATTGTTGTGGTGCCAACCTTGTAGTTTGTGGAAGTCGAGGACTAGCAATACTTCCATATTTATAGTTGTGAGTGGTAGGCTTCCTTATCCCCATAATTTTTCTTTCAATTTTTCTTGCCAACCTAAATGCCTTCTCCAATGAATCATGTTCCCAAAGGTGAAAATAATGTTGGATGTTATCCTTTAAAGTCCATATAAAGACATCAATCTTGTGTTCCTCTAGAAAATTAACTACCCTTATATTCAATTTTTGGAAGTCCTCAATGTGCTCCACCATTGAACCCATTTGTTTGAGATTTATCAATTGGCTAAAGAATTTGTTTCTCTTTGTATCCTCATAATGTGCTATCATTTCCTTCGTAAAAATTGACCAATTGACATATGTTTTTCGAGATAAAAGTCATTGATACCATACAAATGTATTTTTTTCCAAATATAATGTTGCAATACTTACCTTTTGTTTGTTTTTCACATTATGGAGATCAAAATATTGCTCCCATCTGTAGTATCCATGTTACGAGATCCTTGCCATATAACTTCTTCATATTGATCTTTGGAATATGGTGGGTCTTCAATCCAACATTAGAGTTTATGAAATGAAGATTAACGTTTAATTTTTCTCATCATGAGTTTCCTGTACTACCTTTTCATCATTAGGAATCATTTTTTGTAGCAACTTAGTCAGACCTTCATTTAAACCTTCCATGCCTATTTTTATTTTTTATTCTATACCATCAATCTTAGCTTCCATGCCATCCATATTATCTTCCATGCCATTATTCGAACCATTAATATTAGCTTCTACACCATTCATCTTAGCTTCCATGCCTTTCTTCAAACCATCCATTTTAGCTTCCATTTCATTTTTTGTTACTTTTTGCGAGAGTGACATTTGCTGCACTTGGTCTCGTAATTTTGATATATAATGTTGCACTTCTTCCTCTTCATCCGCCATAGTATATTTTTCTGAGGACTTAATGTGTTTAGAATTCTTTTTGGGAGGAATTTTAGAATCTAATGCTTATATCTATGCTTCAATGTTCCTTTGGAATCACCTTAAACTGTTTTTTCAAACAAAACTTATGTAATTTTAAATAACAAATACACACCTTTTTCTTTCCTTTTATGAGGTTGATATTGAACCTGAATTATCTCTGTGATTTTTTATCTTCAATATCTGAAATTTAGTCCTATAGTAGCCCTATGAGTTCTCTTTCCAGTGCCATGGGTGAGACCTAATTTGGATTCTTCAAGGCCAAGTTATGCCTGATCTCCCACAATGACCTAATTATTGGATGGTTTAGTAGAGTGAACTTGTATGGTGTGTTGTGTGTTACTGTTTCGACCTTCAACTCTGAAATCGATAAAAATGAAACTAAAGTCCCTACAATGTTGGTAAATTTTTACATAATTCCAATCTGATGCTTGAAACGAAAGTTATGACGATGATCCCTCAGTCGCGTATTTGAGATGAAATTATGGAGCCTGCAAAAACCCTAATTTCCACAGATCATATCTCCGAAAATATTGTGAACCAGGATTTGAAATTTTTACACAACATTCGTCAGGATTTCGGCTCAAATGGGTTTTTCCTTTAGCTTCTAAACATTTGTAGAAACATATTTATATAAAAAATTCCACGATGGCCTGTTTGCAGCAGCAAAACCTTGGAATCCAAAGCTATGATACCAAATATTATGAAGCCAACTCACAAAATAGAAGAAAATATAGATCAAAGACTTAGAAATAAGCCTCTTAGATGGGGAAACCTCCTTTACATTACATAAATGAACAATTATTGGATGATACAAATGAAAAAACCTCCCTTCTATACACAGGAATCCATGGGGTCACAATATAATCCTGTATGACTTAAAAACAATAATGTAAGGGCACAACAATAACAATAGTGGGATTTTATGGGGCACAATAATAAAATTATGGAGACTACAGGGGTACAACAATAAAAATAATGGGGCTACACTAACAACAATAAGGGACTACATTAGTAATATAGGGGCCTAACATTATGAAAGTTCAGGGACCATTGATGAATAACAACGGAAAAGAAGCACGGTCTCAAGGGGAGACCCTATCTCTAGGAAAGAAACATGATATTAGGAGAATTATTTGACAAATCCATAGGAAATTACAAGAAAAGGTTGTATAGTTTTGGGAAGTACTTATAGAATGTAGACAATATGGCAGACAAAAGAATATGATCTTAAAGAGGCTCTAAAGGATTATATTTACACGGGAGTATTACAATTTTAATAAAAAATTATGTCCCTTTTCCAGTGATGTCAAAGGTGGAGAGGATGTATAAATTGATTCGAGTAGAGAATGAAAAACTTAATGTAAGGAAGTCGAAGAAAGAAGGAGCAATATTTGTAGTTAGGGGCATTTGGTATAGGTAAATTGACATCAATGATCCTCAATTTCTGATGGTGTTTCCATAAATGATGAAAGGGAATATTATTGCACATATTTTTTCCATTGATGAAAATAGGTGTCATTAATGTAAATATGCAATGACCATGGAAGCAATCGTGTCACATATGAAGCAATATGGTAGCTTATACATTCTAGCAGGGTCACCTATGAAGTAGTATGATAACTTGATCTCTTGTACACTCTGCTCACATGAAATCTAATATGTTTGAATAGTATCATGTTTTTTATGAATTTATGGTTCCCTAATAGGGCTATAGATAGCAGGGTTCGATTTTACTCATCAAGATGTTTCTAATGGTATATTATACTTTTAAAAATATCTCTTGGGTGAGAATTTATGGTTTTTTGAAAAGAAACATCAATAAAGGACCCAAATATGGGGAAAAACCCCAAAACAAAAAATTTATTAAAATGTGTGCATGGGTCATGTTCACATGGATTCCAAAAATTAAGCCCATAATGTAAGCCCAAAGTCAAGGGAAAATAACATGGTCAACTTGGTAAAAATATTGGGGAGGAAATTCCTAATTTGTTCGAATGAGCCATGGTCGGCTATACTGGCTTCAATCATAAAATTATATATATATAATCCATGCCATGAAGGAGAAAATAAACTAACTCAGGAAAGAAAATTTTATATGTTTGACTTCAAGAAGTGTTTATCTGAGGTTGAATTATTACTTTGGTTGGTCGTATGATCGAGTTCTGAATAGTGTTGACCCATGGTTGAATCTTGTTTACATATGTTGATCATATGGTCGCGCTCTACACAATGATGGGGCATGGCCAAATTTTTTTTCTCATGTGATCAAGTTTCAAACAATGATGGGATGTGGCCACTTTTTTTTATAGGTGTTGTTCAATTTTTGAGTTTGAGTAATGTTGGGTTGTGTCAAAATTTTGTTTATGGTAGTTGTGCAAGAGATAAAGTTTTACGCAATATTATTGGCTTAATTTTTGTTATAATTGTGATGTTATTGGTCCATGATTGAAGTTTATTTATGAGTGATCGAGATCTAAGTAGTGTTTGGGCCATGGTCGAATGGTTGTTTAAGTCTAAGACAAGTCATAAGGATTTTGGATCGAGTGATCAAGTTTTGAGTAGTGTTGGGCCATGGTTGAAGTTTTATTTATGAGTGATCAAGCTCTCAGTAGTTATTAGTCCATAATTGAATGCTTGATTACATCTGAGACAAGCCCTATGACCTTTTGATCAAGTGATTGGGTTTTCAGTAGTGTTAGGTTGCGGTTGAGATTTTGTTTATGAGTGATGGATCTCTTAGGAGTTGTTGGGCCATGGTTGAACAATTGATTACATATAAGACAAGTTGTAAGGTGTGTTGATCAAGTGATCGAGCTCTAATAGCTATTGAGATGTGTCTAAATGATTGAATACATATAAGAAAAGCCATAAGGCCTATTGGCGGAAAAAGTTCCTTAAGCTAAGAGTTGACAACCTCGACAGAGCAAAAGAATGTCATAAATAACAAGCACTCATACAAGCATTCCAAACATGTAAAATAATAAAGTTGGGCTCAAAGGAGTACTCTAAGGTACTAAGTTTTATGTTGATCCCATAGGTTCCAAACACTCTGCTTCCTCCAGAAAGAGCATACCTATAATGCAATTCAAAGAGGCATATACATAATAAGTAATTAAATGTGCAAACATAATAGATATGTTATATAATTACACATAAGCATATAAACCATGAATCGTTACATATAAATCATGAAACATGAAGTCATAACATATTGGAAATGAGACAGAGCTTCTTTATTGATATCAACAAATAGTACTGGAAAGCTACAACCTGATCCGATCCATGGCACCGATGAAACCTTCCCTTGGATCCATCCAATCCAAGCCTCAAAGACAACCTATATAGCAAGTGAAAAAGGATGCCATATAAGGATGAATGAGTATTTCTGTAAGGAAACAAGGGTTTCCTATAAACTGGGAAGTGCAGGAGGCACCGGGAAAAATCAGACTTTATATGCGGATCAAAATGAATATAATGTCGATATCCTATCTCTTGATTGTAATTAGACCTTCTCATGAGGTGTATAACTACCACCTGAAATTAGTTAATTTGGTTAAGCCATGGGATCTTGTAGGTGGTATTTTGGTAAAACCTGTAAACCCAGCCCAAAAAATAGGATATTATTTTATTTTTTAATATTTTTAAGAGTATATGCAGGTTATGTATTGTGGGAACCATATGTGTACTTGATTTTGAGAGGGTAGAGTCACGTATGGAATCTGAAAAAATATTTTTAATATAATATCAAGTCTATATGGGAAAGGGATGCCTAAGGCCATACAAGAGCATCAAAACTGCACGAGCATTGAATGATTCTATAAAATATGCCCCCTAATATATGGGGTCAGAAGGGGTACATGATGGCCGAAATGTATTAAGTATACAGAGAGGAGCCATTTGAAAACCTAAGAGGAGATCACCAGATTCTAGTGCACTGAATACCTATCGAAGGAGTCAGAAGGAAGACTCAAGTCTCAGGTGGGCATACCCATGCTCAGAGATAGTAAAGCATGTTTGTTGATCAAGTATAAAGAGGATCCAAAATGCATACATAAGTGTACAAAAAAATTTGAAGAATACATAATGGATAATTAGATAATATCCACAAAGGAACACATCAGATCTATGTCTCAATGTCACATATAGAAAGAAGTCTGATCAATGATGCTAGAAGTGTGTCTGACCAATAATGTTTCATAACTAATCCTCATAAAATTACCAAGTCATATAGGTGTAATAGTGGTACTACATCAGGTTCCAACATACAAGATGTTGTTGTATGCACTGCAACATATAAGGGTGGAAAGTGTCACTGGCAGAAAACTGAAGCAGTTTTCAAGTGAACCAATATGTTGACACAACCCGAGGTATTCATTGACCGTTGATGGTAAATATCTACACTATGGGAATAAATAAGTTGAATTTGACCATGTGAGAAATCGTTTGATTACCATTCATTAATGTTTACTATTAACAAACATGATACAACTCACCGATAATGATGAGCATCAAGGTACCCCAGTACAATCTAACAAGTGAAAATAAATGTGTTGAAGGTGAACACTTCAAAGAATCTACCAATCAGAAGACTTTGATGTATTATCACTATCGATAGTGTAGGATTCTGCCACTGATGACTGCAAACCCTAAGGTACTAAAAAAGGTCGACTCTAGACCTCGTTCCCAGAGCAATGATTTGGAGTCAATGGAAAAGGATCTGCAGGAAGGAAGGCATTAAGGAATCCCACATCAACCAGTGTGAGTGTAACCCGTAGGCTAATAATTTGGAATAACTCAGAAAAACATGAGATGAAGTAACCATTTTGAAGTACATGTCTGGTATACATAGGATTTGGCTAGCACATGATAGAAATCCTCTGAACCAACCAATACTTAAATTTGAAACAGAGGCAAGGAATCCATCAATATGGTCAAATGGAAACCAAGGTACTACGTGGATCCCAATCTATGATAATGTAAGATAACATCAAGAAAAATGGAAACCACTCAGTGAAATACACATAATGTTGATTGATGTTGAGCACAAGGTCACTTATCAACGATGTAAATAGGGCCACGGTGCTACTCTAGGTCTACTCTCAGAGAAACATTTCAGATTCAATAAGAGAAGGCCTGCCAGCAAAAAATCAATGGAGAAATTCTTAACCAGCACGAGCGAATGACCTAATAGCTTATTTGATACTGAATATAACATAACAGACCAAGTATGGTCGAATGAAAATGAGTCAAGAGACACCGCAAAATGGCTAACACATGTTTACTTCACTTGAACAAAAACACGACATGATTTGACTCTATGGCAGGATAAAATAACTTTGTATAAGTTTGCAATGTAGGAGGCATCAACAAACTCTCCATATGATTGGAATAGATAACCAATAGAAGGAGGACTGACTCAAGAATAAGGTTAAGGCTCCCCTAAAGTCAAACTACGTCCCATTTCAAATGGAGGAAAGACTTAATTTAAGTTCTTTGTTCAAGGGTGACATAACTAACTCTTGCTGACATCAAATATCGAAGAAAATTTTTCGTTCCCACTCTTTTTGGAATATATAATATTTTTTGTCTTTTTCATATTTAAAGCCTGAAAAAGAATAAAATAATTCCTATAGTACAGTGGAAAGAATGAGTTTTAAGGGTGATTTCACTAGTTCCTGGGTGTAATATTCCTTTTTTTGGTGTCACCTATGATAAGGTTAGGATGGAATTCCAGAGTTGAGAGCAGACTGGTCATAGGTATAGGTTGGTGCCATCATCGGGACCAGGGGATTTTTGGAGGATTTTTGAGGAGTTTCTATGAGGACTGATGGCATTCACTTGATATATTCCATCATCCGCATAGTTTGCCTTTCGTTCTGGTGCATTCTGACAACTTTCGGAAAAATGAGTTATTTTTGGGCTTAACTCAATTAATTACTCTCAAGGTGCCATTCCAAGAGGAATACATGATAGAAAACCTTAGTGTAATATATCGTTGAAACTGGGATGAGAATACCTACATGATGGGATGGTTGGAGATGAGTTTCAGTGACCTGAGGATACATGGTAGCCGATTTACTCTTTTCTGCATTAAAAAGGAATATTTTAATTGTAAAATAAGAGGGAAAAGTGGTCCATGATTAAAATAATATTAAAATAAGGCTCTAGAAGGATTCCATGAAATAATAATAAAATAAGGCTCTCGAAGGATCCATGAGATCTATAAAAGAAAAGGTGTAGGCCATTGAGGAATAACTTGGATTTGATATATTTTCTTGTATGTGAAGTTGAGAACCTGGTTCTCTTCTCCATTGGTAGCCCCAAGATGGAAACCCTTAGGTATGTTGTTGAGTGTTGGATGAAAACCCAACTCTCTTTGAGGAGACTTTATTTAGGAGTTTCACGGAACTTTAGGGATATTGGAGTGAGGATCATTTAGATCCTCAATTGGTGCTTCATTTATTTCTAGTTGATTCCGTGCTAGTTATTTCTGGAGGGAGAGTGTAGCAATTTAGTTTTGAGAGGCCAATGCAGTATTGTAGTATATCCTTGAGGCCAGTTGTATTTCAATTATCTCAGTAATTTCTCATTACATAATGTAACCCCAGTTATATTATAATAAAGCTGAATTATCTCCTGCATTATGGTGTTATGGATTTGCATGTACTTGTATGTTTTATTTTACATGGAAATCTTCTGTTAAATGCATGATAATTTTATGAGAAATTTGGGGTTAAGTGAATTTCTACAATTTTAGTTAAAATATCCCATTTGCGATATAATAGTGGTATCAGAGCTGGTGATCTTGCGAGCCTAAGGGTTTACTTTTAAAATTACTGAAAAATCCAAATTCAAGGGTTTTACTATAGATCAATTTCAGAGGAAGATTGATGGTTTATTATTTTGAGGCATTTTTGGAGGACGCAGTTGGGTTCTTTTGTTTATTGTTGGTTACAAGGTTCATTAACTTATGAGAGCTATAGGCAAACCTAGGTTCATTATCTTTTTAGCTATAGGTGAACCTCCAAGGTTGATATTGAAATTGTATTTGTCGAGTAGCGTGGTAGTCTATGTGGCAGTGCAGAGGAGGATACTTGAGCCTAGTTGTGGAGGAAGGTCTCAACCATTTGAGATTTCTTTTTTGAGGGAGATAGAGGAAGTGCAAGAGGGATTATTTGTTGCACATTTGGAGGGTTTTTGAGTATTTCGATGATAATTTTGTAGACAGCATATTTAGTAGCTACTCGGAGAGTGTAGGGCTTGTTGGGGTCAATTTTGGAGGATCGTGATTTGGCCAAACCATTTTTGGGTTTTGGTCGGATTGGCTTGAGGAGTCCAGGAGTGATTTTTGGGAATTTATTAAGCACCGAATGTGGGTGTTTCGGCTAATTGTAGAAACTAGTGCAAAATTGCTGCCAGAGAGCATTTTGATGGGCCAAATTTATATTCCTGGGAAAAATTTATATTGCAGGGCCAAAATTATTCTTCTATGGGGAATTTATCTTGATGGGTCGAAATCAATTGTTGGGCTAAGTTTACTTGTTGGAGCCTAATTTATTTGTGTGAGCCTAGTTCATTTTCCCAAGCTAGATTTATCTATTGGGGCTGATTTTATTTGTGGGGCCAAGTTTATCTATCATAACTTAGTTTAATTTTCAAAGGTTTTGTATGAGATTTATCTCATTTGAGTCAGTGATTTTGTAGCGAATTTTTGAACTGAAGTGTAGGAGCATTGTGGTAAAAAATTATCTTATTTGGAGCATTGTGCATAGTTGGGCAGAGTAGGAAACTTGCACTAAATTGAGGTTTTTTTAATCTTCTAGAATCTACCCAAGATTTTTTTGGCTTTTGTGAAAGGATTTTGTGGTTAAAATTTCAAAACTTTCTAGGCGATATTCGGGTATCAAATCGTCATTCTTATAGTAGGGAAAGTCACAGGTTTAGCAAATTTTCACACTATTTGAGCATTTTGGGTCAATCAGAATTAGCCCAAAACATTTCTAGGTTTTTCTAGGTTTGTGGTGGAGAGCCCAAGATTGATTTGGAACAATTTTGTGAGCACTTTTGGAGGCTCAAACAAGGGTTCCTTCCAGCCAACAGTTGCAAAATTTTCAAAGTCAGTGCAGATCTTGAGGAGAGATCATTTCCTTGCATATGGGGTAAAATTTTTTGCACCTAAGATTGTTTAGATTTCTTTGCTAGGATGAATTCATCTTTTCGTGAAAATTTGATTTTTCTAGAGCCCAATTTATTTTCCAGAGCCTAATTTTTTTGCCGGAGCTAGATTTATTTGTTAGGGTAGGGTGTTGTTGTGAGAAATGTGAGGTTCTATGAGTTGGTTGAATAACTATATTCATATGTTATAGTAGTTGTGTATTGCTATGAGCATTGTATAGTCATAGTCTGAGTATGTTATGTGAGTAGAGGTTGAGTCAAATTATCTACAACATTGTCACTCTTGCTGCAAAATCATGGGATTTGAAGAGACTTTTTAAAATCTTAGAAAAATGTTTAATGAATTAGAAATAATTTTGTACCAGCTACAGTTTGAAAAAGCACTTGCACAAGGTGCTTGGAGCTGTAATTTTTCCTCGGATCAAAGAGAAAAACCGAACAACAAACCCTTTTCAAAGGGGATACATGCCATCCTACAACAAGAGCAGATAAGGGATTTGCAAAAAGAATGGAGGTAGGGAATTGGATCTTTGCACTTGGATCTAGTTTGATGAACCTAAAGATGACCGCAAAAACTTTGGTTATTATGGAGAATCTAGAATCACATCTTTCTAAAGTGAGCCAATTAGATTTGAGGGTCCTAAATTGTGCAATAAAACCAACGATGTTTTCTTTGATTCATCCTAGATTATTGGAGCATCCTTGTGAAGGATTCATACTTATAGTAGCTTCTTCTCTGAGTGAGATTATCATAATAACTTCACCTATGCTTCCTTATAATGATGACATTATATGGAAAGTTTCCTAGATAATAGAAGAGAATCTCTAGGATCTACATAACATATGGGGTCTTGCCATTGAGAAGATGATCAAGATCTTAGAAATCATGGTTGGAGTCATGGGTAACCATGATGACATTTGAAAGATGTTGCATACTAGATTGTTGACCATTTATAGGAGAGAATAGTTGGTTTCACCTGTTCCTTACGAACTGGCTGAGAGGTTGGTTGAGCAAAACCTTGGGTTGTTTAGGAGATAATTGACCAGGCAGGAGCTACTCTGATTTGATGGATCATGCAAGAAGAATGAGTGGAGTAGGAAGGGAATTTGCTTCATTTTCAAGGGACCTTGGGGACCCAGTCACTCATGCTTAAGAGATGTAGATGAGGTAGCAGAGGTAGAGAAGGAGGACATTCCTTTTGTATGTCAGGGTGAGAACTCTTCTTCAAATGAGTGCATGGGGTCATATGAGGATGCTTCTGGGGAGCATGAGCAGTCATGTGGAGTTGATGACAGTAACCTGAATTTTTATTCCAGTGTGCAGAGTGAATAGTCAGGGGACTCTATGGGAGATATTCAAGATGATGAGTCACGTGTGATGATTCAGCTGGAGCAACATATGGTGGAGCATGAGTCAGTTGGGGAGGACTATATGCATATCATGCGTGATAATCCTTTGGGGGAGAGTCGAATGGAGGGTCACATTGAGTCTGTGGTGGATGTACGGCTACCCTTAGGGTCAGCCATTGGTGAGGAGCAGGCGGATCTATGGGCATCTAGCAAGGTGACAATAGTTGTAGATACTTATCCTTAGGAGATGTTGGAGGTATATAGGGTAGTTTTGCGGGAAGATAGTAGACACCAGGACTATGAAACATCTGATCAGGAGAGGGAGGAGTTGTTGGAGATGGTGGAGCATCCATCTTTGGGTCAACCTACAGATGAGATGTAGAGAGATGCACATGTAGTCAGCAGAGTTACAGTACTTTCAGGTGGAAACAATCTCCAAGAGTACATCTATGGGGATTGCAGCATATATTGCCCACTTTGTCCTATTATAGAGATAAGGGCCTTCTTCTGTAGGAAGATCATGTCAGTAGATGGGACGGGGCAACAAGAGTTGAGTATGGACTAGTGACCTCACACTAGACTTTTTCTATATGCATGTGTCATTGCAATTGATTCCTCTTCTAGGATAGATTGGTGGGAGATCATGAGTTGGTATCCTATTGATGATATGATATTTTTTGTAGGGATCATAGTGGAGTACAAACCCTTAGACATTACAGATGCGAAAACTTCTAGTTGGTAGTGGGGCACAGGTTGAAAATTCTTCAGAATTCAATCCTAACTTCAGGAGAGCATGGTTAGCATGAGATCAAGTTAGGATTTGGACTGGAGAGAGGTGATGAGTTGGTATCCTATTGACATAGTATCATTATTAGTCCCTAGTACATTTCGGCAGGAGCACTTGGATGAGAGAGATGTTACATATTCCATTGGGGCATGGATTGTGGACCAATAGTACATCATTATTTCAGTAGCACTAGCTCGACATCTGTAGATTAGGATTGACCTCTGACTAGTCCAGAGGTTGGATTGGAGAGAGTGGTTGAGTTGGTCCTCCCTCCATGGGGTGGAAGCTACAGCTAGAGATAGTGTAGAGTACGAGCCATGGGATTCAGGCGATGATTGGCCATGGTGGCATTGGGACCCAAGAGGATTGATTGGTGACAGGTGGAGTGAGAGATCAATTTGGAATCCTAGAATAGAGGGGTCTATTCCCAGTGAGTTGATGCAGGAGCATAGCAGCACCCAAGGGTTTACCTAGGATCTGGGCATTGGGTCTCAGTTTCATCGGGCCAACATGGTGGCCCACATATTTGGATTTCTTGAGGGAAATAAATATTGGGGCAGAAGGTCTGCAATGCTCATTTTTTTGGTGTCACCTATGGTAGGGTTAGGATGGACTTCAAGAGTTGGGAGTAGATAGGTCACAGGTACATGTTGGTGTCATCAGCGGGCCCAGGGGATTTTTGGAGGAGTTTTGAGGAGTTTCTATGAGGACCGATGGCATTCCCTTGATATATTCCATCATCCGCACAATTTTTCTTTCGTTCTGGTGCTTTTCAACAACTTTTGGAAAACTGAGTTGCTTTTGGGCTTAACTCAATTAATTACGCTCAAGGTGGAATTACGAGAGGAATACATGATAGAAAACCTTAGTGAATAGCTCGTTGGAACTAGGAGGAGAATACCTACATGATGGGATGGTTGGACATGAGTTTCAATGACGTGAGGGGACATGGTAGTTGATTTACTCTTTCCTACATTAAAAAGGAATATTTTAATTGTAGAATAAGAGGGAAAAGTGCTCCATGATTAAAATAATATTAAAATAAGGCTCTAGAAGGATTCCATGATTAAAATAATAAAAAAATAAGGCTTTAGAAGTACCCATGATATCTATAAAAGAAGAGGTGGAGGCCATTGAGGAATATCTTGGATTTGATATATTTTCTTGTATGCGAAGTTGAGAACCTGGTTCTCTTCTCCAATGGTAGCCCCAGGATGGAAACCCTCAGGTATGTTATCGAGTGTTGGACAGAAACCCAACTCTCTTTGAGCAGACTTCATTCAGTAGTTTCACGGAGCTTCATGGTTATTGGAGTGAGGATCGTTCAGATCCTCAATTGGTGCTTCATTGGTTTCTGGTTGATTCAGTGGTAGATATTGTCGGAGGGAGAGTGCAGTAGTTCAGTTTGAGATGCCAATGCAATATTGTAGTATATTCTTGAGGCTAGTTCTATTTTAGTTATCTCAGCTATTTCTCTTTCCAACATGTAACCCTAGTTATATTATAATTAAGCTGAGTTATTTACTGCATTATGGTGTTATGGATTTTCATGTAATTTTATGTTTTATTTTACATTGAAATATATGATAATTTTATGAGAAATTTGGGGTTAAGTGAATTTCTTCAATTTTAGTTAAAATATCTCATTCGGGTTATTACACTAGGATGAACAATCCTACGCTCAATGCAAGGTGGCAAATATTATTCATCAATACTAGAGGGATGTTATTTTGATGGATAAAGGGACTCAAGTCATAGAGGGTAATGAATGCATGGTTTGAACTTGTAGAAAATTCATGGCTAAGAGTGGCCTTTACACGAGCCTAAATGAAGTCGGCTTAAGGCCAAAAGGTACAAGTATTCAATATGCAATGCAGTAGCACAACTCAACACATGGGAGACTCTAGGGTATAAATCCATAAATATAGAAAAGAGAAATGAGGATGAGGCTTCAACGCAAAGTCATGATGGGACTAAATAGGAATCCTGAGCCTAAAAACAAAAATTCTATTGGGAAAAATACTGAGAGGGGGGTGAATCAGTATTTAGGGCTGAAAACTTTTTTCTTTTTCTTTCTCTTAAAACCATATGCTATTTTACAAAATCCAACGTGTATGTCCAGAGATCTTATTAGATCATTGCATCATTCATTCATCGGATGTTTAGTAAGCAGTAAGTATGAACAGAAATAATAGAACAAACCATCAAATACAAGCCACACATATGGACACCAGTTTTTAAGGTGGAAACCCAATTTGGGAGAAAACAACCGCTGATGTTATCACAGTCTTAAATATTTATTATATAAAGAAAACTTCTTACAATTTATGCTGGCGCAGACTTATACCAGCATGCAGGCACCCACCTGCAGAAAGGCTACAACCTTTTCTCATTTACCAGCTACCACTGGAAGGGAGCCACAACCCCCTCACTGAAGGCTTCAACCCTCAGCACCACTGCGGACCGCGTTTCATCAGTTTTCATACTGGATCCATCTGCTTCCACACACCAAACCTTGCAGGCCACCAGATTTATTCATTTTCTTTGCACCAGTTCTTCATGATTTCATCAGTCGATCAAACCAGAGTTTCACCATCGTCAGATCATTATATCCATGGGTGCATCGTAGATTCAGATTTATCGATTAAGAACAGAGTTCATCCATGCAGATATTCCTTAGAGAAAATTATTCATTCGCCACCCTTACGCATACACCCTTCGTACTATCATCCTCTTCGCCTTATATATTTTAACTTCTATCAATATCATGAGTAAAAACCATTCAACCGCTAATGGTATTCCTTTAGTTTACTCCACGCAGTTCTTTGATTTCTTTTTAATTTATTTATCAATTTGAAGAAATTGACAAATAAATATATTTACAACTTTGAACTGAACTTTAGGATTAAAGTTACATCCCTTCGCACTTAAGAGAAATATCCAATGCTTTTCAAAAAATTAACCTTATGATAAACCTTTGACCCCAGGCCCACATATATAGTCAATAGCCAATCAAATACGTGCATGGTACCATAGGTAAACTTCGCGCAAGTCCAGCGTTCGATCACCGTTCGATAGCACGCTTCCAGATCAACAACATATATTCATATCGCTCGACCTCCGATGCCGAACGTTAACGTGCGATGGCATGCCATACTTTGGTTATTCTTCATGCACCTTCCTCATATGACCACCATCCGATGGCTTCCCTTCAGATCAACGGCGCACAACAATATCGCTGGGAATCCTAGGTTGAACTATAATGCACAATGGCACACAGTGACAAGTGGTTTTTCGTGGGTCTCCTTGCCACGTGTCGAATGATTTATGGAATCACTCCCAATTCCTCAAATACTGCTCACTCCACATAGGTGGTGTGATGAAAACCATAAACCACCTTCACTGTTCACTCGGTCATGGTTCCGTTCTTCCATGCAGGGTTCCGTCGCACTTCCTTTTGTTACGTTTTACCTCTTTTCTTCCAGGTTCTGTTCATGATTTCAAAGGTTAGCCTGGCTTGCGCTATAACCTTCCGGTCTATCTTTAAGTAAGATTTCCATAATAAACGAACAAATGTAGTTCTCTTCCGATACAAGATTTCTCACAAACATTACTCGCACCAAATTCAATGTCATTCTCCAGTCTTCAATTTTGCTATAACATATCAACCTTCCATTGCATGTTCTTGAGAGCTCTATCCCGTCATAGTGCCGCTTCTAGTCCGTACATTCAAGTTCTTGATTCTGCAAGCAAACATCATATCTCTACAACCATTAAGAAAACCATCATATTAATTCCTTCAATGGATTTCTTACTTATCACAAATTACCATTTACTAGAGCATTCTCGCTTCAATTATGCACTCTACTTCTATTCACTGTCTTTTCATTGTCTGATGCCTTAGTTCCTTATCTGCCTTGCGCCCTCTCTTCTTCTTTGCTCTTTCTGCTGGTCTCTTTGCTGCTTCTGCTATCTCCCTGTTACTATCTCTTCTTCTTGTCTAATGTTGCTCTGTGCTTCTCTCTTTTTGTTGTTCAGATGCTCCTTCTTTGCCACTTCCGTTGCCATCAATGACAATATTTCCAACAATATCCTCCTTTGGCATTGATGGCAATACTCTTCCTCTGTTTGTCTTATAGAAGCCCTTTGTTGCTTTTCCTCCCCCTTTGACATCAATGGAAAAGAGTTGATCAAGATCCTTTGAACCGACAATATCATGCTCCCCCTGAGATCATGCTGCATCTTCAAACATAATATGACCAAAAATGCATCCTTTTCATATGACCAATGCTCCCCCTTAGCTTGTGCATTCAGAGATGCCTAACAGCACCTCACAACCAATTTAATCTTCTGTATTTAAGTAGATCTGGTCCTCTGCATGGCAGAGACTACTCCCAGCTTCTATCTGAGATATTCGAACGCTTCCCTGGGTAGAGGTTTGGTAAATATATCAGCAACTTGTTCTTTGGAGGGAACATACTCCAACTTCACCTTTTGTTCAAGCACTTGTTCACGTAAGAAGTGATACTTGATGAGAATGTGCTTGGTCTTGGAATGCATAACAGGATTCTTTGAGATACTGATGGCACTTGTATTATCACACATAATGGAGATAGGAGGTGAACATTTGATTTGAAAGTCTTGTAGGGTTTGCATCATCCAGAGAAGTTGAGTGCAACATTATGCTGCAGCCACATATTCTGCTTCTGCTGTGGATAAGGCAATAGAGCTTTGCTTCTTGCTGAACCAAGATACTAATCAGGGCCCCATATAGAATGCACCACCACTAGTGCTTTTCCGATCATCAACACTTCCAGCCCAATCTGCATCAGTGTATGCATGAAGAGTAAGATCAGCATTCTTTGGATACCATAGTCCAAAATCTTGAGTTCCTTGTAGATATTTGAATATTATTTTCACAGCCTGAAGGTGAGACTCTTTTGGATTAGCTTGGAATCGTCCAACAATCCCAACTGCATGCATGATGTCTGGTCTTGTCCCAGTGAGATAAAGTAGACTTCCTATCATAGATCTGTATTCTGGTTGATTCACAGTGGGGGAATCATCATTAGAACTAAGATTACATCCAGTTATCATTGGTGTACTTACAGGTTTGCAATCTTCCATGCCATACTTCTTTAAGATTTTCTTGAGGTATTTTGCTTGTGATAAGAATATGCCATTTGTTGCTTGTTGCACTTGCAAGCCAAGAAAGAATGTTAGTTCCCCAAGTAAAGACATTTCAAATTCTTGCTGCATATCAGAAGCAAATTTCTGACTCATAGACTCTTCATTACTTCCAAAAATGATATCATCAACATATACAACCACAATCAATAGTTTGTTATTTTCAGTTTTTGTGTATAAGTTGCTATCAGCAGACCCCTTTGAAAATCCTTGTTGATGAAGATATTTGTCAAGACGATAGTACCATGCCCTTGGAGCTTGTTTGAGACCATATAGAGCCTTTTTAAGTCTACAAACAATTTTTTCATCATTTCCAAAAATGAATCCTTCTGGTTGTTCTATATAAACTTCTTCTTCTAGATCACCATTGAGAAAAGCAGATTTAACATCCATTTGATAAACTTTGATTTGTTGGAAGCTTGAAAAAGCAAGAAACATTCTTATGGCTTCAAGTCTGGCTACAGGAGCAAAAGTTTCTTCGAAATATACACCTTCTTGTTGAGCATACCCCTTGCAAACAAGTCTAGCTTTATTTCTTATAACGTCCCCATTCTCATTTAACTTGTTTTTGAATATCCATTTAGTTCCAATGAAATTTTTGTCATGAGGTCTTGGTACTAATTCCCAAGTGTGATTCTTTTCAATTTGATCAAGCTCTTCATTCATGGCTTGAATCCAACATTCATCTTTGCTAGATTGACTGACATTGTGTGGTTCAATAGTGGACAGAAATGCCAGATTGCTAGAAGATCCCACAAGAGTCCTTCTTGTTTGTACACCTGATCCCTTTTCTCCCAAAATTTGAGATTATGGATGATTCTTTTGAACATATCTGGATGGAGCCTTTTCAGACAAATCATCTTCGGGTTCTTCATTGGGTTCACTGTTTGTATCATTACTATTTGATGTAGAAGGATATATGTCATCATCATCGTCTTCAATTGTTGTTTGTTTTTCTTCTTTTGGAGCTGCTGGAGACTCATCAATAACAATATCTATACATTCAACAATCTTCCGAAGTCTTTTATTGTAACACTTATATGCCCTAATCCTAGAGGAGTAACGAATCAATATTCCTTCATTTGCTATGGGTTCAAACTTGCTAAGTTTTTCATCATTATTTTGGATAAAACATTTGCTTCCAAAAATTCTAAAATGCTTTACAGTGGGAGAATTACCATACTAGAGTTCATATGGAGTTTTATCACTATTTACACGAACATGTGCCTTGTTAATAATATTTACTGCGGTATGTGCTGCTTCTCCCCAAAATGTTTCAGGTGTTCCGGAATCATCAAGCATGGCTCTAGCCATTTGTTGAACTATTACCAATGCATTATTTACTGTCATAGATACATTTGTGGAGTTTAAGCCACGGAAAGAAGTTTGTCTTTATTTTATGCCGTATTATTTCAGTGAATTCAAAGAATTCATTTGATGTATATTCTCCTCCTCGATCAGATCTAAGACACTTGATTTTTAGATCTAATTCATTATCTACCAATGCTTTGAAGATCTAAAATTTCACAAATGCTTCATCTTTGTGTTTAAGCAGCCCAATCCAACACATTCTGGAGAAATCATCAATGAATAAGATATAGTATTCTTCACCACGTGGTGAATTTTTCCTCATAGGTCCACATATGTCAGTATGAATGAGTTCAAGAGGCTTACTTGATGATCCTTCCTTGGCATTAAATTGTACTCTGGTTTGCTTACCGAATTGGCAAGATTTGCATATGATATTTTCAGGTAGGGTAATTTTGGGAAGATCACGAACAACTTTAAGTTTGCTTGATTTGTTGATTTGAGAGAAGCTCAGATGCCCCAACCTTCTGTGCCATAGCTAGTTTTCTAAAGATTTACTCAAGTAACATTGTTCTTTGCAATTCTTTAATACATACAGGTTGCTTGGAGTTCTTTTTCCTTTTATAATTGTTTTACCTGTATCAAGATCACGTACTACACATTCTTTTGAACTAAAGACAACTTCAGTTCCTTGATCACACATTTTACTTACACTTAACAAGTTATGCTTTAATCCATCCACATACATGACTTCATTAGCTTTCACCTTTTCTTTTAGAAAAACAGACCCTTTTCCCTTAATGACTGCAGGAGTGTCATTTCCAAATGTAACATTTTTTTCTTTTTCTAGAGCACTATATGCAAGAATTTTGTCTTTATCACCTGTCATGTGTCTTGAGCATCCACTATCAATGTACCATTGGTTTTCTTCATCTTCTGCAAATAACGCTATGCCACAATTTTCAACCTGTAATTCCTTCTTTTTCCATACTTTGGAGCTTGAAGGAGCATGTTCTTTTGGCTGAACTTTGCTCCTGCATTCAGATTCTTCATGGCCAAAGTTATTGCAATAAGCACATTCAACTTCATTTTGAAGAGGAGAAAAGTTGTTATAGGTATTCTTCTTTGTTTCAATATCAATCCTTTTATTTCTTGCTTCTCTTGTCATGATGGTTTTATATGCTACACATTGAACAACTTTATGACCAAAATTGTGACATGAGAAACATTGTCCATTGAAGAAGAAATTTCTACGATCATAAAATCTCCTTCTTGAATTTACCTATTGATTGGTGTTTCTTTGAAAGATATTCTTGTTAGTGTTCTTTGAATTTAGATGATCATGCTTTACCTGCAAAGATTCTTTATTCCCTTGCTGAGTGGCAGCATGTTGTATACCAGCAGTAGCTGCTTTTAGATAATTTGGTGCTAAAGCCTGAGAAGATTCTCCGATATATCCAAGACCTGTCTTTATAAGGGGAGAACGTTGTACCTTGATAATCTCATCTAATGTTTCAGATCCTTTAGAAAATCTAAGATTCAGAGTCTTTACTTTCTCAAGTTATTTTCTTAGACTTACTACTTCACACTCTAATTTCTCATTGTGTTTCTCTTTTTCTTCAAGCTGATTTTTCAGAGTTTCTATGATTATTTTACTCTCTTCTAAGAAAATTTTGAGTTGATTGTTTTCATCAAGAAAATCATTGTATTCTAGAGAATCCACAAAAGTATCCTTTTCTTCTCTAGATTCTTTTTCAAATGCCATGAGAAGTCTAAAATCTTGTTCACATTCTTCCTCACTATCAGATAACCCATCACTGTCTTCATGAGTATAGTAACTTTTTCTAGTGCTATAATGATTCTTATTCCTTATTACTACTTCCTTCCCCTTTTTATGTGTTTCTTTATGAGGACACTTAGCAGCATAATGACCAACTCTTCCACAATCAAAACATTTGAAAGGAAGCTTACCTTTGAACCGTCCTGTGCCAAGTTGAAGTTTCTTTACAAAGTTTATCTCATCTTCTTCTGAGATATATCTTGATCCTTCTATTTTTTGTACTTCCTTCCCTTTTGTAGAAGTTCTAAAGACTGCTTCTTTGACTTCAGATGGTCCTCCTCTTCTCATTTCATATGTAGTTAGTATGCCATGAAGTTGTACCACAGTAAGATTTTGAAGATCCTGCTTTTCTTCAAGAGCTGAAACTTTTGACTCAAATTTTGTCGTTAGTGATCTTAAGACTTTCTCAACCAAAGTAGATTCGGTTATAGTTTCTCCCAGATTTCTCATACGATTTACAATATCATCAATACGTAAGAAGAAATTGGCAATGCTCTCCTCATTCTCCATTTTTAGATTCTCATATTGAATTCTGAGAGTTTGGAGTTTAGCACTTTTTACCTTTGCATCACCTTCATAACTTAGAATGATTTTGTCCCATATTGCCTTTGCTGTATTCAGCTGCATGACTTTGACAAATTCTGATTCAGTTAGACTTCCCAATAGAGCATTGACCACCTTTGCATTTGTTTCATAATTCTTTCTTTCCGTCGGATCTGTTGGTACTGCAGCTGGATATTGATATCCTCCTTCAACAATTTCCCATACCTCTGCTCCTAGAGACTGAAGATAGGATCTCATCCTTGTTTTCCAGAAGATTAAATTGTTTCCGTTAAAGAGCGGAGGCCTGATAGATGCTGTTCCATCTTGATTGCTCATCTTGCTTGATCTTCCTTCTAGCGGCTAAGCTTTTTCAGAAGGACCTACTCTGAAACCAATTGTTGGGAAAATACTGAGAGGGGGGTGAATCAGTATTTAGGGCTGAAATTTTTTTACTTTTTCTTTCTCTTAAAACCATATGCTATTTTACAGAATCCAACGTGTATGTCCAGAGACCTTATTAGATCATTGCATCATTCATTCATCGGATGTTTAGTAAGCAGTAAGTATGAACAGAAATAATAGAACAAACCATCAAATACAAGCCACACATATGGACACCAGTTTTTAAGGTGGAAACCCAATTTGGGAGAAAACAACCGCTGATGTTATCACAGTCTTAAATATTTATTATATAAAGAAAACTTCTTACAATTTATGCTGGCGCAGACTTATACCAGCATGCAGGCACCCACCTGCAGAAAGGCTACAACCTTTTCTCATTTACCAGCTACCACTGGAAGGGAGCCACAACCCCCTCACTGAAGGCTTCAACCCTCAGCACCACTGCGGACCGCGTTTCATCAGTTTTCATACTGGATCCATCTGCTTCCACACACCAAACCTTGCAGGCCACCAGATTTATTCATTTTCTTTGCACCAGTTCTTCATGATTTCATCAGTCGATCAAACCAGAGTTTCACCATCGTCAGATCATTATATCCATGGGTGCATCGTAGATTCAGATTTATCGATTAAGAACAGAGTTCATCCATGCAGATATTCCTTAGAGAAAATTATTCATTCGCCACCCTTACGCATACACCCTTCGTACTATCATCCTCTTCGCCTTATATATTTTAACTTCTATCAATATCATGAGTAAAAACCATTCAACCGCTAATGGTATTCCTTTAGTTTACTCCACGCAGTTCTTTGATTTCTTTTTAATTTATTTATCAATTTGAAGAAATTGACAAATAAATATATTTACAACTTTGAACTGAACTTTAGGATTAAAGTTACATCCCTTCGCACTTAAGAGAAATATCCAATGCTTTTCAAAAAATTAACCTTATGATAAACCTTTGACCCCAGGCCCACATATATAGTCAATAGCCAATCAAATACGTGCATGGTACCATAGGTAAACTTCGCGCAAGTCCAGCGTTCGATCACCGTTCGATAGCACGCTTCCAGATCAACAACATATATTCATATCGCTCGACCTCCGATGCCGAACGTTAACGTGCGATGGCATGCCATACTTTGGTTATTCTTCATGCACCTTCCTCATATGACCACCATCCGATGGCTTCCCTTCAGATCAACGGCGCACAACAATATCGCTGGGAATCCTAGGTTGAACTATAATGCACAATGGCACACAGTGACAAGTGGTTTTTCGTGGGTCTCCTTGCCACGTGTCGAATGATTTATGGAATCACTCCCAATTCCTCAAATACTGCTCACTCCACATAGGTGGTGTGATGAAAACCATAAACCACCTTCACTGTTCACTCGGTCATGGTTCCGTTCTTCCATGCAGGGTTCCGTCGCACTTCCTTTTGTTACGTTTTACCTCTTTTCTTCCAGGTTCTGTTCATGATTTCAAAGGGTTAGTCTGGGTTTGCGCTATAAATCTGGTCTATCTTTGGCAGGATTTCCAATAATCAACGAACAAATATACTTCTCTTCCAACGGGATTTCCTTAAAAGAATTAACTCGAAACAATTCAATGTCATTTTGTCTTCAATTCTGCTATAATATATCAACCTTCCATTGCATGTTCGGAGCTCTATCCTGTCACAGTTCCACTTCTAACTGTACATTCAAGTTCTTAATTCTGCAAGCAAAAACATCATATCTCCGCAACCATTAAGAAAAAACCATCATATTAATTCCTTCAATGGATTTCTTACTTATCACGGATTACCATTTACTAGATCATTCTGCTTCAATTATGCACTCTACTTCTATTCACTGTCTCTGCATTGTCTACTGCCTTATTTCCTTATCTGCCTTGTGTCCTCTCTGCTTCTTTGCTCTTTCGGCTGGTCCCTTTTTTGCTTCTACTATCTCCCTGTTACTATCTATGCTTCTTGTCTAATGTTGCTCCGTGCTTCTCTCTTTGCCTTGTTGCTGTTCAGATGCTCCTGCTTTGCCATTGCCATCAATGACAACATTTCCAACAAATTCAACATGGGTACGAAGTGAAAACAAAGTCTTATCTAGGGCACCCATGAAAAGGTATTCTCTACAATAGAATTTATGACACTTCTAATAAGTGATAATTTTTCATGCCACATCTTGGTGGGGTCGATCCTGAGACCAAAATTGAAAAGGAAACTGATGATGCACAATGCAGGTGGATAACCTAACCTATATGCCAGTTTCGAGAACCAATACTTGTTAAAGTGGATCAAGCATAAAAATACCCAAAGGAGAATTCTTCAAAGCTTTGTGGACATAATTAGGAACAGTAGGAAAGAAGTTAATGAGTCCCATATATAAACTTATTATCAAATCTTGTGTTACAGAATACAAAATTTTAAAATTCATACCTTATATATACAATATGGTACACCAAACCATGCAGCCTTGCATCTTATGCATAATAGTTCTTCAGGAAAAACCACTTGTGGGACTCAGGTCAGGTACTCCTTTGATAGCTAAAACTCATGGCTTCAAAAAATTCCTCCTGTGAAGGAAACTCAACATCCAAGAAATCATGAGAACTAGAAGGATCAGAAGAGGGAAGGAAGGGGTCCCATGCCCCTATAGGAGAAATCTCTCGATCAACCGCTCAGACCAAGTCCTGAGAAGGAAAATAATAATTCAAAGGATCCTTCTCAGAAGAAATTGAGCATTGATTATATAATGCCACATAATTCACTTGCGGTGAGGCAAATTCAACATGAAAACTTGGAACATACCAAGGGGTGTTCCGAACTAAGTTCAAATTAGGATGGTGATTATTAGATGCAAGCTGATAAATAGTGACGATCATTCCATTGTAAGGAAAACACATCACTCGAAAGAGTGAAGACACCACAAAGTTCATAACATAGACAAAATCACACCCAAGTAGCATATTAAAGTCTAAAGAGTGATCAACCACCATCATATCAATTAAGAAATTCTTCCCACCTAAAGTGATATGAAATTGAGGAAGAACACCCATAGATTCATGAGGTCTTCTATCGTAGGATAACAACTAACTATCATTTGCTACAAAATTTGGAGAACCCAAAGCTTTCCTAGCCGAGGAGTATATAATACTTATAAAGGATCCTTCATCCATCATATAACAATAGACATTTGTGGAATTAAATCTAACCCTTATTTGGAAAGGTACAAAAAAAGGAATATGAGGTTCAAGAAGATTATACCAATCAAAGGAAACACTCCTATAAGTTGATGGGGGACACTCGAAGATACCGACATGCCCCCTAGACCAGAAGACTCTAAACTAGAAATCAAGAAGACTCTGTTGTTATACACTTCACCCCCTAAAAGAGGAGTGGGATCGCCCAAATATTGCACTGGCATGAACACTTCATCAACCAAGGGTTAAGTAGATTGTTGAGAAACCATAACATGTTCAGGAGTAGAAGAAACTCTAGACTCAGACCACAGCCTTTGTACCACTGAAATATAAGGGCACAAATGAGTAAGATGATCTCCCTTACATAACATACAAGGGAACTTAGGTTTAATATTCTAGGCATGGGTTTATGATCAACATTAATTCCCCTAGCATGACTAGCAGCAGTTGGAGGAGGGTCTCCAAAATGACTTGCAAAGGTTAGTGAAATTTTCCCAAGATAAATGAGAATTGTTCCCCTGGCGCAACTCACAAAAACAAGTGAATCATTATCAACGTGACTTGTAGAGGTGGGTGACCCATTGCTAGTATGACTTGCAGTGACTAGAAATATGCCCTTACCATCACTTGAAGTGGTTGAAGGATCATCTCCAACATCACTCGCAGAGGTTGGTGATGATGCATGGAAATAACTCTTATTCTTCTTATTCCTCCTGTTTCTCTTCTTTTTAGATTTCTTATTACAAGATGGAGGAGAAAGAGGAAGCCCAAATTTCTCTGGGAAATAAGATGAACAATTAACATCCATTTGATGTTATTGAAATAAAGCATTCATATAATCATATTTAAGAACATTGGGAATATTCGGAGTGGAACACAAACAAAATGGTAGTCCAAAATTCAACATAGGAATATCCAAAGTGGCCATCAATGGGGTACCAACATTTCAAAAGAAAGGAAAAGCACAAGGTTCCCTTTTTTGAGGGGTTAATTGGTTGGAATCCATAGGAATATTGGCCATACACAACTTGTATGTGTATCCTTCCCTTATAGGATTGTTCACATGAATTTTCAAGAGAGATACAGAATCAAATATTTTCCCTTAAATATGTGACTCCACAATTTCAAGAGAAATATCAAAAGCCTTTCAAGACTAGTGGAGTGGTTTTTTAGTCACTCAGAATCAAAGTTTCAAAAGTGAAAAGACAAAATCCACCTAAATACAACTAAATACAAAGATAAAATAGCACTCCACTATAAATTCCTAAAGATACAAACAAGAAAACAACTTCCAATTATTTCCACTTTAGGTGGCTAGGACCGGACACCAAAATAAAAGAAAGTAGATAAAGGGGCCTTTCGAAGGAAATTTCGGACAATGAAGGCCCAAGCCTACCAGTGAAGGTATTAGAAACAGTTACGTTAACCTCCAAAAAAGAGCCTTTCCATTGCAAGTACCCAAGCTTTGCAAGGGCACCCTCCAGGAGTACTATGAAAGTGATGTAACGTCTGTTTCGAGTACCATGGGAATTCCCCCTAGAATTCACCTATGTGGTCCCTAGGATAGGAAACTAAGGTCTCCAACTCATAATCATAGGTCAGGCAGAACAGTAATGGGTGCGTCATTCAACAAGTAGGAGAGGGGGTATCTCTCTTTTCTTATATTAACATGTCTTCGTGCTTGACTCCCTTGTCAGAGGAGCTTTCCCGGACAACCTAATGATACTAGATTTCCACTCTTTAATCAACTTCTATACTTTCTATTTTTAGTGGCCTTAGAGAGTTTAATCTCCACACAACTATTCCAAGTCCCTAAAATTCCCTATAATATTTGATGTTTCTATGGAAAAAATAAAATTCTAGTTCATTTTAATTTAAGCTCGCATTTTAATTAGTTGTTGTTTAGGCCATAGGGAAACAAAAGTGTAACTAGTGGTGTTTTGACTCAACATAGATAAATATAAAACCTAGCTACATCATAATGAAAATATTTTTCTTCAATTAAAAGTGATTTCTATAGGGTTCTATGAGAAATCTAAAAAAACAAAAACTCTCTTCTTTTTTGTTTTAAGCACTCACACATTCAACATCTAGAAAAAATACTAAAAATGCCTAAAATGAAAACTACCTTAATGCATACTACAATGCCAAAATGCAAGATTCTCATAAATTTTCAGAACAAAAAAATGTGACCTATTAAAAGAAAAAACTGAAATTGACAAGAAAGGAGGAGCAAACATCCAAGAGAATAAGACTCTTCCAAGAAAATAAAATATTAGCCACAAGGCAAGAATTCACACATTTGGTAAAAGATCAAAAGATCAAAAAACCAAAAAACCAAAGAAAAGAAAGCCAAAACAAATGCTTTTCTTTTTCTTTTATGGATTAAAGACAAAAAAGTTTTGGAAAGGAACAACAAGCATCAATTCAATACAAACAACAAGAAAAGAGGCTCAAATCCCACTAGCCATAAATTATCATAAAGATGAAAGCCTAATGTGAATGAGAGACTAAAACATCCTGAATGATTTGATCTGAAAGGCACTAAAGATTTTGGAAGATAGAAAGACTTCAAAGAACCTAAATCCTTCACTAATATAAGAATTACAAACACCTTTCTCAAACAAGAAAGAAGAAACAAAAAAGAGCCAACTTCAAGAATGAAAAAAGAAGAAATTGAAAGGTTGGGATATAAAAAAATTGAAGAACAATCAATTGTCACAAAATTACATAACATCTAGACACTTATTGAAAATGGTATGAACCCCAACTTTCAATTCAAAAGGATTCAAAAATTAGAAACCCTAAGTTGACACAATATTTTTGCAAAAGAGATGGAAAAATCGACAACAAGAAGAAACAAGGTCATTCTAGACTTTAAAACACTTCAGGAAACCACAAGGAACAAGGTCAAAAACCCCAACACAAGCCATAAATGAACATTTTCATTTTTTAGATTTGTACGTGACTATATTAATACATAACCGTGCGTATACATGATTGTGTCTAAAGAAACTGGCATATACGCAAAATTCTTTGGCATAAAGTGAACATATACACTTGTGTCTACAACAAAAAGTCTATGTAAATGGAAAAGTAGGGAAAAAATAAAAATACAGACCTGATCCAAAAGATCAAGCAGATTGACTAGACTGCCATTGAATCAAGAAGACTAGAAAAATCAAGGAACAACAAACAAAACCTAGATCAATGGAAAAAAAACCTTCTAGGAAATACTTGATGGTATTCAGTAGCAGAGTCGCTAGTTCTGTTGGAGGGAAAAGTTCCCTAAGGTAAGGGTTGAAAACCTCAACACTGCAAAAGAATATAATAAAAAATA
The DNA here is from genome assembly GCA_034641835.2 of Pinus albicaulis. Taxonomy (NCBI): domain Eukaryota; kingdom Viridiplantae; phylum Streptophyta; class Pinopsida; order Pinales; family Pinaceae; genus Pinus; species Pinus albicaulis. The sequence goes on along the minus strand of CM076578.1, from coordinate 1,509,732,773 downwards.
AGCACTTATACAATCATGCCAAACATGTAAACTACTAAATTTGGATTTAGAGGAGTACTTGAAGGTCCTACGTTTGATGTCGAACCCATAGGGTCCAAACCCTCTACTTCCTCTAGAAATAACATACCTTCCATGAAATTCAGAGAAGCATATGCATAACAAGTAATTAAATGTGCATACATAATTGAAATGTTAGATCATTACACATAAAAATATAAACCATGAATCATGACATATAAATCATGAAACACTAAGTCATAACATATCGGAAATGAGACAAAGCTTATTTATTGATATCAACAAATAGTAGTGGAAAGGTACAACCTGATTCGATCCACGACACTGACAAAACCTTCCTCAGGAACTGTCCAACCCAACCCTCAAATACCCCCTCTCTAGTAAGTACAAAAGGATGCCATATAAGGATGAATGAGAATCTATGCAAGGAAACAAGTGTTTCCTATAAACTTGGAAATTTAGGAGGCACAGGGAAAAATCAAACTTGATCTGGGGATCAAAATGACTATAATGTCGATATCCTATCTCTTTCTTGTAATTAGGCCTTCCCATGAGGTGTATAAATACCACCTAAAATTGGTTAATTTAGTTAGTCCATGGGCTCCTATAAGTGGGCTTTCGGTAAAACCTGTAAACCCCGCTTGAAAAATGTGATATTATTTTATTTTTTATATTGGGTTATGTATAGTTCTACCCACATGTATATGCTCTCTTTTTTGGGAAGAGTTGCGTATGGAATTTGAAATACTATTTTTTAATATAAGATCAAGTTTTATGGGAAAGGGCTTCCAAATTTGATTCAAGAGCATCAAAACTATAATAGTGTTGATTGATGCTATAACAAGGATTGTGGATTCGATCTTCAAGATCAGAGTAGCATGGCCAAATATTAAGTCTAAGAAACATTGATAGTTGATAGGCATAAGGGAGTTTGATCTATGACTAAGTTGTATTCTAGTGCATCTAAGCTCTATTGCAATTTCAAAAGGGTCAAGATTTGAATTTGTTTGACAGAGGAATGATCATGTGGAGTTTAGGTCCAATCTCTGTAATTGGAAGGATGAGTCACATAGACAAAGAGTCAAAGTTCAATGTCACATAGCAAGAGAGATGAGTCACATTTTCAGAGAGCCAATGGATGAACTCTATCGCCAAGTGGCCAAGTCAAGTAATTAGGGAGGAAAAGGAAAATATTTATAGCCATAAGGCCAACTTATGTAACCAGATCAAAAAAAAAATTATATTGACGACTTCAAAATTATCCTATTTGAGGGGGAAACCTCCTTTGAGTCACATAAATGAACAATTATTGAATGATACATATCACAAACAACTATGCTTCCTTTCTATACATAGGATTGTAAGGGGCCACAATATAATTAGATCCTACAACATAGTAAGAATGTAATGGCATAACAATAACAATAGCATGCTTCTATGGAGCATAACAATAACAATATGGGGGCTACATGGCACAACAATAAAAATAGGGGGATGCACTAACAATAACAATAAATGGGCCACACTAGTATTGTAAGGACCTAGCATGCCCATCAACTTCAAAAAACTGTTTTCCGCAATGCTTGAGTAGTTCTAGATTATTCTATATTAAATTATCATCCTCCCATGTGAAATATTCAGCAGGTAAGTTCTTCCACTTATGATATGCTATGAAATTGATCGATTTCGTAGCTTTTGGGTTCTTGTTTCCATGACTGCTTCAAGCTCTAATATGATTTGTCCTTCTTCATCAAGTTTTAGAAATATTGTTTGCAATGGCAGCTTGTCACCGATAACCTTCTTTAAGCATGAAACATGGAAAAATGGGTGTACTCGGGAAGATATAGGCATCTCCAATTTGTATTCCATAGTACCAATGTTTTGCAACACCTTGTAAGGACCATAGTACTTAGGTGATAATTTATTATCCTTCTTATCTTGCTTGAGGGAAATTTGTTGATATTTCTGTAGCCTTAAAAATACCCATTCTCTTACATCGAAACTTATTTCACTGTGATTTTGATCATCTTGTTGTTTCACTCGATTTTGTGCCAAAGTGAGGTTATCCTTTAAGAGTTAGAGAACTTGTTGTTGATGCTTGATGTGATATTTAACTGCTTGAACCTTATAATTTCCCTTTAAATATGATGTGATGGATGGTGGATTATATCCATAAAGTTCCATATATGGGGTCATTTTTGTTGTAGTATGGAAGGAAGCGTTATACCACCATTTAGCCATAGGTAACCACTTGGACCATTTTGTTTGTTTACCATATACAAAGAAAGGAAGATATCCTTCCAATTTTTTTTTAACTATCTTAGTTTTCCCATCATATTAAGGATGATAAGATGAGTTATGAGCTAATTGAGTACCCAGACAATAAAATATATCTGTCCAAAAATTTCTTGTGAAAATGGGATCTCAGTCACTTACAATAATATTTAGGTTTCCATGTAAATTTTGAATTGTTTCCATAAATGAAGTAGCACCCATACTAGCTTTAGATGGATGAGATAATGAAAGAAAATATGCATACTTGGTAAGTCTATCAACTACCACCATGATGATATTATTTCCTTTAGACTTGGTTAAAACTGTGATAAAATCCATTGGGACCTCCTCCTAACATTGACTTGGAATGGCTAAAGGTTGTAATAAACCCGAGGTCTTAATTGCAGTAACTTTATTTTTTTGGAAAAATAAAATCCACTACAAACTTCGAAATATCACATTTAAGGCCTTCCCAAAAAAATTCATTCTTGGCCCTATGGTAAGCTTCTTAAAATCCTCAGTGCTCTCCTAAGGGGAAGCTGTGCAAATCCAAAATAATATTTTTTTTGAGTTGGGAATTATTATAAAGATATAAGTGATCTTTGTACCATAATGAATCATTTTTCCAGATAAATGTATCGTATGTATTAGTATCTTGCTACAACGTTTGAATGAGTGTCCACACCCCTTCGTCATTCTTCCATTCATCTCTTGCTTCAATTATCCAATCAGGTTGGATAATAGAAATGGAACAGAGATATGCTTCCACATCCTCATCCTTTCTTGAGAGTGCGTATGCAACAACATTTTTCTTCCCTTTTTTGTAGATGATTTCAAAGTCATAACCCAACATCTTGGTGACCCACTTTTGTTTTTCTTCTGAAGATAATATTTGTTCCAAAAATTATTTAATACTATCATGATCTGTTTTTACCTTGAAGTGTCATCCCATTAGGTAAGGTCTCCATTTATTTAGTGCATGTAGTATTGCCAACATTTCCTTCTCATAAATAGGCATGTGTAAATACTTTCCCTTGATTGGATAAATTTTGAAAGCAATGGGTCTGCCTTATTACATTAAAATAGCACCAGTTCTATTTCTCGAGGCATCACATTCCACAATAAAGGTTTCTCTGAAATATGTTGTGGCTAAGATTGGTGCTTCAACATTGCCTCTTTAAGATGTTCAGAGTCCTTAGTTGATTTTTGATTCCAAGAAAATGCATCTCTCTTCAGTAATGTTTTTAGAGGCATTTTTATTCTCCCATAACACTTAGAAAACTTGTGATAGTACCCTTTCAACCTGAGAAATCCTCAAAGATGCTTTAGGGTTGTGGGGATTTTCCATTCCTTGATGGATTTAATTTTTTAAAGGTTTACCTTAACACCCTCATGAGATACAATATGACCCAAATATTTCACCTCTTATACTCCAAATAAGAATTTGGAGGTTTTTTCGTATAATTTCTTCTCCTCCAATAGTTTGAGCACCCTATCAACATGTTGAACATGATCCTTCCAAGACTTGTTCTAGATTAATATATAATCAAAAAATACTAACAAAATTTTTCTAAGGAAGGGTTTGAAAATGGAATTCAACAAACATTTAAATGTGGAAGGTGCATTAGTAATGCCAAAGGGCATGACCAAAAATTCATAATGACCTTCATGAGTTCTAAATGTTGTTTTCAGAATGTCTTCAGTCTTCATTCTAATTCGATGAGATCCTGAATGAAGATCTAGCTTGGTGAAGTAAATTTACCCATGTAATTCATCCAACAATTCATCAATGAATGTAATGGGAAATTTATGTTTAATAGTGAGTTTTTTGAGCTCCCTATAATCAAGACACATACTCCATGATCCATCCTTCTTGTACACCAATAATACTGGAGTAGAGAAAGAACTTTGACAAGGTTGAATTATACCATCCTCTAGCATTTCTACAACCATATGTTCAATTTTACTCTTTTGGGAATTAGGATATATGTAAGGCCTGATGTTTGGCAGAACACTTATTGGAATCAAGTGAATAGTATGATCATACCCATGAATAGGTGGGACACCTTTCAGATTCTCAAATACCTTGGAATGATTGTCCAATATTTTTTGGAGATATGGAGAAATAGATGATTTTGATGTTTGAACCTCTAGTGAGCATAATCGTGCAATTATGTCCCATTTCTCTTTATTCAAAAGCTTTTCATTCCATTAGATATAAGTATCTTCCCTAGTTTGGTTGTGTTGACCCTTAATTCAATTTTCTTTCCTTCCCAAAAATAATTCATGAAAGCTTCTTGAAAATTAAAACCTATCAGACCCAAAGATTGTAACCATTGGACTCCTAGTACAACATCGACACCACTCATTCAAATGGAAATCATTGAAGTATTCAATACATATTACCACATGGTTATATTTATATTATGTCACTTTCCAGAGAAATTTTTAGTTCCTCCATTTGCAACCATCACTTGACACTTCGGTGTTGGATATAGAAAGAAATTTAATTCCTTGGCTATCTTACAATGAATAAAATTATGGGTACTAACTGAATCAATCAGCAATATTACCTTTTTCTTCTTGATTTATCCTTCTATATTGAGATTTTGAGGAGTTGTAATTCCCGCCAATTAATTATAAGAAATGGAAATACTGATTTATTCTTTCTCTGGGGTTGTTTCCTGGTGTGTATCCTCTTCTTTTGATGTTTCTTGTTCCATTTATTCCTCCTCTTAAAAATATATGTAAAATCATTTATTCTCGGTGCACTTATGACCGTTATGTATTTTCTATCACAAATATAACAAAGTATTTTTTGTCTTTTTTCCTCCAATCATTGCGGTGTCAACCTTGTAGGTTGTGGAAGGTTAGAAGCAACAATATTATCTCTTTATAATTGTGAGTGGTAGACTTCCTTGTTTCCATAATTTTTCTTTCAATTTTTCTTGAAACTTTGAATTCCTTCTCCAATTAATCATGTTCCCAAAGGTGAACCTCATGTTTGATGATATCCTTTAAAGTTCATATGGAGACATCAATCCTATGCTCCTATGGAATATCCTTAACCTTGATATTCAATCTTTAGAATTCCTCAATGTGATCCGCCATTGCACCATTTTGTTTGAGATTTATCAATTGGCTAAAGAAGGTATTTCTCTTTGTATCCTCATAATTTGATACCAATTTTTCTACAAAAAATGTCCAAGTGATAATTGTTTTACAAGAAAAAAGGCATCGATACCACAAAAATTTATTTTGTTATAAATATAAATGTGGAATGTTTACCTTTTGTGTGTTTGACACAATATGTAGATCAAATAATTGCTCCATCTGTAATATCCATGTTAACGGATCCTTGCCATCCAAATTCCTCATATCAATATTTGGAACGTGTCTAGTATTCAACCCACTATTGGAGTCTCTAAAATCAAAATTCATATTCTTTCCATCCTCATCATGAGTTTCATGGAGTACCTTGTCACCACTAGGAATAACTTCTTGTAGAAACTTTGTACAACCTTCCTTCAAATATTTCAGGTCCCTTTTCATTTATGTGTCTAAATCATCCTCCAAACCTTCCATCTGAACATTTATGCCATCATTCAAATCTTTCATGTTTGCTTTTATACCATTTTTCATAGATTGCATTTTATTTTTTGTTACTCTTTGCGAGAGATAAATTTGATGCACTTGGTATCCTAATTTTGATATATCATGTTGCATTTCTTCCTCTTCTTCATTCGTCATAGTACAACTTTCTAGTTTCTTACTAGGCGTCTCCATTTTTTTTCTTATATGATTTTTTTATTTTTCAAGCAAACATTATGCAAACGTTTTTAAAAAATACACACCTTTTTCTTTGTTTTTAAGAGCTCAATATTAAATCTATTGTATCTTTTTAATTTTGGCTCTTTAGGGTTTGAAGTTTCGTCCTTTGGTATCCCTCTAAATATTATTTCCAATGCCACAAATCATACCAAAATTGGATTCATCAAGATAAGGTTAATGCAAATCTCCAACGATGGCTTGATTATGGACTAGTTCAATAGAGAGAACTTGTACATAATTCCATGTGTCATTGTTTATGATTTCAGACCTAAAATTGATAAAATAGAAACTAAATTCCATGCAATTTCTGTCACGTTTTACGAAATTTAAATTCAATGCTTGCAGAAAAAATTATAACGATTTCTCCTATGTCACTTATTTAAGGCTTAATTTTGGAGCTTCCAAAAACACTAACTTCTTCGGCCCATATCTCTGAAAATATAGAGATACAAGATATTAATTCATACACTAATTTTAATGAGATGTTGTCTCCATGTGGTTGCAATTTAAGCTTCTAAATATTTGTATTAAAAGAGTTATAGTAAAAATTCCAATATGACATGTTTGACGTAGCGAAACCCTAGAATCCAAAGCTCTGACCCAAAATTTTATGTAACGAGATCACAAAAAAATATATCAATGATTTCAAAATTAGCCTCTTTAGGGGTAAAACCTCCTTTACATCACATAAATGAACAATTCTTGAATGATACAAATGACTAGACCTCCTTTCTATATATAAGAGTCTAAGGGATCACAATATAATTAGACCCTACATAACAATAATAATGTAAGGACACAACAATAACAATAGTGGGCTTCTATGGGGCATAGAAATAACAATATGTGGGCTACATGGGCACAACAATAAAAATAGGGAGCTACACTAAAAATAACAATAAAAGGGCTACACTAGTATTGTACGGACCTAAAAATTACATAACTAGAGGTCTGAAGGCCAACATCCATAGCTAGAGGTTCCAGTCATGTCGAAAAAGAGTTGAGTACTGATCTATGTAGCTTGAGGACCAAGTCACATAACCATAAATTCGAGGTTCGAGCTGCATAGCTAGAAGCCCGATTCATGTATGTATAAAGCCATTGGCCAAGCTCTTTAACCATTGATGAAGGGTGAGTCATGTAAGGTTTCCCTACTCAGAGGAGATAACCCGTGTTGTGAGTTTAATCCATAATTGGTAAATGTTACATAAACCACTTTTTTGAATATACGTAGAGTCAACATCACACGTAGAAAATGATCGAGCTTAGTTGGAATGCTAAAATTTGATCACCTTTAAAATTTGTAATGCCTACATGAGGACTCAAAATAGGGATGAGCACCCCATTTCCTTCAAGGTATGATCATGCACTATAAATCCAATTCATGAGAATGGTATCACAAGTAATATTTCATAGTTGAGATGGTAGAAGATGTGGATGGTATAACTGAGATTGTGGGCTTCAAACTTGTTGTTTTACATGTTAAAAAAATATTGTTTTTATTTTTCTCTCAAGTATGAATTTTTTTGAATACTTAACCTACCTAAAATGATGATTTTCAAGAGTTGTTACAAGAAAAATCTCATTTTTTATAATTTCTTCTGAAAGGGCCCTTTTGTAAAATGATTAATCTGATTAATTGGATATATATGGTTTTCATGGATTTCTGGACACGTTCTTGTGTCAAATTGGATTCTAGAAGAAGCATGGAAATTTGGGATTGAAGGTTAACCATTATAAAGGCATGAAAAGCCATGTTGATGCATATTTTATTATTATATTCTCTATTGTATGGTTTAGAAGCTTATGAGTTGGTAGTATTTGAAGAAGCAGATTCCAAGATGAGTTGTATATGATCCTATTGATGAGAAAGTTGGATTAGAGTTTGGAAAAGGCATGAGAATATTGAAACAGAGTTTGGACAGGGAATAAGTAGGTTAGAATAAATTTTGGATAGGGGATGTTGTTGAAAATATTATGGCATTCACAATTTGAATATTATTATTAAATGAAGAGTAGGTGGATCTTGTTTGAAATATTTCAAAAATAGGTCCCCAAGAAGTTGAATAAGGAGGTGGGTGCCTCTAGTGAGGTTGGTTCCTCCATCAGGTTGGATCTTAGAGAAATTCAGAGATTTCTCATCACTAATTTTGGTGCCTTAATCAAGCCACAGCCTAGAGCAAGACAAATCTTGCTCACAATCAAGGTTGGTGCCTCAATCAGGTTATAGCCTACAATGAGAATCTAATTGCATATTTTCATGGTTGGTCACTCAATCAAGTTGTAGCCTACTACAATTAGTCCTTGAATATTTTGGGAGAAGCAGCCTTCATCGGGTCGGTGCCTACAAATCTATTTAATAAATTTAAGAAAGAAGAAGAAGAATTTGTGGTTTTCTCCCATATGAGTTTCCACATAAATAAAAAACTTGTGTCCTCTTGTGTTGATGTGATGGCCTCTTGATATACTCTTAATATGTTTCATTTTTCTATTTATTGATATGCTGCAAATTGTTATGATTGATTGATATACTATTGGTTTATGAAAATGTGTACATTTTTTAAATAGTTGAAACATTGATTCATCCCCCCCCCCCCAAGTGTTCTCTTGGGTCTAATAGGAAATTAAGTTATGTGAGCTTAAATAAATTACCCTATGTGTAAATGATATAATTATCCTTGCATAGGTTCTGATTATGGATATTAAGGCAAGGATTGACTAGTGAATGGTCATGTGTGTAGATGTGGTAGACATACTATATGGATCATATGGTAGAACTTATATGGTATGGTTAAACCTATGAAAATTTTTACGTTGAAAAATAACATAAAGGTCCCATATGGTTGTGGGAGAGCATATGAGGGGAAGAGGAAAGGGGGGTCCAATGGAAAGTGATCCTATATAACCAAATGTTAATGTGGGACTTCATATATTTGGGCCATAATGCCTCGTAAATGATACTCATATACCACCTTTGATGCAGGAGACCAATGATAAATGAATGTATGGAGGTGCATGGGGAATGTATAAAACATGTAATTATTAAATAATGGGTTGAGTAGAAACCCTCATGGAAAATTTTTCCTCTTTATCCGCGCAGTGTTTGGTACCCTTGTTCAGTCAAATTGGAAAGAATTTCCATTATCAAAATTTTCTCCAAGCTGTAATGATTGTGTTCTCCATTAGAACATTAATACCAAATATAGAAATTTCTATAAGAGAAGCATTATGATGAGAAAACCATAGGTCTAAGATGATTGTAACTATTTTAAGATGAGCATCAATGTTGTACCAGAAAAGAATAATTTTCGAGCCTTGTACACTACTACTCATTGTGCTTCGGTTCTGAAGTTTTATTCTCATAGGTTATCCCAAAAGGGAGTCTTTGAGGAATATATCTGAAGCATTATTGAGCAGGGAAAGGGGATATATTGCTATGTGGGGTAATGGAAGAGGGTGTCATAATTTTTTAATTTCTAGAGTAGTTTCCTATAGTACTTTTTATGGGAAAATGGGATGACCTATATATTACCATGGATATTCCATTCTAATAGTTTTTCTTGAAAGATATTACAATATTTAATTTTATTTTTTTTTACTTTCGATCTCACATTTTATATTACTAGAATAGTGCTCAAAATTATGGAAATAACTAATACCAAGATTATAAAAACAAGAAAATGAACACACCATCCATAGAAATGAACACAATATGTGACCTAGGGAAAATAACACAAGAAAAACCTATCTATAAGGTGAAGCCCATACTCTAGTTTTGTTGTCTTAATTGCAAAATGAAAGTATAAATTAAGGGGCATTCACATGGAGTTTTCATGGAAACCATGACCTAAATGGATTATATAAAATATTCTACCTCCTATATTATGCTTCAATATATCACTCCTCGATTATTCTAAGCTATGGAGTAATAAAAATAGTAAAATTATAAAACCCCTTCATTTCCTGAGGGCCTAATATTTAAAATATCTTAATAAATGTCTAGTCTTAGGGTTAGGATTTTCATACCACAACCTTTAATTAGTGTTATGTTTTTTGATCCTCTATAATATTCCTCAAAGTACACATGTAACTAGTAAAACATATGTGAGTAATCAATGATAACATGGCATCCACTTGGTAACTTGGTGATCAACAAGGTAGGCCAACTTTCAAAAGGAATAAATTCCATATATGAACTCCGATTGAGGTGATCTTCACATTTTTAGAAATATTTTATTGTGTATAGCAACATTGATGAGACATCGGCTATGATAGCAAAGTTTTGTATTCCAAAAGTTTTGTCTATTGTCTCAAACTAGATCTAGAACTTTCTAGCCTCCAAATCATCAAATTGGGAGCTACCCATAAAATGGGCCTTGCAAGCCAACTCCTCCTATTTTTTCACCTAGAAAGTAATAGGATAGATCAAAAATTATATAGCATTCCATTATGGATTATATATCCTATAAAGTACTAGGATAGATGAAAAATTATATAACGTTCCATTATGGATTATATATCCCCATATATGAGGATTTTGGTCCCTAAAAAGTTTTACCAGATTAGGTGAGGAAAATTTTCTTCTACCTTCTCCCTCAAGTACCTTTTGGCACTACTTCAAAGTTTCCATTTGAACGTAACCCACTAGAGCTCATGCTACCCCTATTTCGTAGTTTTGTACTTCTTCTACAAAATTATATCTTTTTCAAACTTTTCTTGAACTTTTAGTGCTATTTCCTCATTGGTATTAATAATTTCTTATTATATTCATGATCCAACATTGTAGGCTCTTAAATTTTTATATTTTCCACGTTTATTACTAAGTAAATGTGCATTTATATCCATTATCATCCACCTTCTCCAACACTGCTAACAGACCATATTACAAAGCCTTGATCTTCTTACCAAGACCCTATATCCTTTCTTTGTTCATATATTAAAATTAAGTTATATTTCCCACCTTTAATATTTTCTTAATTTTTTGTTTCTCATGTCACCATTGTACTTTACTTGTGACTTATTTAATGTTTCTTGTGCTTGAAAATAGATCACCCTAATCTTTCAATAATTTTCCCTTCTTTAAATTCATCTCTTATGATGTCTTCAACGAATTCTTGTTTTCCATATACAAAATCCAAGGGTGAAGGTGGAAAATACCTAAGGCAAGTTTCAAAATGGAACTTATTAGTAAAATGTGGATCAATTATTTATAAGAGACTTGAATACAAATCAATTTTCCATATTAGGTGTTTAGATACTTCTAATTGTAACCCCTCAAAATTTGAACCAATGTCCTATTGACTAATGTTTTCTACTCATATATTTATGGATGGAAAGTGTAGCTCTTTTCAGCTTGGTTTCCATATTCTCCCAAATTGTTGTCCATAAGACACTAATAAATATGTTATCCCTATCCAACATAATGTTCCTTAGTATCCCAAATTGAAGCCAAATATTTTAAAATAACATGTATATTATTTCTTAACCTTTGATGGCCCTTTTACAAGATATAAAAATGCACATCCTATTGAAGCTATCAACTATCACAAAGAAATAGTCATGTCCCTTCTTATTTGTTAGAAAATCATCCAAAAATTCCATGGTGTTATCATATTATGGTCTAGTGGAAACAAATATTCAATGGTATAAACCTTTATTTCTATTGTTGGGCTTTATGGTATAACAAATTAAGCATTATATAATAAAAAAATATATGTCCTCTTGCATTTTAGGCCAATATACATGCATTTGTAAGTTGAAAATTGTCTTTCCAACACCAAAACGTCCTACAACCTTGGAGGGGTGATCCTCTCTAATAAGCCACAATATTTCACATTTATAACATAGATATTATCTATATTATAGAGAAACCCATTAAATATATTATATTTATCACTATTGTCACCCTTTTCTTAATAGATTTGGCCTTGTAGCTACTAAAACACATATTTAGAGTAATCATATTCCATGTATACCTCTTAGAAGGCATCATCAGTAAAATGATCCATACATATAAGGGTTCCTAGAGTTTTAATATTGGATGTGGGTGGCCTTGAATGCATATTTAACAATTTATTAGACCTACCATTCTTATATTTCATGACTAGCTGAAAATATTACAAAGACCCCATCCAATCACAATATTTTCTTTACTGAATCTTACTTTGGGCTTGAAAACATGACAAGGGATAGTGATTGGTGTGAATAATGGATTTTATTCCCACTAGATAATACTTCCAGTTCTTACCAACTTTAACCAGAACACACAAATCCCTATAATATTTAGGGTATTTAAAAATGATAACATACAATATTACCTCTATGCATCAATATTTCTCCCATAGCATATCCACTTACAATATACATTTAAAAACTCTTTTATACATTGGGAAATGAAAAAATTTAATTTGATAAAATTATTTCTATTGATTCTTCCCCCATTAGAAACTCTTAGCATTTACTATTATGGTATGACATGTGTAATTAAAACTTAAGAGGAGGCTATGAAAATGTTTGCAAGTACTATGATAACCCAATAAAACTATAAAATGTAGTGACATTAATAGGAATTTTCCACTTAAGGACGGCCTCCATCTTCAAATATTATATATTGAGCTCCCCTCCACTAATCACATACCCAAACTACACCAATGACTATTGAGAAAACTCACATTTTTAAGGTTATCTTAGAAATGATTATTTTATAGTCTCTAACACTTGCATGAGATGTGAGATATTCTCTTCCTAAGTAGTTCTATAAATGGATATATCATTTAAGTGCATTAACACAAATGTATCTAAAAAGGGAAATAATACATCATTCCTCAAATCCATAAATGTAACTAGTGCATTACACAAATCAAAATTCATTATTAACCATCCATATAGACTTCTCCTTTTCTTGAATTTCTTCCAAGTGTCTTATTCTATAACTTGTACCTATTTGTATCTTGATGTGAGATCCAACTTTGTGGAGTACTTGGCATGATATAACTAGTCCAACAATTCAATGGTCTTGAGAAAAGATTATAAATTCTTGAAGATGATCTTGTTGAAAGTTTTGTAGTTGATACACATTTTCTGAGTCCCACCCTTGTTGTAAACTGTGATAATAAATTATCCAAAAATGAAGGTGCTTAGTTGAATTACTCCTTACTCCAATAGTTACTCTAACTATTTCTTCACTTAATTTCCTTCTATTATGGACTTTATATACAACCCAATATATAGCAATAGGAAGTTTGTCAAAAATTGTATTTCATGCTCCACTTCCCTCTTTGGTGGTAACCCTTTAGGTTCCTAAAACTCTTGTTTGTGTGCTTGCAACAATTCCTTCAATTGAAAATTTTCTCTTTAGTACATCCCTCCAAGTATGCCTTTTACCAAACCATCTCTTATAAAACTCTATGTAATGAAAAGTAATTCAAATTTCTACCATAATTGATTAATTTATTGGGTGGTTAGCAATTATTAGATAGATTTTGGATTTACCTTTCTCTGCATTTATGCGAGTCTTCTTATCCTTTATTATGTAGTACTAGTTTTCTCTCCTAATGAATATTACAATCCTCATATGAGGTTTCCAAATGCCACACTAAACACATCAACTAGTACTACATCTACCTCCAGTTCATAAATATAGTTTTCACTTATGCAAAAAAATTTCTTAAATTTTTTAGTGACTCTGCACTTTGAAACCTTATTTACCCATCCCAGTGGATATGATTTAGGATTAGCATGGAGTCCCAATCCAAGTTTTCTCACTAAATTTATTGTAATGAGGTTGGCCCATTAACTAGATTCAAATACAACATGCACCTTTGTTTCCTTAACCTACATCTTAATGTGGAATATTTTAGTACTATCCTTATCTTCCTTATAATAAAGGATACTTAGTTTCACCTATTTCTACATCATAATGTAGACAATATTTTCATCAATATATATGTTTCTCTCTACCTAATTACTTGAATCCATGATTAGCAAGTTCTTCTTCTTGGCATCATTTTTATAGTTCATTAAACATTTATATAGTTGTATCTCCTAACACTTATCTTCAATTTTAACATCAATATTATAGTAATTGAGAGTTTTTTTGGATCCTTGAATTAATTTTTAATGGTTTTTTTCTTATTTTTCTTTCCTTTCCTTTCCAATTCTTTTCCCCCTCATTAGAATCATCTACATGGTCCTTATTCTTGTAATTTTTTGTTGCTACGACAACACCCACCAAAATTTTTCCTACACTCGAATTCTCGAGCCTACTGTGGATCTTGCGATAATTAATTCTGTATTCACTTCTTGGTCAGTTGATGGTTTTGATCTCTCGTTTTGGATTGGAAGTGTCGAAGTCACTTGCTCACACATGCTCAATCCGTAATAAGTGCATGAGCGCATTATTTTATGAAATATTTAATAAGCATAGCACAATCCATCAAGAATATGCCTGTGTGATGTCAAATCCATGTCGACAGTCAATGCACACTGGCATCAATAACTTCTCACTCTAGCTGTATTTCTACTTCTATTTCAGTGAATTTTGAAAATTGTCGCTTCTGCGCAAATTTCTTCTTGCGAGTGTCATTTTCATGTTTTCAATTGTCACTTAAACTTTATTTCACTATAATTAGTGTCATTTTCATGTTATATTTTCTCTGGCATGCATTAAATTCATTATCGTTCACATATCGCAAATGTCGTTCACACTATAGAAATTGTCGTATTTTCGCATGTTAAGTGTCGCAAAATGTAAATAACCTTCTTTTGGTGGTTTCAAGAGGTTATTCCTGTGAAAATGAGTTGATCATACCATGTATACACCCGTTGCACTTGTTTCCAAAATTTTGACGCACTTTCTCACAAGTGTCGTCATTGTCGTCGCAAAGTGTATCTTTAGTGTCACACTTGTCCTAAGTTGTTGCAAAGGTTGTCGTTGTTAGAAAATTAAATATTATGGAGCAATGAAACACATATAATATGCAGAAAATACAAGCACACAAAACACATAAAAGCAGAGAGACACAGATATACGTGGTTCACCCAGTTTGGGCTACGTCCACCCCGAACAGCCAGTCCTTCCTTTCTATTATCCAGCAAAATGAAGAGACAAAACCTACAGTAGATCTGCTATAATATCCTCTGTTATCTCTCACAGTCTACCTATCTATTTCTCGCTATGAGAATACACACATAATACACAACCGAAATACAATACCCTCATATATACAAGGGGGTTTCCTTCTAGGACAAAAAAACCATAAACTAAACATAACTTCTACCGTCAGATCATCCACCTATGAACAGCCCAGATTGACTAGAAATTACTATACTTTTACAAGGCAATTTTACATTTTTTTTTAGCTTCGGGGGCGCTGCCCTCGAAACCCCCCGCTAAGGGGGGGCTCCGAAAAGCGTTGTTGCCCCCCATGGACCCCCCATGGCAACGATTAATTACGGGCGGTGTTGCCACCCCTTTTAAGGTACAGGGGTCCAATGCTATGATACAAATTAAACAAGATAATCAGGCTCCACACCCAACAGTCGCACTAAGGGAAGTATATGTTCATGTGTTCTAGATTATCTATGTTATGTCATCAAATGTCTAAGTATGCAATCACAAACAATTTCTAACATTGTTGACATCAGTTTCACTCATCACACAATTAGCCAAATTTCTAAAAAATCCCAGCTACTTAGCCTCATCATGTTGTAAACTGTGCATTACGCAATGCTAGCCCTCAAGTAGAAAATTTTTCTCTTAGAACTGTGAAATTCAAAATATCTACCTCCCATAACTATGCTTTTTGTAACCTGAGTGTGCAAGCCCAGCCCCTGAGTCCTAGAACTGCACAATTTTTCTCTCCAGCCAAGCCAACACTACACATTGCGCAGTCTTTGTCCTCAAGCCTCGGTCTTGAGCTCTTGAACTACACAATTGTGAAATCAACTGGCCTCCTATCCTTTTAGTACTATGAATTTCACAATTCTAGTGCTTAAAACCCATACCTTAGCCTCTAGAATTGCATAACATATCCCTTCATCCTGGCCTCAAATATGCATTGTACAATCTCTAGCCTCAAGCTTAGCCCTTAAGATCCATAGTTGTGCAATTTCAAAATGGCCCAACCTCCTCTACCTTCAAGAACTACACAATAAGCTGAGCTAGTGCATATTCCATTAATCTGTCACACTAAGCTCTAATAATGTGCAGTTTTCTTCCTCAGTCCAGCTTGAACTACACATTGTGTAGTCTCAAGAATCAAGCTTCACCCTTGACTTCCTGAGTTTTTATCACTACGAAAACACCCTCCAAAATATTTCCTATACTAAATTTTGGATCCTACGATCGACCATTCCATAGTCAATTCTTCATCATTTGATACTTTTGAGCCCCCTTCTCAGATCGAAATTGTCGAATTCACTTGCTCACACATGCTCAATTTGGAACAAGTCCATGAGCACATTCTTTAATGAAATCTCAAATAAGCATAACACAGTCCATAAATATTGTACCTGTGTGATTATAATTCATGTTGGCAGTCAGTGCACACTAACAACGAAAGTTTCTCATATTCTAGCAGTGTTTGTATTTCCATTTTGGTAAGTTTTTGTAAATTGTCACTCCTGCACACTTTTTTTTTGCATGTTTCACTTTCATGTTTCTAGTTGTCGCTTTCCCTTTCTTTCACCCAATTAGTGTCACTTTCATGTTATTTTCTCTTGCATGTGCTACTTTCATCTTATTTCACATATCACAAGTATTGTTCACACTTTTATCTTCATATAGCAAGTGTCATCTTCTATCATGGGAAATTTTGCCTCATGCAAAGTGTAGTCTTGGTTTGTTTCAAGGGGCAGGATTTGTGATGATGAGTTGTTCTTTTCATTCAGTTATGTTTCACACTAAGGGAAGTATTTATTCATGTATTATGGATGACTTATGTTGTGTCGTCAAGTGTCTAAGTGTGTGGTCATCGTCAATTCCTATAATTTCTCTAATAAGTCTCATTGATCCCCCACTTAGGAAAATTCTAGAAAATTCCCTTAGTTCTCAAGCCCAGTTCCCCTTGCCTCTAGAAACTGCACAAATTTTTCCCCCACTCCCGACTACGGAATTTTTTCCCTTAGTCTGGACTGTGCAAATTTTTCCCTTAGTTTGGCCTGAGTTACATACTGGCAAGTTTCAATGATCAAGACTAACCCTTGACTGCATGAAATTCACAATAACACAGTCATGAGGCCCTCTCTCCCGACCTGTCACCTAGTCCCATCTCAGTCAGTGGATCATCATGGAACATATTAGACTAGGTTTTTATCATATTGATGTCATCTTTTCATGAGTGGATTGCAGATGCAGAAATTCTATCACACTATGGTAAGATGATGAAGGAAGACACCTATGGAGTTGAGGAGATAAGATGATCATCAGAAAATATGATGAAGGAACATTGGATTACAACAGAAGATCAAATACCAGGACCACAAGAATACTCCATTAGATTTACAATCCATTGGAGGGTAGATATGAAGAATAAATCATATCTCACACAAAGAAAGAAACAATGATAAGGATAACTTATCATTTCTACATCATCATGTCATCTGTGTCATGTATCATTGTAAACATTGAAAACCATTCCATGTGTTTTGTTGCGGTATTTTTCTCCCTTTGGCAGAATGTTGTCTTTTTTCATGTTGGTTGTTGTATTCCATGAATAGGCATGTTTTGGTGTTTTTCACAGGTCATCTCTTTGTAAATGAGTTGTTATAACCATGTAAGTACATTTCACACTCATTCTTAAAGTTTTTAGTGTTGTTTCACTCATCACGGTTGTCTCAAAGTGTATCCTTAGTGTCGCACTTGTCGTAACTTGTTCTAAATATATCACACAGAAGGAAATACTTCATTCGTGTTTCATGGATTACCTATTTTTTTTATTCGTCAAAGTATTTTAAGTGTGTAATCCAAGTCAAATTTTTATCACCGTTTACACTAATCTCATTGATCTCACACTTCGCCATTTTTGGAAAAACTTCTCGACCAAGAAACCTAGCTTCATCTGGCCTCCCTGTCCTACGCACTATGCAGTCTTAGTCCTGTTTTTGTGACCTTGATTCTTAGCACTGGGTGGTGAGACGTTTATGCCTCCCAGGACTATTGCACTGCATAATTTATTTGACCAAGCCTTGACATTGACCTCCAAAAGTACGCAATCATGACCTCTAGCCCAACTTGAACTGCACACTTCGAAAACTCAAGCCTCAATCTTAATCCCTGAGCCCTTGAACTGTGCAACTGTGTAGTATCCTGAAGTTCTTTGTCCCGATGGCTCTGTAAATTATGTAGTGTTTTTCCTCAACCCTTCCTCAAGTGACCATTGTGTAGTCTCTAGGCTAAATAATTCCCCTTTCTTCCTTGAAATGTGTAATTTTTCCATCAGTGAGCCTCCCTTCCCAACCTATAACTTGTTCCAGGCTCAGTTTATGGATCAAAATGAATCATCTTAGGGTAGAGGTTTTCATATTGATGTTGTCTCACCATGAGTGAATTCTATATACAGGTACCTTATGATGCCATGGGAAGATGATGAAGAATGAGGAGGAAGAATACATGTTGAGAGACACCTTTGTAGCTAAGCATGCGAGCTTATTGATAGCGAGAAAGCAAAGGGACACCAGTTTGCGATCACTACCCAAGACATGAGATAATTGAAGATACCCTGTCACCAAGCCATGTGGAGGTGAAAAGGAGACACTCAAGACACAACAAAAACAATGGCTTGACATTGCCACATTATCAATAAGTCCATGTCAGCAATGTCATGTCATGATGTCTCATGAATTCTCATATGCCACATAATCATTTCGTACTATATATATTATATTCAAAATGTATTGTAAATTGGAAGTCCAAAGGACGAACATGAATAGGGAGAGTCATGTAAGTTGAAATTTCATAGGAAGTTGAACAATCATGAGGGTAGTCAAAGAATCATAAGGGGTAAGCATCACCCCTTGGTTATATATATACCCTCATTGTATAAGCAAGGGAAATTTTCGCCTTGGCTGCACTAGAAAAGCATTAGAGATATAAGGTAGTTCTTTTGTGGAGCAAGGAGTGGCTCCAACGCTCCCCTATTAGATCTATTGATGTTCATTGTATACATGTGTCTTGGAAATTTTACTTAATAACATAAGCCTTCAAGGCCAACATGTTCTTCATGCATGAATTATAAATGTTTAAGACTATTCTGCAGATGTTTGTATTTCACGTTTCCTTTGACATGTGATAATCTAGTTGAAATATTTATCTTGTTTTAGTACTTTCGTATTGAGAATGTGTTATAATGGATGTTATTGTTGTTCCATCCTTGTGGAATATTTCACAGGATATTATACAAACCTTTCTCATTCATTTCTTATAGTTACCATCACATATATTATGCACTATTTTGCTGGATGTTAGATGGATCTCTTTTTTTTTGTGTCTCTTCTTAGGTAGTACTATTAACTCTCTATTAGAATCCCACCTTTTCCTTTCCCCTGTGGTCGAAGTAATTTGACACACATACGATCAAACACTCACCATGCACACCCCCCTTGATTTTTGAATGCACATGTGCACTCATATCTCTTGATAACAGTTAGAGTCAAGGAAAATCTATAATATTGGATGGAAATCAGGACAATATTCTAGATGGGGATCCTACTCCAAAATGTGTGAGGTCTAATTATGAATTCACATCTTGGAGACCCCTTGGTTGATGAAGTTCCACCACCGTCAACTGTGGTGCAATTGCGCAGTCACTAAGCCTCTTTTCCACCTTGTCAGCCATTTATGACTCAGTCAATGGATCAATATGCACCATCTTATACTATGGGTTTATCAGACAGATTTTGTCTTGTCATGAGTGTGTTGCAGAGATAGGTAATTTATCATGCTTTGAAAATATGATGAATAAGGAGATGGAGAAGGAGGACATTCTAGAAGACACATATGGAATTGAAGAGATAAGATGATCATGAGGAGATAAGATGAACGAACAATGGACCATAAAAATTTATGAAAGATCATGATCATGTGGAAGACTCCTCATATTCAATTCATAAGGAGGAGGAAGAAGAAGAACATGCACCATATTTTCAAGAAGAGATCAAGAAAGTAGTAACAATGAATGGCTTCACATTTCCATGCCATCATGTTGTCCATGTCATCAGTGTCATGTCATGAGTCATTATGTGCCACAATATTTTGAGGAATATGTAATTCAATATTGGAGAAATGTATTGTAAAGTGGAAGTCCAAAATATGTACAGAATATGAAGATTCATGTAAAGTCAAAAATTCATGGGATGTAAAACAATCATGAGGGTAGTCAAATAATCACAAGGAAGGTGAAGCATCACCTCCCCATTGGTTATCTATAAACCATCATTGTATGAGAAAATGAATTTTTACCTTGGCTCCTCCTGCAAGTAATTAGAGAGACAAGCTAGTGATTCTAAGGAGAAAGGAGTGGCTCCAACACTCCATTATTGGAGCAAGTGGTGTTAATTTTATAAATGTGTCTTGATAATTTTACTTAATATCGGAAGCCTCATGATGATCATGTTCTTCATGCATGGATTATGAATATTTGTAAGACTATTCTGCAAATGTCTATATTCATATTTTCTTCCATATGTGAAAAGGGGTTTAAACTATTTCAATTATTTTATTACTTACTTTATTAACAATATGTTCTAATGGTTGTTATCACTATCACATTCTTGTGGACTATTATGCTAGATACTAGAAAGATATTTATTATTTATTAGTTGTAATGATCGTCACATCTTTTTTGGAATATTCCATTGGATGTTAGACGAATCCTTCTTGGTTGCATGTGTCTATACTAAGGTCGTACTATTACCTCTCTCCTAGAGGCTCACTTTTCTCTCTCCCTCCACAATAGAAGAATATTGACACACCTACAACTGAACACTCACTAGAAACACTTACTTTATTTTCAAATGCACACACCTGTTCCTCTCTCTTGCTGATAGTTAGAGCCAAAGAAAATATATGGGAATACATGGCAACCGAGCTGATATTATGGATGGGGATCCTATTTGAAATGGTATGAGGTATAATTGTGAATTCATATTGGGGATACCCGCTTCGTTGATGGATTTATAGCACCCGTCAATAAGATGGTGCTAGAAGGAGGGCTAGATGACAAGTTGTGCCAATTGAGCACATTTTGGACATCTGATCTAAGATGGCTCATCCTCAAATATTACTCCTAGGGTGTTTTTATAATTTATCGATTTGTCAATTTTCAATCCCTAATGAGCCTCTCTATTACTTTTATCAGTTAAATTTTGATGGTTAGGATGGAATATCCATAAATGAGCACATTTCTGATTTTCTTAAATTTTGTGAATCTTACGAAATCGATGATGAAGAGTTTTCTTATTTACTTTTCTTCCTCACCCTTGAAGGTCATGTTAATCAATGGTTCCATACCTTACCACCTGCTTCCATCCATTATTTTAATAATTTCCTTAAGGTGCTTCATCAAGCCCTTGATAGGTATGATTATCGAGATGTTTATAAAAGAATAAATCAATTTAGAAGGAAGCCTAATGAATCAGTTGAGTATTTTTCGGGCTGATTCCTTTTGTTATCATTCATAATTTTGAGAGTCATTACTTGACATGGTCATACATTTAACTCCTCAAAAGGGTAAGGAATCCTTAAAAATTTTTCAAATTGGCATAGGAAATTTTATTTTTTTATATTAAACCTATCCTAAGTTTCAAGACCAACTTCATTTCATCTCAAAATCACCTCCATATAGGTAACATCATGTCTCATTAGTCATCATTTTCTGTTAGTTTTAATTTCCCAATAATTTAAATCCAAAAATGCTACTTTAGCCAAGAATCCTTACTTTCGTAGCGAAACTGCCCAGAAATACACTAACTATGCTACAAAAAGAGGGTTTTCTATTTTCAGAATGAAAAATTTTCCTGTTTTATACATGTTTTTAGAATGAAGATTTTGGACAGATGGAGATGTTTTTCAAAAAGCCAAGAGAGGTTTTTCTTCAAGACATACTGACCTACAAATAACTCCTTCAGTTTTTTAATATCTATCAAGGATAGGGAGAAAAGAGCTCATCTCTGAACCATACGTTTTGCAAAAAAAGAGAGTCATTTTAGTGATGAATAAACTTGCTAAAGGTGAAAAAGGATGTTTTTTGAAGAGGTGAAGCTTGTTAGAAGAATGAAACTACACTTGAAACCCAGCAACAAAATACTGAAGGACCAAGTCAAATACCTCCAAGAGCAGTTAGAATTGATCCATGAGGAGCTGGAGAAGAAGGGTTTAAAGATGACTGTAGTTGAGGAACCCATAACTCAACTCATCATTAATGAAGATGAAACACCTCAAGGCTCTTAAATTGAGTTTGATTTTGTTTTAAGAGGTTAATGGCATGTTGAAGACAAATTTTCTACAACTGGAGGTTAGTTTTTTGAGGCAAGGTCAAAATCTGGAAATTGCACAGTTTTCCACAGTTTCGTAGCATTTCCTAGGCTCGAAGCCAAGAAAACACTACGAAAATTTCTGTAGTTGTATTTTTGCCTTTAAAATCACTTTTTGTGGCTTCCAAGGAGATTAAATGGTAGAGATGAGGTGTCACATCATTATGGATACTCTGGAACAATCGAAGAGTAGAAATTTTGAGTGAAAAAGATATTTTTTGGACGTTATGAAAGCACACTACGAAACTGCCATGTTTTCGTAGCGAGTTTTTTTTTAAGGTTTATGAGCAAATGAAAAAGTATTTTGGAAATCAAAAAGAGGGTTTTCTTCAGCACAGGTCCATCTACAAAATCCTCTGTCAGTTTCTACAAATACATCAGGGTTTGGAAATTATACTCTCATCTTTGAAGCCTCTTTTTCAGAATTTTCACTAACCAGATTTATGAAATAATTGTAAAAATTCGACATGGAGGAGGTGCTCCAGCTCAGCATCCACATGGCATAATGACACATCAGCACTCTATTACACTCAGAAAATTAGTTGGTTGCAGTTCATAAGGGTTATTAAATTTATTTGTTGAACTATTAATGAAAGAAGAGTCCTTTTTGTATTCAAACTCTGAAAAACAAAAATATCCGTAGGAAGTCTCCAAGTGATGGAATCATGTTTGAAATAGGTCTCTGAGGTAGGAATTCGAGGGGATATATTTTTAGAGTTAGACAGGGTTGGGATATGTTATGGATGACTACTACTATTGTAAACAAGTTTTTTGATCAATAATGGAGAATTGCTATTGGTTTCATCCTTCACCTGAGATTCATTTGATACTCTTATGAACCCTATGTATATTATTACTTTCTATCAATATGTTAAACTTTGATTACTCAGAATTCTTGCTCTGCATGCTCTAACTTCATTTGAAGCACTAAACTATTGGATATCTTTCTTAATGTCCTACTTTCACTATCTTAATGTTCATTACTCAGAATTCATGTTTCTCATGCTCTGACTTCCTTTGAACATTTATATATTGAGTAAACCTTGTATGTGTGTATTATACTTTCATTTAAGTATCTACATGCCTGAGTTTCCACAAGGAGAACCTTTTTCATTAAGATCCCTATCATTGACTCCATATCCCAATGGTAGCAAGCATTCATCTTTTCAATCTGCAAACATAAAAAACCAAGACATAATTCATAGAGTTGGCCATATATATTTATCATTAACCAATATTATAAATTATCCGTGAGAGAGACCTCTCAGGCTGAAGAGGCTAAGCTTCAGTCAAAAGTTGGTTTGAAAGAGTTACTCCAAGTTGACCATTGAAATAGCCCAACAAGACTCAATTTGGTGATAACATTTTGGCGCTGTTATCGGGGACCGAAGGTGTAAATTTTCCCTGGGAATAACGACAAATTTTTAGTTCTAAAGTTTTGAGAGCAGTAGACACTTAGGCACATATTGGTTGTATTTCTACTCTAGAAATTCCACACATCAAATAATAAATTTGAAGGTGACTCCACTACTTCAAGATCAGTAGCTTGATGAAGTTCCAAGATGAGTTCCATTGCAAGAATAAATGCCAGGTATGCCCCTATGAATCGGTCTCACATCCCTGATTTTCCAAATTCTATGCCAAAGTTCGAATGGTTAACTGATATTCCCATATTTAAAGATGAAAAAAAGACAATATTTCTCTTCATTTGGTTAGATTACATATGCATGTATGTAGACTTAAGGTTCAATTCCCTGAGGATTGTCTCATGAAGATGTTTATGGTCACTTTAGAAGGAAAAGCATGGTCTTGGTATGAAATCCTGCCAAATGGTTCCTTATATTCTCTTGCTAATTTCCATGTTGCATTTTATGATATGTATGAAGAGTTTCATCCCTCCTTATTGTTGGTCAAAGACTGTTGTAAACATTGTGTGAGTTTTATTGAATATTTGGAGAATTTTTATGAAGATGATGAATTCATGGATGAGGAAATTTTAGAGGCCCTTCATGACAATCCCTTTCATCACCAAGAAGAAAGGATAGCCTCTCTCTTGGATGAAAATGAAACCCAGTGGGAGTTTATTTATGAAAATCATGTTAAAACCTCTCAGTTTGATGAAAAGTTGTAGCAAACTTGTTAGTATTTTGATCATCAGGAGTATGACAATCATTTAAAACAACAAGAGGAAATATTGGAAGATAATTGCTATAATCCTCAGGTAAAGGAAGAAGTTTATTCTTCATGTCATTCTTTGCATCAACCTACATCAAATAATGATCACACTAATGAGGAAGTGGGTGAAAATTTTTCTTTGTCCTTGTCTTCTTATTTAAATTCATTTGAGTGCAAGTCAGAAGATAAGATTCAATTTTTCGATGAAGTTGCTAAGAAAATTGAAAAAGACATTGAAGTTTTAGAAGATCAAATTCAATCTTATAGTCGTCATGATCAAGGACAATATTTTCAAAAAAATTTAATGTCATAACACAAAGAGAGGGTGCTTCTACCTTTCTCTTTTGAGATTGAGGAAGAATACCAGGTTTTTGAAAATTAGTTTAAAAATTAGTTTGATAACACACAACTTAAACCTTGTGTTGCTGAGCAAAGCTTATATGAGTTGTCCAAAGCTACAGAATGTCTAGAGAATCATCAAATAGATTATGTCTTCTATGATCCTATAGCTGACTACAAGCAAGAGTTTTATAGTCCAAATTTCCAGTTATATTTTCATTATGAAGATCAGATCCATTTTATGTTGCCTTGGTCATTTCAATATCCTCCTTAATTTTGGTTCAAGTGCAGTCAATATTTTCAAGTGTCAGATCAGCTCATTGACTGGCTTTATTGGAGGTTTCATGTTGCTTGAATTAAAAATTGAGATTCCAGTTGTTAGGGTAGGTAGGACTCTGTGAATAAGCTTAAAGTTGACTGAGCCTCTTTTCATTAGGTAAATATTTGGTTCTTCAGCAGTAATCATCAAGCTTGAGCCCGAGGTGAAGGTCATAAGAGCTTGGGTAAGTCCTCATAAATTTCAAAGTTTTTATTTCCAAGAAGATGGATGGCACTGGAACTACAGGTTCTTTGGTGTACCACAGGAGCACACCATCCCAAGTGGAGCCACAGTTATCACTCATAATTTTGTGAGTCATCACTTGACATGGTCATATATTTCACTCCTCAAAAGGGTAAGGAATCCTTAAACCTTTTTAAAATTGGCATAGGAAATTTCATTTTTTTATATTTAACCTACCCTAAGTTTCAAGACCACCCTCATTTCATCTCAAAATCAACTCCATATAGGTCACATCATGTCTCATTAGTCATAATTTGCTGTTAGTTTTAATTTACCAAGAATTTAAATCCAAAAAGGTTACTTTAGCCAAGAATCCTTACTTTCGCAGCGAAACTTCCCAGAAATACACTAACTACGCTACGAAAAGAAGGTTTTATGTTTTCAGAATGCATAATTTTCCTGTTTTATAATTTTTTTTAGAATGCAGCTTCTGGATAACTGGAGATGTTTTTCAAAAAACCAAGAGAGGTTTTGCTTCAAGATATACTAACCTACAAAAACCTCCTTCATTTTTTCCATATCTATCAAGGATAGGGAGAAAAGAGCTCATCTCTAAACCCTATGTTTTTAGAAAAAACAGATTCATTTTAGTGATGAATAAACTTACTAAACATGAAAAAAGATGTTTTTTGAAGAGGTGAAAATTGTTAGAAGAATGAACCTACATTTGAAATCAAACAATAGAAGACTGAAGGACCAATTCAAAGACCTCCAAGAGCAGTTATAATTGATCCATGAGGAGCTGGAGAAGAAGGGTTTAAAGATGACTGTAGTTCAAGAACCCATAGCTCAACTCATCATTAATGAAGAGGAAACACCTCAAGGCTCTTAAATTTAGTTTGATTATGTTTTAAAAGGTTAATGGCATGTTTAAGAAAAAAATTCTATAGCTGGAGGTTACATTTTTTCGGCAAGGTCAAAATCTGGAAATTGCACAGTTTTCCATAGTTTCGTAGCATTTCCTAGGCTTGAAGCTAGGAAAATGCTATGAAAATTTCTATAGCTGTATTTTTGCCTTTAAAACCACTTTTTGTGGCTTTCAAGGAGAGTAAATGGGAGTGAAAAGGTTTCAGGTCATGATGGACACCCTGGAATAGTTAAAGAGCAGAAATTTTGACTGCAAAAGCTATTTTTTGGACTCTACGAAACTGCCCTGTTTTCCTAGCAAGCAGTTTTTTAAGGTTTCTGAGAAAATGAAAAAGCATTTTTGAAATATGAAAGAGGTTTTTATTTATAATAGGTCCTTATACAAAAAATCTCTCAGTTTCTATAAAGACATTAGGGTTTGGAAATTATACACTCATCTTTGAAGCCTATGTTACATAATTTTCTCTAGCCAGATTTATGAACAAATTGTAAAAATTCAACTTGGAGGAGGTCCAGCTCAACATCCACATGGAATACTAACACATAAGAAATATGTACACTCAGAAAATTATTTGGTTGCAGTTGATAAGGGTTATTAAATTGATTTTTTGAACTATTAATGGAAGAAGAGTCCTTTTTGTATTCAAACTCTGCAAAATAGAAATATCCATAGGAAGTCTCCAATTGATGGAATCATGTTTTAACTAGTTCTCTAAGGTGGGAATTCGAGGGGCGTAAGGTGGAATATCATTTGTATGAGTCCTTACTCTATAAAGGACGTATTTTTAGAGTTAGAAAGGGTTGGGATATGTTATGGCTGACTGCTAATATTGTAAACATGTTTTTTGATCAGTAATGGAGAATGGCTATTTGTTTCATCCTTCACCTAATATTCATTTCATAGTTTCATGAACCCTATGTATCTTATTACTTTTTTTCAATACATTAATGTTTGATTACTCAGAATTCTTGCTCTGCATGCTCTGACTTTATTTCAAGCACTAAACTATTGGATATCTTTCTTAATGTCCTGCTTTCAGTATCTTAATGTTCATTACTCATAATTCATGTTTCTCATGCTTTGACTTCCTTTGAATATTTATATATTGAGTAAACCCTGCATGTGTGTATTCTACTTTCATTTAAGTATCTACATGCCTGAGTTTCCACAATGAGAGCCTTTTTCATTAAGATCCTTGTCACTGAATCCATAGGCCAATGGTAGCAAGCCTTCATCTTTTCAACCTGCAAACATACAAAGCCAAGACACAATTCATAGAGTTAGCCATCTATGTTTATCATTAACCAATATCATAAATTATCCAGGAGAGAGCCCTCTCAGACTGAAGAGGCTAAGCTTTAGTCAAAAGTTGGTTTGGAAGAGTTACTCCAATTTGACCATTGAAACAACCCATCAGGACTCAATTTGGTGATAACACCTTCAACTTTGTTGTAAATTTCCGAAAGAAGATAGAGATTCAGATTTCTTTAAAAAAAAAATTTCAGCATTTGGTTCATATCTCTTTTCACGGTGAACCTAACCCCACTAATTTTTCTTCTTCCCCAACCCTTCTAGGTCATGATTCACCTAAAATTTTAGAGGAGGAATTCATTGCTCCTTTTGTTCCTTGTCCTCCTCCTTTTCCAATTCCAATGAAGGTGCCTCCTTGCGATGTTAATAAATTTTGGATATATTCTAATAAAATTCCTAATCCATATTCTCATTCTTCGCCTAATTTTGATGACTCAGATTCAATGGAGGAAATCCAAGAATGTCTCATTAAGCCCATGATGAAGACTAACGCCCCCATTCTACAAGATAATGTGACTATTCATAACTCTAATATCGAATTTGATCTGGATTTCTATTATCCTCTTTCATTTTCATGTCATGACTCATTGTACCATGATCCGCCTGATTAATCTACTCCACCAACTATTTTTCACACTCTCTTCATTTTCGAGTTGTTGGTTCAAATTGAAATTCGATACAAGGAAATCACATTACACAGGTAGAGGAGTTGGAAGGTTAGTATGCTTTCAATATTTATTCTCTTTTTCAAAATCCTTCATGTGATGATGATGTGCTTCCATTCTTGGATGATTTTAAATATGCTAATCTCAGTAGTGAATCAAATGCAATCAAGTCTTTCAATCAATATGTAGTCTTGGGAAACAATCATTCTGATGATATGACTCTGTTGATTTATGTGATCACGAATTCCCAGGTGCATTATCTAATCTTTCGGTTTCTCATGAAGACTTTACCTTATATCTAGAATATTATTCAGTCAAAGAAGATGTCCTTCTCAAAACTTCCTCTTCATCTCACCACCCCTTGTGTTATATCATTTTAAATGCATATACCTATGGCAGAGATACTCCAAGCTCTTCAATTTATTAATATGATTATTTAAATTCTCAATTGAAACAAGGTGGTGAGATTATCCATGATGAAAGTTAAAACAATGAAATCATTGAGTAGTCTTTCCATCCCTCATCATCTCTTCTCTTGCATGAAGGAAAATATCCAAACCATCTTGCTCATGAAATTTCTCTGATTCATACATATTCATATTTTTTATCATATGAATCTTTCATCTTGAGTAACATGGTTGTTAAATTTTAAAAAACAATTCAAGTCAGTGACAGGGATGGCTATCATCTAGTTAGAAGTGGTCTTATTGAAACTAGTTGGTGAGCTTTGACATTCCACCAAGAGTGCTGCAACTCCAAAAGGCTACTCTACTTTACTTTATCAACCCAAGGTTCGTACAAACTTGGAGGTGACAGTTCTATATACACAACATATGCATTCTAATCATGCCATCCTCTTCTTAGTTCTATGATGGGGTGCTACAGCTAAGGTTACTGCTAGGATATGAAGTTTGTCACACTTATGAATGAAAAATGAGACTGAAAATAACTCATAACCATTATGCTATCAAGAAAACAAGAAAATACTCTAGATCATAAAGACTCCTCTAGCTATTTGGAGGAAAGGAAACCCACACTTAACCTGATGCAAGAAAATAAAATTAAACTAAGTGGAATTCATGATTTAAATTGCCAAAATAAAATTGTGAAAAGGGAAACTAATCTAGGCACACATGTTGAAACAAATGACTGATTGAAATCTATCTATCTCATGCTTGAATGCTATGCTTTAACAATGCATCTATCAATGACTTAACTATGCTTGTAAATAAATCTATTTTGAAACAAAAGAAGCAGGTGCTAAGGTGACCTATGAGGGTCTTGGGCTTATGGTTTCAGAGCTGAAGGTGTCTTGGAGGTTGTTACAGGCCTAGATGAGGTAAAAGAGAGTTTTTGGGCGAAAAAAGTGATTGACTGGCGTTGCTGCAGGATCAACTACAAAATTTCCTGTAGTACTACATGATGTCTTGAAACAATACATGAAACTCGCTAAGAGTAGTTTGAGTCCATAAAAGGTGAGGAAAGGGGTAGGAGAGGTGAAATGAAGGTGGATCTAGGTTGATGGAAGGTACCCAACCCTTTGGCTAAGATCATAACTTCTCTCCCAGTATGTCTTGCACCTCTAAGGTGGCTCTTGGTGTTGTTGTGGACATGTCCAAAAAATAGCGTTGAAGGTGATTTGGTTGTAGGTTGGTTAATGAGGGGTGGAAACTAAAACTAATGGTGTTGGTGGAGTGCTCCTCTGCTCCCATACTCAAACCTACAAGAAAATTTCATGTTCATGCAATTATCATTGAGAAATATATTATGAAAATGGTGGGAAAGATGAGTTGAATTTAAGCAAACCTACCTATGTACTTAAAACAGAAAACTAACTCTGCATCTACATCATGTTCATGATAAAAAAAAAAACCTATATAACTCTTCCAAGAAATAATAAATTGAAAGAAAATTTGGATCTATCGTGAAGATCTACCCTCTTGAAACCCTAATGAAAGAGGTGAGTGAGGGAGTCTTTAACACACAGTTTTAGATTTTTATATCCTACTAAAACCTAAAAGGTAAAGAAAATAATGACAACAACATGAAATGGAAGCAAACGAAGCACAAAAACATGAAATGTAAGAAAAATAACTAAAACACTTGAAATGTGATCTGGATTCATGCAGGAATGCAATAGAATATATAAATAACCATAAACATAGAAATACAGCAGAAATAAGGATTCATTTCATTAATATCAAATCACATAAATATGCTTACAAACATGATGGAAATAAAATAGCTAGGGTGCTAGTAGCGAATCTCTGAGAAGAGATGTGGCGGCTACAAACCTCTGAACTGTGTTACAATGAGGCTCAAGGACCTATTTATTATGGAGAAACAATGAAGAACTCTAAACGTCCAAAAACCTAACCATAGGAGATGAAGCGCCAAAACTATGGGCCCCGTTTGGGTAAATTGGTGTTTCAACTTCCTGGGGATGTAACTTCGGCATACTATCTCCGTTTGGGGCTTCAAAACGGCTCCAGAAGTTTAGGACCCAAAAAACTGCTAAAAATAGCAAGTTGTGAAAAAATTGAAAGAGACAATGGTGGGGCCCCAAGTGGAATAGGCGAGTGGCCACCAATATCCACCCGGATAATTCCTCCCCCCTTAGGAAGCAATGGTCCCCATTTGAGTTCCTCCATGAGATGAGGAAATTTTGTTGAAATTGGTCCTTGGTGAACCACTTGCCTTGGTGCAGGAGTTAGCCAGCTTTGACAACCCGATACAGTTGGATCTTCTGTCGGAAAGTGTTCTTGATTTGCATGTCCATGATATAGTCTGTGGTGGCCTATTACATGCATTCCGAGTTTAACTCTTTTGGTGTGAGTTCTTCTGCAATGTCAGAGGTGTACAATAGAGGTGGGAAGTAGGGACAAAGGCGGTCTACATTGAATACTGGGTGCAGACCAAGGAATGGTGGAATACTGAGCTCGAAGGTATTGTTCCCTACAGCCTTGGTGATGTTGTACGACACATATTGGAGCAGGAAAATCTTGTGGTGGGGTCGAGTGAGGCGCTCCTTTTATAAATGTAGCCACACTTTTTCGCCTGCCTGGAAGTTGTGTGGCACCAGATGTTGATCATGTCGTTGCTTGTACTTAGCATTGGTTCTGTCCAATATGTCATGAACCTGTTGGTGGATGTGATGAATGCACTCGATGAATTTGTTTTCTTTGTCAGCTTCAGACTGGACATGAGTCAAATTAGCATGAGTAGCTGCAAATGGCATGGCTACGTCAATGGGACATAGTGGTTGGAATCCCAAGCCCACTTGAAAGGGGCTGTGGCCGGTTGAACTGTGGAGAGCCTGATTATAACTGTGTTGTACATAGGGAAGGCTCTCATCCCATGTACATGGATGCCTTGAATTCTACATGCATAGAATGTGTACAATCATCCTGTTAATGACCTCTGTCTGGCCATCAGTTGGGGATGGAAAGTTGTGGACTTTGTGAGCTTCGTGTCCAACATTGACCAAAGGCTGGACCAAAATGTGCTGAGGAACCTGTTGTCGCGATATGATATGATAGATTGTGGGGATCCAAAAGTGCACTCACACTCATTCAAAGAATATTTTAGTAGTGGCTTCTACTGTGATATTCCTCTTACAGGCCTCCATAATGGGCATCTTTGAGAATCTATCGACGACCATGAAAACACAGTCATTTCCATGCATAGTAGACGAAAGGCCTGACATATAATCCATGGAGATGGATTCCCAAGGTCGACTAGGGGTAGGTAGTAGAGTATAGAGCCCTTGCTTCTTGATGGTCAGTTTGGCAATGGCGCAAGAAGTGCAGGATCTGATATACTTCCTGACATCATGTCAAAGGTTTAGCCAATAGAAATACTTCTATAGTACTGCCACTGTTTTCTCCACCCGAAAATTCCCAGCGACTTGACTGTAGTGCGCTTCCCATATCATCTTGGCATGCTCGCTTGAAGGAAAATAAAGGTGTCCCAGGTGACATAATAGTGCATCTTGGAGGTGAAAATGTGGAACTTGCATACCCCCCAAGAGTGCTCTGTATGTGTAGCTAAATTCTGGATCACTCTTGTAGAGAAGCGACCAATTAAAAGTCTCATGCCCATAGGAGTTGAGAACTGTGGTTATGGCCATGATCGGTGGTCAGCTGAGGTGGTCTGCAACATTATTGGTGCTACCCTTCTTGTACTTTATGTTCAAATAAAATAGTTGCAGATATGTGGACCACTTCTGATGGTGATTGTTCTGCAACTTCCCTTGTGTCTGTATGAACTAAAGGGGTCGGTGGTCTGTGTGGATGATTTTTTCCTTCCCAAAAATGTAATGCTTCCATTGTCGAAAACCTTGCACAATGGAATACATTTCTTTGTCATAAGTGGGATACTTTCAAATTATGTCGGACAATGTCTCATTGTGATATGCCACTGGATTCCCCTATTGAGTAAGAACTGCCCCAATAGCATAGTCATAGGCATCTGTCTCGATCTCAAATGGTTGTTGAAAGTATGGTAATATGAGAACTGGGGCAGAACATAGGTGATGTTTCAATTCTATGAAAGCCTTTTGTTGAGATTCCGACCAACAAAATTTTTCTTTCACTCCTCCCTTGGTGACTTGGCTCAAGGGCCAAGTGATATGAAAGAATCCCATCACAAACCTGCGGTAGAAATTAGCAAGACCCAGAAATATGCGAAGCTCTATTAGGGTGGTTGGGGCTGGCCAATCCCGAATGACTTGGATCTTGGCTAGATCCACATGCACCCCACTTTCATCAATAATGTATCCCAGATATTGAACTTGGGTCATGCCAAAAGTGCACTTCTCCAAATTGTCACACAACTTGTGTTGTCGCAGTGTTTCAAGGACTTCTCGGATGTGGTGGAGGTGCACTTACCAAGTCTAGCTGAAGATTAGAATGTCATCCAAGTATACCACTACAAATGAGTAGGTGAATGGATGCAAGATGTCATCCATCAACCTCATGAAGGTTGTGAGAGCATTTGTCAATCTAAAAGGCATGAAGAGCCATTCGAAAAGACCCTCCTTGGCTTTGAAGGCAGTCTTCCACACATCAAAGGGTTGAATTGGTACCTGGTGATACCCAGACTTGAAGTCAATATTGCTGAAATATTTTTCCCCTTTGAGTTGGTCCAGAAGGTCATCAATCCATGGGATCGGGTACCTATTATGGATAGTGATCTTGTTCAATGCCCAATAATCAATATAGAGTCTCCAGGTCCTATCCTTCTTCTGTACCAACAAGATCGGGCTCCCACAGGGCAATAGGAGCAATGTCACAAAATACCTCATCCGTGAAGGGCTTGATGCTATAGAGAAGGCAGCATTGTTGGCTGACACGGAGATCCCATCCCTGGTGAAGCCACCTGATGATGTATGGTTTTGGGTGCATTATGGTCGGTAAGCCCAACCACTTCACAACATCTACTGAAATGAGATTCTTTTGGCTCCCATTGTCGATAATGAACCATAGCGAGGAACCCTTTACCCACATCTGGGAGTGGAAGAGATGCTCTACCTCCTCTGGATCTTCTGGTTCCTCCTTTTGGATCTTCGTAGTCGCAATAGTGGCGTTGGGTTCCACATGAATAATCTACTTCACTTTGTCATTCACCTTGTCATGTTTTGATTCAGATTCAGAGCATGCATCTGATTCAGAAGCCCTCATCTTGGCCATCAGCGACTGCTTGGCCTGACACTCACTTGTGTTGTGAGTGGAGCTCTTATGGAACTCACACCACTTTCCCGTGTCCTTCTTTGGATTCAAAGTGTTGTTCTTTTCTTGTGTCTTTGGCAAGTTGTCTTGGGCCACCATGGCTTGGCTTTGTCCTTTGTTCTACAATTTGGGGGCACTTTTCCCTTGCTTTTGATTCACAGATGCAAAGTCTCGCTTCTTATTTTTGAATTTCTGCTCAAACTTGGCATCTTACCGATATGTCGTACCAAGTGAGGAGATGTCGAGGAAATACATCTCCTCTTGAATGTATCTATGCAGACAACCATGATACTTTAGCACCAAATGTTTCTCTAAATCTTTGATACCCAACTTTGTGTGGAGGGTATGGAACAGATTCGTTAGCTCATGCACATCTTGATCCCTTTGTTGTCGCAACGTGGTCCATTGTATGTACTTGTCCTCATAGCTCCCCAAAAGATAGTATTATTCCTTGATGGAATCTCAGAAAGAATTCCAAGTGGGTACGGCTGAGAATAGAGAGGGTTCTGTCTCATCCTTTTTCTCACAGTAGGTTTCCCACCAGTCCTTGACATGGGGGGTAGCTTTGAGGAGTGAAAAAATAATCTTCTCCCAGCCGGAAAAGTCATGAACCGAGAAATATCCTTCCAATAGATTCAACCATCTATCTACGACATATGCATCTATTTGACCCTCAAATATGGGAACGCCAAATTTCACTTGTACCTTAAACTGAGTCATGCCTCTAGAGTGGCTGCTGGATGCAGATGCACCGCTGATGGGCAGTCGTTGAAGGATATGGGCAAAGTTATCCATCATCGCATTCCTTTGTTTTTCGAGGGCCTCCTCGAGCAATATTTTGATAGGATCTCTTAGTCCCTCATCTTTCTTTTTTCCCCCATGGGCATCCGTCAGGGTTTGTGAGGCTGATCTTGCAAAGGTTCCACCATATCGAGCCCTAACTCCTTATACCTCGACCTCGTTGGGGACATATAAAAAAGGATCGAGAAAAAGCAGACTGCTCTGATACCACTGATCCAGATTTATGCAGGAACACAACAGAATACAAAAATAACCATAAACATAGAAATACAGCAGAAATAAGGCTTCAATTCATTAATATCAAATCACAAAAATATGCTTACAAACATGATGGAAATAAAATAGCTAGGGTGCTGGTAGTGAATCTCTGAGAAGAGATGTGGTGGCTATAGACCTCTGAACTATGTTACAATGAGGCTTGAGGGCCTATTTATTATGGAGAAACAATGGAGAACTCTAAATGTCCAAAAACCTAACCCTAGGAGATGAAGCGCCAAAACTATGGGCCCCGTTCAGGTAAATTGTTGTTTCAACTTCTTGGGGACGTAACTTTGACATACTATCTCCGTTTGGGGCTTCAAAACGGCTCCGGAAGTTCAGGACCCGAAAAAATGCTAAAAATAATAAGTTGTGAAAAAACTGAAGGAGACAATGGTGGGGCCCCAGGTGGAATAGGCAGGTGGCCACCAATATCCACTTGGATCAAAATGGAAGAAACCAAATATAGTGAGATGAATTGTAAGAAAGCTAACTATAGCAGCATAAAAGTTAAACACAAATACATAAGATACACTTAGGCTAATGGATTGGGCCCTAACCCACAAGCTCAACTCTCTAAAACCACTCAGTGAAGAAGAAACTAAATACTCATTTTATTTCATAACCAATTCTACTACATAGCATATGAAAGTCACAAATTTCTATTACAAGAGCTAAGAGTGGTATATCTATCTCCAAAAATTGAATCCAAATGAGCTCTTTCTCTACCCTATCTATCCTAAAGGGTAGCTACCAGAATATCCCTAAAAATTAGGAGATTTTTATCCTTGGGACTCGAGAGAAGTGGAGATTGGCTCCACTTGATCTTCCACTTTCTTGGCTCCCTTTGATTTCGAGCTATTGGAGGATAATCTCGAGGATCTCATGGCTCCTTTAGGAGTTAAGGAGGTGTTCAATCCCCTATAATCACTCTTAGTTGTCTAGTCTAAGCCCTGATTGTGAAATATTCAGCAAAAATGGCATATTCTCTTGGTTTTCATGCTTTTAAACCATATTAGGCATTCTAAGTATGACACCCCTCAATACACCATCTACATTAATCAACATATGACCATAATGCAATTAAATGTGAGAAATAGAGACTAATAAGGCTAATAAATGTGAAAGTTAACCCCTTAAAATGTACCTAATGATGGTGCTCATCATCATCCCCCTACCAAATTGTTGCCTATCCTCTCAGCAACTTAGTCCTCTTTCTTTATCTCTTTTAGTGCCTTAGTAGCTTCTCTGACATCCCACGGAATTAGTTAAGGAGTCCCCTCAGGGGGGTAGAAAACATCATTCTCTTTTTCCTCCTCCCATTCTATTTTTTCTTCAGCTTGGTATTTTCCTTCACCTAGCCCCAAAAACAAAGGTGGACTGAGTTTCATGCCAAGCCATTCGATCTTCATTGTCTGCATCGCCCTCTTATACAAATGTGCCATTTATATGGCATTTCTCAATCTCTCTAGAGTATGATACTCCATGTTTCAAAGGCTAAATCGGAGGTCATTCCTTCTCCTCTGAACTTCCATGATGTAGGTTTTAACCCTAAAAAGAAATTATCTACACACGAATCTTATAACAGAAAATAAACAATAGAGAGAGCATAAAACATAAAACAGATAAACACAGAGATTTTCCCCTGGATCCCAAATTGGGACGACCAGCTTTATTTTTCATTATATTGCTTTTAGTGTTACAACACATATATATACATGCCAAAGCATACATAAACCCCAATCCATAAACCCTGGATTAGAACATAACCGTAGTTCCCTTGACCGGATCTACAAAAATACCAGGGGCTGAAAACCATCGTACCCCAAAACCATGTGCAAAACCATGCACAAAACCATGTACGCAGACTACCCACTGGAAATTAAGGACCAAAAAAATTTTGTCGGGGTGCTGCCCCGGACCCCGACAGGGGGGGCTACCGCCCCCCCTGTGACCCCCCCGTTGCGCCCAGTGCAAAGGGGGGGCTATCGCCCCCCCTCTTACCCCCCCGCGCGTGCTTAATCGTGGAAAGAATACAACACATACCCAACATTCTCCCACTTGTTGTTTTCTTTCCACAGGGGGTCACAAGAGATCTTAGTCATTGGCCCAATTCTTCAACACCCATTGTTTCTCTACACCAAGAGAACTTCTGAGTGCTCACAGACTTTGTTAATGCATCTACAACATTCTTCAAAGTGTCCACCTTTACCAGCAAGACCCTTTTAGCCTCAACCATATCTCTAACAAAGTGATATTTAACATCAATGTGCTTTGTCTTTGAATGATAAGCAGGGTTCTTAGCCAAGAAAATTGCACTTTGGCTATCATAATCTATCCTTATAGCTTGTTGTACCAACCCCATACTTGAACACAATCTTTGCAACCAAACTGCTTCCTTGCTTGCATGAGTGGCTGCTATGTATTCTGCCTCTGTAGTTGAAAGAGCCACTACAGACTGTATTTTACTCATCCAATTGATTGCGCCTCCAAATAGGCTAAACACATACCCACTTGTAGATCTTCTTTGGTCCAGATCTCCAGCCCAGTCTGCATCAACAAAACCACGAATGTCCAACATTCTTTCCAATCCTGGTCTTCCCTGGTAGCACAAGCCATAATCACTAGTGCCACGTAAATATCTGAAAAATCCATTTCACTACTGTCCAATGCTCTTTCCCTAGGTTTGACATAAACCTGCTCAATACTCCCACTGCATGTGCAATGTCTGGTCTGGTACAGACCATTGCATACATCAGGCTACCCATTGCACTTGCATATGGAACATGGGACATATACTCCTCTTCTTCTTGTGTCTTGGGACACTGTTCAGCAGACAACTTTACACCTACAGGAATAGGAACATTCACCGGTTTACTATCCTGCATATTGAACCTCTACAATATAGTCTCGACATACTTCCTCTGGTTTAACCAGAGCTTCCTCTTTGCCCGATCTCTCTTAATTTCCATGCCCAAAATATGGTTTGCAGCACCAAGATCCTTCATGTCGAATTTGGAGAACAGTTGGGTCTTCAAATCTTGGATAATTTCTTTGTCATTTCCAATCAACAACATATCATCCACATATAAGACCAAATAGATAACACGGTCACCAATTAATTTAAAATAAACACGGTGATCCTCCTTGCTTCTGGTGAAGCCAAGTCCCCGTATATAGGTATCAAATTTCTGATACCACATCCTTGGTGACTGTTTTAACCCATACAGAGACTTCTTCAACCTGCATACAAGTTCTTTCTTACCCTTCACCATAAAGCCTTCAGGTTGCTTCATGTAGATCTCCTCTTCTAGATCCCCGTGAAGAAATGTTGTCTTCACATCCATCTGTTCTATCTCAAAATCAAATGCAGCAGCAACAGATAAAATTAATCTAATAGAAGTGACTTTGGAAACAGGAGAAAAAATATCACCAAAATCAATTCCCGGCACCTGGGAATAACCTTTCGCTACCAACCAAGCTTTTTATTTCTCCACCTTGCCTTCTACATTCTTCTTCTTCTTAAAGACCCGTTTGCTCCCAATGGGCTTCCTTCCAGACAACAACTCTACCAGATCCCATGCATCGTTTTTGTGCAAGGATGCCATTTCATCAACCATGGCCTCCTTCCAGAGTTTTCCATCCTCTGAATCTACTGCCTCCCTGATAGTTCTGGGTTCATCATCAGTTATAGTTAAGGCAAAACCTGAACAGAAAGCAGATGGAATATACCTTTATGGTTGTCTTCTTTCCCGAACTGATCTTCTCAAAGCTGGAGTTTGTGGCTCTTCATCTTCTGAGTCTTCTTCTATTGTAGAGTCTGATTCATCCTCCTTTAGCTCAAACTCTATCTTCTCAGGTTACTTTGGTAGGACTTCA
The DNA here is from genome assembly GCA_034641835.2 of Pinus albicaulis. Taxonomy (NCBI): domain Eukaryota; kingdom Viridiplantae; phylum Streptophyta; class Pinopsida; order Pinales; family Pinaceae; genus Pinus; species Pinus albicaulis. The sequence goes on along the minus strand of CM076578.1, from coordinate 1,509,693,533 downwards.
TGTTTAACAATATATTTCACTTCTCTAAACACCACATCTCGGCTGTACACAACCTTCCTTGTTTATGGGTTCCAAAGCTTGTAACCCTTTAAACCATCCTTATACCCAATAAAGATGCACCTTTCAGATTTATTATCCAACTTGGTCCTTTTCTCCTTTGGAACATGTACATATGCATCACATCCAAATACCCTTAGATGTGAAATAGAGGGTTTCTTACCAGTCCATACCTCATGTAGGGTCTTATCCTCCAACGCTGATGAAGGTGATCTGTTAACTAAGTAACATGCAGTCTCCACTGCCTCTGCCCAGAATTCTTGTCCTAACCCGGTACCACTGAGCATGCTTCTTGCCTTTTCCATCGGTGTTCTATTCATTCTTTCTGCAACTCCATTTTGCTGAGGTGTATATGGAGTAGTCTTCTGTCGTGCTATACCACACTTCTTACAGAACTCTTCAAAGTCATTCTTGCAGAACTCCCCACCATTATCTGTCCTCAGCGCCTTTATCTTCTTCTCTGTCTAGTTTTCCACCAGAGCCTTAAATTCTTTAAATTTGTCAAAGACTTCAGATTTCTTCCTCAAGAAATATATCCATGTATTCCTTGAGAAGTCATCTATGAATGAAACATAGTACACAGGCTTTCCCAGTGATGGAACTGACACAGGTCCAAACACATCACTGTGCACAAGTTCTAATATCTTGTTTGCCCTCTTAGCACCAGAAGGAAAACTCACCCGATTCTGCTTCCCATATACACAATGTTCACAGAAATCGAAATCCAGAGAACAATTAGACATACCTTCTACCATACCATCTCTATGCAGTATCCGAAGGCCCTTTTCTCCAATATGTCCAAGCCTTTGATGCCATAGCATGGTCTTTTCTCCAGAGACAGCTAGACTTTCCGTCCCACTTTCAGGAACCACAGAACTGTTACACCCATCAATAACAGTGCTACCTTGTAGCTTGTATAGAGTTCCAGTCCGAACTCCCCGCATTAATACCGGTGCTCCCCGAACCATCTTGCAGGCATCTTTCTCGAACACTGTTTTTACACCTGCATCATCCATCTTGCTTACAGAAATCAGATTTCTGGCCAATGCAGGAATATTCAGAACACCAGGAAGTGTTCTAATCCTTCCACCTTGCAGCTTCAACTTGACTTTTCGACGTCCAACGATTTTGGCCTTCCTATCATCCCCTAGGAAGACATCACCACCATCATATTTATCATACTCGGAGAACCACTCCCTGTGGGGAGTGAAGTGAAAGGATGCACCTGAGTCAATCAACCATGACTCATGATCTACATGTGTATTTGAAGAAGAAGCCAAATACACATCCCCACCTTCATCCGAGGTGGTTTTTTCCTCTGCAGAAGGAGCATCCTCGGATCCCTTTCCTTTCTCAGGAGCTTTAGATCTGCAGTCCTTTTTGTAGTGCCCTTCCTTTCCGCATTTCCAGCACACCTTTACAAACTTTCCAGGAGATTTAGATCTCCCTCTAGATTTGGATCTCCCACTCGAAACCTTATTCTTGTTTCTGTTCTGGGACCTTCCTCGTACAGATAAGGCATCTCCATTCCGACCCTCCATATTTCTCCGTCTCATTTCCTCCGACAGCAAGGCTGAGACAATGTCATCAAAATTCAAGGTAGTTGTATTGCTACCTATTGCAATAACCAGACTGTCCCATGAGTCTGGTAGAGAACACAACAAACCGATGCACTTATCTTCATCTGAGATTTTAATATCAACAGATGACAGCTGACTTACCACAGTATTGAAGGCGTTCAGATGCTCTGTCACCGAGTCTCCATCCTTCATCCTCAGGTTATACATCTTTTTCCGCAGGAACAACTTATTCACCAGAGACTTAGATTGGTACAAAGTCCCTAGCTTTTCCCACAAGGTCTTCG